>CAJQUW010006110.1:0-160000 GCA_907163375.1 Prostheceraeus crozeri | reverse complement strand
CAACCTTACTACATGAACGACAATCGACTCAGAAGACCCGACTACCAGAGAAGACCACCCCCGATTTGTCATTCATGTCGGAGAAGAGGACTCATCGCTCGCAATTGCTATTCTAGACCGAGAGGACATTTCATTCGAAGAAACAACTACCAACAGCAGCGACATCCTTATAGACAACCGTACCAACAACGATACCAGTCGTATCAGCAACAGCAACAATTTCAACCGATGAACTACCCACAGATGTATCAACCAATGTCTCAAGGACCATTCCCTCAAAATGTGAATGTAAGCGCGCAACAGCAGCAGTACTTTTAACGAAAGTGAAAGAGGAGAGGAGACAATAACGTCTGAGACAAAAAGTGAGAATGAAATTCAAATTATAAGATTATTTTATACTAACATCAATGGCTTAAAAATTGATAAATTAAAGGACCCCAACATGACTACAGATGCATTTGACTCCGATATATTATGTTTTACTGAAACACACCTGACTGAATATAATAAATTGTCAATTAACCAATATGATATCATAGAAACTACTAGTGAATCTAAAAATAATTTAGGACGTCAAATTAAAGGAATCAATCTGCACCATAAAAATGAAGATTTCATCATAGAGAAGTTGGTATCTGAAAATGGAGATCTAATAATAATTGAATTAAAAAGTAACCAATGGAAAGAAATAAAGAAGATACATATAATTATCTGTTATAGAGAAAGCAGGGAATCAAAATATGCCGATATGGACTACATTGAAAAAATAAAAAACTACATAGAAAAATTCAAAATGAAACATGTGATCATGATTGGAGATTTGAATAGTCGAATTGGAAAGTTGAACGATAACAAACACTTAAACCTCCCACCGAGAAAGTCTGCTGATTCAATAATAAATAAACAAGGAAGAGAGCTTTTAAATTTCTGTAATGAAACCTCGCTTATAATAGCGAATGGAAGATATGAAAGTGGTGATTACACATTTTGCAGGCTTCAAAGCGGCAAGAACTATAAGTCAGTTATCGACTATTTGTTACTTTCTGAATCTATGCTAAATCACTTGGAAGCATTCAAAATAATGGAGCCAAAATTATACACTGACCACAGACCAATAAAAATTCATCTGAACATAACTCTAAAAGCAAGCTCTAAAATATCTAATATTAAAGATAGAATACAAGCAAACTATGATAAACGCATTGTTCCCTTCAAATGGACAATGAAGTATGACGTAGAAAAAAATCATCAGACCATTTCGGATAAGAGTTCAATACTATTAGAAGAAATGAAAAATACGAAACTAAATAAATTAGAAATTTATAATAAACTAGTTGAAGTCAATATTAAATCATTACATGCTACCACGAATACTAATAGGCAAGTCATCTATTCTGACGACACGCGATATTTTAGAAGAACACATAAACAAAATACTAAAATGTATAAGGCCGACAAATCTGAACGAAATCTAAGTCTACTCCTACAATCCAAAAGAGACCTTAACAAAAGCATAAAAAAAGAAAAAAGACAGTTACAGAACTCAAAACTGAAGGAGCTTCAAAATGCTAGAGCAAATAACGACAGTAGAAGCTATTGGAATATACTTAAAAGAAACAGACCTAATAGACCCAATAAACATAAAACCTCACTAAATGCTGACATATTTAAAGAAGCAATTCAGAAGCGAGATAATGAAAATAAAAATATAATACATAATCGTAACTCAGATACCACACTGAGTCAAATGCATCCTTGTAACAATGATAATACCTTAAATCTAAATATTACAATAGCAGAAGTTGAAAACGCGATTAAATACTCAAAAAACTCCAAATCTAGTGGACCAGATGAAATTGTATATGAAATGATAAAGAATGACATAAATCAAGCACAAATTCTACATACTTTGTTTAATCAAATAATGCATGATCAACATATTCCTTGGTAAGCCAGCTGGATAACCCCCATTTTTAAGAATGGAGAAAGAAATGATGCCGACTCTTAGGTTTCTTAAATTATCTTCATGCATCGAAAAACTGCTGACACGAATTTTTAATGATAGATTAAGTAGTTGGATTGACAAGTATGAGTTATTGCATGAATCACAAACAGGTTTTCGAAAAGAACATTCTACGATTGATAATATCTGGCTGCTAAAAGAAAGCATACAAATATACAAAAATAAGAAAAGGCCACTGTATACATGTTTTGTTGATCTATCTAAAGCTTTTGATTTCATTCCAAAAAGCAGACTACTTGATAAATTGAAAATCATTCTGCCATTTGGTAATTATCTGACAGTAATGGAAAATATTATAAAAGGCAAAACCTACAAAATTTTATTTAACGGAAAAGAGAGCGAAGAATTTCAGATAACATGTGGCATATTCCTCAGGGAGATAGTTTGTCACCAACCCTATTTTGTATATACATAAATGACTTTTTGAAAGAACTATATCAAAATCTTGATGAATTCGATCCAGTACAAATAGCTGATTCACAAATAGCGTCACTTATATATGCAGATGATGTTTTATTACTGAGTGAGACGCAGACTGGAATTGTCAAACAAATAAAATGTTTCCATGACTTCTGCAAACTAAATAGCTTGAAAATAAACTACAATAAAACTAAAATAATGATATTTGGGGAAAGACAGAGATATGACAAATTAATTATGGAAGATAATGACATATCTCCAATTGAAGTTGTAGATGAATATAAATACTTGGGTTATTGGATTACTAAAAATGATAGGAAACACATCGAAGAGTTAACCAAGAAAGGAAGAGCATCCTCATATGTAACTGCCAAAACCCTGAAAGAATTCAATACAGTTGACGGTGGGTTGCAGAAGCATTTGAAATGGTGACATTGTCAAAAATGAGATATGGCAACGAACTGTTGTTTGACAAAAATTTAGCTGACTTAAATCGTGTCATTCTACAGTTTTATATAAAATATTATCATTTAAGAATGACCACTGCTAATTATTGCATTTTTGGTGAATTTGGAGCCAAACCGATGGAATTTTAATGTTATAAATCTGCCATGAATTATTTTCTAAAGCTAAATAAGAACAATGATAAAAGATCAGTAGCGCGAATCTTTAAAAACATTAAGTGCAACGTAGACAATAAAACGTATCGAAATTCTTGGTATGTTATAGAATATCTAAACTGTTTGATAAAGTCAATTGCTCAGAGATCAAAAGTTTCGAATGCAGTGGAAAGTCTAAAAAATTAATTGCTGACGCGCTAATTGAATTCTTCAGGAAAGATTGGATCGACAGTGCCAAGCATAGTAATAAAGGATTAATGTATTTAGAGCTTTGTAGATTTCAATGTGAATTAAACCTTATTTGATGGATAGTGGAGATAAAATTAAAATTAATAACATTGTCAAACTAAGAACTGGAAATCACACACTAGCAGCAGAAGTAGGTACTTATCAAAATCGTAATACATATAGAGATTGTGTCTGCAAATTTTGTGATCAAGAAAAAACTGAAGATATCTATCATTTTATTGTTGCATGTCCAGCTTACAACATTGAAAGAAGTGCTTTAATACCGCATCTGAAAGATGCTACTCGATCATACTTATATGAATTTATGAATTCTTTGACCATTGGGCATGTTAGACCAATAGACGAGTACATCGAAAGGCAATGAATATCAGAAGTCATAGATAGCGGATTGTAGACTGTTCAAACTACATTTAAGAAGCACTTTGCATGTGTGACCATGGATATCCATGGATCGACTTATCTCAACAGCTAGATTGTCGAAAGAACAATGACGTCTGAAATCATAGAAAGCGGAATGTGGACTAACTGCACAAGTTATAACACACATAATATCATTATAGACTTATCGAATCGATATCTAGACAAATGGAAACTTATTGTAGCTGCAGCAATAGATATTTGGCAAAGAACGCAATGAGATTACAAAGACAATAAATACTGACCGGCTAGAAAATAGTGAATAGGAACAATACATTGCGTAGCTGACAGTTGATGATGAAGATCAATCACTTTCATAGACACCAGAGCGGAGAAATTTCCTTGTCACTTGCTGAAAGTCTAAATCGGAGGTCGGTGACACAACTCGCTTTGCTGCATATCATTTAATCATTTCCAAACTGTCTTTCAGGTAAATGTATGTACAAAACATGATACATGTATTCTCTAAGACCTGAAACGTTATTAATTAACCGTTCCTCCGATTAAATAATAGGATTAATAATAGCATTAATAACCTGCTGCTGGGTGTGATGTGTAAATAAAAACAATAAATAACTTCTTTAATAACATAAACTTACTTTGTAAATAACATGATGCATGCTTTGTCTCCTCTCCTCTGTACGTGATGAAATCATGATTAACTGTTGACATGTTCATGAATACTGTTATCATCATCTGCACATAACTCAGACTTTTTCAGACTCTTTCCAATCACAACGCCATCTACGCAATTCAACGACGACCAAGGTGATAGTGTTTTCTTTTACCTTTCATTTCATTCACCCATCACATCATGTCAACTTTCATCTTCTGCCGATAATAGGACTTCGCATTATTTGTCATTGCCATAACGTTTGTACCCACAAGATGGGCAATAAACTTTTTGAGTTTTGAGAAAGAGTAAGAGAGAGAGAGAGAGAGAGAGTGAGAGAGAGAGTGAGAGAGACTGAGAGAGAGAGAGTGAGTGAGAGAGTGAGAGAGAGAGGAGAGAGAGGGAGAGTGAGAGGCAAGAGCCTGAGTCGCTCGCTCTGTCGTCCTTTCAAAATCAAAGATCAAAAATTCAGCAGCTGTTTGATGGAGTAAATGTAATTGAGGACCGGTTTCGCGTAATGCTTCATCAGCTCAAGATACAAAAATGATGTTAATGCAATGAAAAATTCACATAAGTAAGTGTAGGAGACCAATTGGACAATAGGAGAAATTGACAATAGCACTGGGCTAGTTGAATACAATGACAAGTGGAGTTGAGCAGGAATTGAGTGTGAAGCTAAGTTTTTGAGGGGCAGGAAACGCTGAACAAAAGGCGTGAACGAGTTAAGAAAACGGAGTCGTCAAGAGATTTAGTAAACAAACTCAAAGAAGAAGACGTGAAGTCAAGAGGCTAGAGAAGCGGCTCATTAAAGAATTATTGAAATAGGAATGCATGAAAATATATTGAAGATTACTTACAAAAGGACCAAAATTCAAGAGGCTAGGAGAAGCGGCTCATTAGATAATTATTGAAATAGGAAGTGTGAAAATAAATTGGAGATTACTTACAAAAGGACCAAGATTCAAGTCGCTAGGAGAAGCGGCTCATTAAACAATGTTTGGAATAGGAATGCGTGAAATAGATTGAAAATTAATTACAAAAAGGAGAATTATGTTGTGAGAGAAGAAATCGGCAGACCTTGAAGGAAGATAGGGAAGAGGAGAGTGGAAGGAGAAGAAGATGAGGAAAGAAAGAGGAAATTGACGGACGATTTTAGAGAGGACGCTAATTGAAAATTTCATGTAGGTTACTGTCACGGGTATAAGAAGGGCGAATAGGAATGGTTCCACAGAGTTCACGAATGACATTGATGAGGTTAGAGGTGCACTTTGTATAAGGGAGAATTAAATTTGTGGTTTTGGGGAGAAAAGAAGTTATTGTGTTTAGTCCGTTGGGTTGCTTGGTTTTAAGGATTGTAATCCAACGGGATTCTTTCAGCTTCCTGCGTTGGGGATTGAGACAGGAGTCGATCGCAGTGAAGGTGAAGTTGGAGGGCTGGCAAATTCTGGAGAAATGGTTGGCGACGGAGGACGAGGAGGGATTGTTGTGTATTGCGTACATGTGATCGCTGATCCGTGCACTTAGGCTTCTGCCGGTTTCTCCGACATAGGAAGCGCCGCAGTTGAGGCAGGAAATTAGGTAAATTACACCTTGGCTTTGACAGGAGTAGCGACAATTGATTGGAAAGCAATTAGCTGAGTGAGGCGATTCGAAGAAGTCAGAGAAGGTGGCGAACGGGCAAGTTGAGCACGAGGATGAGTCACAGGGCACCATGCCCGGGGCCCAAACTGAGTGGAAATTGAGGAAAGAGATGACTTTGGATTTTGCGGAGCGAATCATAGTTCTGGTACGTGGCCTTGTGACTGCCAGACTTTGGAGATCGATTTGAGAGATGAGTTGAATGCCTCTCTACTGGAGTTGTGGGTGGCGAATCGCAGGATTTCGCTGTATAAAACTCCCTTGAAGGTGTGGGGAGGGTGGGAAGAGGAACGAGGTAGGATGAGGTGTGTATCCGTGTCTTTGGTGAACAGAGTAAATTCGAGTTTGGAATTTGAGATGTGGATGCTGAGGTCGAGAAAGTTGACGGAGTGTCCGAAGTCGAGGGATAAATTGATGTTAGGATGGCGTCGGTTGAGAAAGTTATGGAAATCGATGAGACCCTGCCTGCCGTGGGGCCAGATGCCGAAGATGTCATCTTGGTAGCGCCTCCAAAGTGATGGCTTGAGTGGATAGTCATTGAGGGCTGATGTTTCCCATTTTGCCATAAAGATGTTGGCAAAGGCTCCGCCAAACGGGTTGCCCATGGCGACACCTCGCTTCTGTCTCCAGCAGGAGTCTTGGAAAAAGAAGACATTTGAACTTAGGATAGTTTTGAGGGGAGAGATGAGGGTAAGGTCTGGGCGGCATGGATCAGGGTGGCGTAGGAATGCTTCGCTGACCGATTGGATGCCTTCTTCAATTGGGATGTTGATGTAGAGGGATGTGACGTCCATTGAGAAAAGGATATCGTCTGGGCCACAGATAAAACTTCTCAATATGGCGAGGAGGTGGCCGGAGTCCCTTACGTAACTTGCTTGGAGAGGGCATAAAGGCAGGAGGAAGAAGTTGATGAGGTCACTGCAACGGCGTGAAATTGAACGGATGTCGGTGACGATGGGTCTGCCAGGGGGAGTTACGGCTGAGAGCCAGGACTCTTTGTGAAGTTTAGGAAGGAGGTAAAATCTTCTTGGACGGTGGTCGGGAGGCGGCAATAAGACTTCGTGTTCTCTGGTGGTGATGAATTTGGAGGAGTGGAGGTGGCGGATCAGTTGACGTAGTTTGCTGGTAATTTGGTTGGTAGAAGATTGCATACTTGGCAGAGGGTCGTAGAAGTTTGCGTTGTGGAGTTGTCTGAAAGCTTCAGCACAGTAAACTTCAGTCGGCATGAGTACCCATTTTCCGCCCTTGTCTGAAGGCTTGATAGTGGTGGTTGTAGAAGTACGCAAGCGTGAGAGTTCCTGTCATTGAGTAGGAGTAAGATTTGGCGAGCTGAAACACTCGTGGTCACGACGTAGGTAATTTCTGGTTGCCGTGAGTATCTGACCAGAAATTCGAAGGATGTGATTGGGCACCATTGCTCTTGGAGGCCAGCGTTCGAAGGGGAAAGGACCCAGGCGTTGGAATGGGAAGTTGGTGAGATGAAGAGCGGCATTCCATTGCAATTTTCTTACGAAATTTTTGATGAGGTCCAGGATCTTGTCATGCGAAGTAGAGCACGGAGTGGGGACAAAGGAGGCAGGTAAGGACAGAATGTCGAAAGTTTGCTCGGTCGGATGAAAGGAAGCGTCAAGGAAAGCGTGATTATTCACCGTGGCTGCTTGAAGCGTTCCAGGCGTTAGGCTAAAAAAGTCTTGAGCGAATCAAGGATTTGTTGGCGACTATCCTCGTTTCACGAGCCACGAACCTGCTTGAAATTTGAAGCCGTTGGGAGAGTGATGAGGGAGAGTGTGAGAGAGAGTGGGAGAGAGAGAGAGAGTGGGAGAGAGAGAGAGAGAGAGTGAGAGAGAGAGTGAGAGTGTGAGAGTGAGAGAGAGAGTGAGAAAGAGTGAGAGAGAGAGAGAGAGTGAGAGAGAGAGAGAGTGAGAGAGAGTGTGAGAGTGAGAGAGAGTGAGAAAGAGTGAGAGAGAGAGAGTGTGAGAGAGAGTGAGAGCAAGAGAGAGTGAGAGTAAGAGTGAGAGAGTGAGAGTGAGAGAGTGAGACTACTTCATACTATCAGAATCATTATTAAAAAATTTAGCGACATTTGAAATATTGGAACCTCAATTATTTACTGACCACAGACCGATGGTAATAGCGATGAACATAGCTTTAAATACTGTATCAAAGAATACACAATTTGTTAATTTCGCACAAATGAATCATTAGACACGGATCATGCCTTTCAAATGGTCTCCTAATTATGATATTGAAAAATTTCATCAAAATATTTCAGGTAAAGGCACGAATCTTTTAAAAGAAATAGCAGATAAAAATTTAAAAAAGGCAGAAATTTATGATAAATTGATTGACGTCAATAAGAAATCATTATCTACCATGACGAATCCTGATAGACAGATAATTTATTCCAATGAATTAAGAATTCTCAGAAAAACATATAAACAGATTGTTGAGAAATATAAAACTGATAAATCTGAGCAAAATTTACACATGTTATTGCATGCAAAAAGAGAACTTAATAAAAACATCAAAAAAGAAAAGAAGACATTGAAACAATCGAAATTAAATGAACTACAAACAGCAAAAGCTAATAACGACGTTAAACGATATTGGGAGCTACTAAATAAGAATAAATCTAAAAAAAGCACTAAGGACAAAACTTCATTGTCAGCTCAAGCTTTCGAAGTTGATCTCCAGAAAAAGGATGCTGATATAAAAAATCTAAATGATAATCAAAACTACGTAACTGCTATACATAAAACTCTACTTGCCAGAAGTGACGACAGTATAAACCAAACTATAACAATGACAGAAATTGAAAATGCGATAAAGCGGTCAAAAACATCAAAATCCAGCGGCCCAGATGAAATTGTTTACGAAATGTTAAAGAATGACAAGAACCAAAGTAGGATCCTGCATATTCTTTTTAATGAAATATTGATTGATCATCAAACTCTGTGGCATTCCAGTTGGATAATCCCCATTTTTAAGAAGGGAAATAAAAATAGTGCTTTCTCCTATCGATATTTGAACTTATCATCGTGTATTGAAAAATTATTGACCAAAATATTAAATGACAGATTAAATGCCCACCCAGAACACGAACGTTTTGAGAACGGAAGGATATTGTTCGGTCTTGAACGTTCAAGAGCCTAGGACAAACCGAATCCGAACGTTCATTTGTCGACAAGTTAGGGCGGAAGCGCTACGTTTCTTAAACCTTCCGCGACTACCGTAGTTTCAACGTCAGGGGGCTAACTTCTACGCAACGTTTGTACTTAGTGTACATATAAACGATCGTTTGTCGACGATGATAGTTGATTTAACCATCAGAAATTAACGTTGCGAAAGCATTTACATAATTTTCAATAAGGCTAAATTGGGAAGTTCTTCATTCCTTCCTTAAACATCGAGCTATGATAATGAAACGCAATACACATCACCTAATGTGCTCATCTGGAAGCTGCACGCTAATGACTGAATCTAAGAGTCACATTCACTTATGTGTTTGCATGAACATAGCAGCTAATTATCTACTCGTCTATAAGGGTAAAAACGATTATGCATTTTTATGGATTTAATGACTAGAATATAACACAAATTCGTACATGCATACATACTCTTGGATTACAAATAGTAAACACATTATCAAGAAGAAAAATATCAAATAAAACTGAGTACCAGAAATTCACTTGATGTAATGCCACTTCAACACAGAAATGCACTTTCCAATAAAATTAATTGGCAAGGATTATTCACACGGGCAAATATAAAATCGCACATAATTACATAGATGAGTTGCATAAAAAATGGCAAGGAATATCATCTGTCAACACTATTGCAGTATATAACACAAGATACTACAAAATCAGCATGCGTAATTGCACGTCTAAGTCACTCTTTCTGCGATGTCACACAAGTGCACTATGAGTTTGTTTCATCTCTCTTCACTAAGTCTGTATCATCACTTGATGCAAATGCCACTTCAACACAGAAATGCACTTTCCAATAAAATTAATTGGCAAGGATTATTCACACGGGCAAATATAAAATCGCACATAATTACATAGATGAGTTGCATGAAAAATGGCAAGGAATATCATCTGTCAACACTATTAATGCAGTATATAACACAAGATACTACAAAATCGGCATGCGTGATTGCACGTCTAAGTCACTCTTTCTGCAATGTCACACAAGTGCACTATGAGTTTGTTTCATCTCTCTTCACTAAGTCTGTATCATCACTTGATGCAAATGCCACTTCAACACAGAAATGCACTTTCCAATAAAATTAATTGGCAAGGATTATTCACACGGGCAAATATAAAATCGCACATAATTACATAGATGAGTTGCATAAAAAATGGCAAGGAATATCATCTGTCAACACTATTGCAGTATATAACACAAGATACTACAAAATCGGCATGCGTGATTGCACGTCTAAGTCACTCTTTCTGCAATGTCACACAAGTGCACTATGAGTTTGTTTCATCACTATTTACTAAGTCTGTATCATCACTTAATGTATCACTGTGGTTATCAGTCAGAGCAGTGTTTTCGCCTGAGCTTACCTCGCCAGCGTCGTCAACTTCATTATTTGGGGTCTTATGTTTTCTAAAATGCCTTGCTTCTTCCTCTGGATGATGCTCACGGTACTCTCTCGATTCATTTCGATTGTAAAAACCTTTCAGAACATCAGAAATAGCTCCGACCGCCGCTTTTTGGCAACAACCGCAAGATATCTTTGTAGCAATTAAGACGGACTTGTACAAGTCTGGCAGATCGTCGGCGAAACTTGTCTTCCGGCTTCCAGACATACCCTGCCCGCTGAAGAATTGCCATAAAGCTCCAGGAGCCAGCGACAAAAGAGAACTCCGTGCCGATTGTAGAATGGTACTGCTACACTGAGGGGGACAGCAGCCTATCAGGGCGTTGACCAAAGCATTTCTCATTCGGATGGTGTCGTGTTCGCTCCCAGAGAATATTTTGTTCTTCTCATAAAGCTACAATAAAAATGCGGTATCATTTGGCATTTAATGCATTGACAATAGGTATAGAATGATACAAATCTTATCGAAGAACATAATTAGCGGTCTATGGTGTCCTATGATTCAGGGTGATTTGGCCTCCGAAAACAGAAATCGACCCTGAGCGATTTAGAGCGAAAATCAGGAGTGAAAAAACCCTTGATTTTTAAGAAGAAATTAAAAAAAGATCGATTTTTTAAATTTAAATCAGATTTTTTTCAATTTAATTTCGATTCTTCTTTTTTTAATTTTGAACTTAGTTTGTTCCATGAAGGTGATAATAACATGAATAAAGTACTCAACGGAACTTTCGTAAGCAGTTATTTACATCCATTTAATCCAGCATGAACCTAACTGCAGTTTTCAATCAATTACTGAATCATTCTGATAAACTATCACTAACTAATTTGATGGCATAAGTATTCAGCTTAGAATTGATCTGGGAATAATTCCACACTTGTGCGCACGTATGTGTCATGGTATAGGCTATGTACACGTGCATTACCGTGTATATGCTAAAGTAAATGATCACAAATTTTGCCTCAGGTTCTTTTTGTGAAACGATTTGAATCAATCATAGCATACTACGGAGTGCTAGGTAGGTATCGATAAACTTAATATATACTATTTTTAAAAATAGTAATGCCTTATTCAACTGAAAAATTATTATCAAAAAAAATCAGGCCGACCCTGGCGGAATGTCAAATAAAACACAATAATTAGAGATAAATTAAAATAGTTACACGAAGTTTATGTAGGCTTATCGCAAACATGTACGTTGTGCAGCGCATTTTCTTACTTTTACATGCAGATGTGTCCCTTTGCATCATTCAGTATTGTACTCCAAAAATCAATTGGTGACAGGTTCGGCCTATCATCTTTTTTGATGTTTCAATATATCCAAAACTAAGGCACATGATTTTTTAAGTTAAGATCACTATTCGTTCAAATTTCCAGGAATGAGAATGGTGGTTGGGGGGCCGGACGGAAATGAGTTTTTGAGGAACCCTACATAGAAAAAATAAACAACTACATTAGCCCTAATAGAGGGGCCCTGGCTGAATTCCGCGTTTTGGCGGAAAATTCTCATCCCTGACTTTCAAAGCAGTTTCTATACCTCAAGCCAAAACAGATCAAACTAAGCATACGAAGCAGTACTAACAGGCAAGTGGAGTATAATCTGCCATTTATATCTACATGAATAAAAATGCACCAACAGCAGATACCGACAATATTTCTCATCAGCAATTTCATTCCTGCGATCAAGGTGCCTCGTTCATACATTCAGTTTTCCAGTCAGTCATGCCTAGACGCCTTGATAGCCCTTGAAATCCCCAGTCTAGCACTGATAAAGACCTGGGAATTCCTGAAATATGTCTCAATTAATGTGATTCATCATGGGCGTTCCCAGCTCTAAAAATAACTCGATTAGTTAACCCACAGTACTGAAAAAGTAGTTCAGACAGATTTCCTATCAAAATAACTGATAACTGAAAATAATGAGAAAAAATGCAAAATAAAAATAACAAAACATTTTCTTTTAGGAGTCCTTGAAATTTGTCAATGTCAACCATATCGGGGTATTATGGAAATGCCCATTACACCCCAGTCAAAAGGGTGTCAAGTCATTTCGATCCCATGAAATCGAGTTATCTATGGAAGCGCTTCGCGTTTATTTCTTCTCCTGCCTTTCCTATCTGTTTCTGTGGAAGTTAATAGGCATATTCTTAGTAGCCTAAATCAGTTGCCATCTTTCGATTGAACGGAAAATTGAGTTCTAATTCACAGTAATAAAAATAACCCAGAGCCTCTTACATGAAAATCCTGAAATTCGATCAGAACAAGGATTGGTCGTCAATGCTTAGTTGACCGAGTGAATTCACTTCAGATAGGCAGAAAATGTCTCTACGGGACCTACGTCAACTAATGAATGCAATTTTGAACCGAAATATCCATCAGGAAAAATAACCCACAACACGTGCAATTTGAAATCTTCGACAGATGTTAAAATTGAGGAAACAGCAAAATGGAGCTAATTACAGCTTCTCAATAGGCAGGAAATTGAAGAGAGTACATCAGTTTACCTAAAGATGATGCTAACACATTGTGGAGAAGCGCATCTTCAATAACCCATTTCATGGGAGTTGAAGTGACTATGAATCGTCAAAAGTACCCGTAACACCCCGTTGCCACATGGACAATCGCTTCAGCTTTCGAAAGTATCAGGAAATAAAAAAACTTTTCTAATGAACAGCCACACAGCTATCATCATCTGCAATAATAGATTCCAAAGTAGCACTGTGTATAGTATTTATTACGAAAGCATCAAAATTCTGAAAATTTTAAAACATGTTCACCATCCGCATATTCCCAAATGATACATAGAAGTGTTGTATGACCGTAGGTTGTCTTGAGAGCTAGGAAGAGCAATAACTATATAATAACTTACAGTTAGTAGAAAACAGATTGTTATCGAATAATTTTTCAGAAATCTTCATTGTGACGCAAACAATGCAACTGGCATTAAGTCGTTGAAGTTAGCATCAACACTAGCATTATTTTTTCAAAATAATTTGCCCACATCTGGAATTTCACCAGTAACCATTTATTAACACAAGGAATTTGTCCATTGCTATCTCCTAGTCCAAAAGATAGTGCAAATATGTCATCCAAAAGAAAAACTTCATGCTAAGTAATGCAAACTTCACCAGCTAGCAAAACGAATTTGGCTACTCAAATATTCGGAGAATACTGGGATGTGTATTTGAGCTGACAAATTCGTTTTGCTAGCTGGTGAAGTTTGCATTACTTAGCATGAAGTTTTTCTTTTGAATGACCTATTTACATTATCTTTTGGACTACGAGATAGCAATGGGCAAATTCCTTTTGTTAATAAATGGCTACTGGTGAAATTCCAGATGTGGAGTTTTGAAAAAATAATGCTAGTGTTGATGCTAGCATCGACGACTTATTGGCATAGAACAATTTTCTTCTTAATTTCGCTACCACAACTTACTTCGTCTGTGGATGATGACACTGGAAACCCAAGATCGAGCAGACATCTAGTGGCACTGACGGCAGCACGGACTTCTTTCTTCGAGCTTGACATCATTCGTACAGTTGTTGTCATCGGTGATCGAGCATCACCTGTCGAACATAGGGACGTATCTTCAACCGGTTGGATGTGACCGATTTTGCCTAAAATGACGTTTTGCTTCTCCTGCACTTCATTGATCCTTGATAGTACAAGCTCTATCTTCCTGTTTTGACTTTCAAGCTGCTGCAGGACATGTTGAATTTGCTGATCATTAGATGGACTTTCAATGACATGCTGATCAATAGGTTGACTACTGCTTGGGGTGACTGTTCGGCTGACTTTGGGACCTGAAACACAGATACACCGGTTCATGCAAATATCCACTGCCGTTTTTAGTGGTGTCCGTGGTACAGTGGTTGTGTACTTGGACTAGCGATCTCATGGTCCAGAGGTCGAACCCGGAAAGTGTCACTGGAAGTCGGCAGGAAGGGCATCCGGACTACAAAGCACCACAACGCTCCAAACAAAGTCTGACTTCAGTCAGCACCGTCCAAGGCCCCAGTAGGGGTAAAAAGTGACGTAAAAATCCGTAAAAAAAAGTTATTAGATGAATTTCAAGGATTTTTTTACAATATATTTCTAATGGAACTGAAAATCGACAGACAAGTAAAATGAAAAACGACGATCGATTTGTCTCATCAATCTCAGTAAAAAATTAAAGGAACTGGCAGCATGACTGGCGACTGACGAGGTTAATGTGTGTAGATAGAGCTGAAATGACTTCAAACATTTAATAAAAACATGGTCTCTCCCACCAAAATCTGTAGTTAATTATGGGCATCTTGTACTTACAGTACACGAGTACTTAGATCGCGGGGATATGGCACTTGAACGTGAAGACAATGAGGTATGACTAGCCTTTTATTGATTAACATTTACTCAAAACTAGTTAATATCTTGTCAAATTCTTGCGAAGTGCTGATACTGAGTGATGTAGGCCTAGTTTATAATTTGTGCATCAAATTGCTTAACACAAATTCATTGGTATTCACTTACTTGTAGGTGTAGAAAAGCCTTCAAACCAAGTCGAGACTCTTCCAGCGTCATTCACGGATTGCGATTGTGGAGTACTACAGGAATTTTCCTCATCTCCCGTAGGAACAGTCCCGTCTCGTCTTTTCAACTCTCGCTCAGCGGCTTCTAATGAATTGAATGTACCCAATTTCTTCCCCTTTATTCGTTTCCATTGTTTTCTATCGGGATCCGATCGACTGCGAATGAGATTCTTAGCATCATCTTGAACATTAGGCCACCAGCAATAATGGCAATCACTTCTATTTCCATTTTTGTCTCTAGTCGTAATCCATGATTTGGGAACATTCAACAGAGAGTTATCATTGAAATTGAACAGAACCCACTCATCCTAAAAAGCAAATTTCATTTAGTTTAAAACATGTACCAGTAACTTAGGTCAAGTTTTTTTTAGAATCGTAACACAAAAATCGTATTGATCCCTAGTTTGAAGCAAACGTAGCCTGTTGTAACCTTATAATTAAGTCACAACACAACCTCTTTTCAGTAAGGTATTTCCCTGCAAATAAGGTAAATAAAAAACAGAAATGATGCACAAAACTTCAGTATATCAACAGGAAAGGCCATTCGCTGTAGTTTCCTAAATTGGCTTTCATTTCTCAAAATTCCTAATATTCCAGGAGAAAATCAAATGTGTTAAAAATGTAAAATGTTGCCCGACATACATAACTAAGTTGGTTTCCTGAACTTGATCCGATGTGAAGTAGTAGGCAGGACTTACTTACCACAATTGGAGGTGGAAGTTTACGCTTTCGTTCAGACTTCCGTTTGCTTGATGCGGTGGTTCCAACATTATCTTCCATGTCACTGTCAATCATATCTTCTATAAAATCAAAAAGAAATTGTTTCATTATTCATATAGAAATGCATCACGCATGTCTGAATCACTTACTGCATGATTTCAGCAATTTTGTTATAACATACACCTACATCATTTAACTGATTATACTTCAATGCGCTAAGGTCAGAACAATGATTCATCAAGATTATGGAGCAACGAAATTATCAACGCACGATCTCTGATCAAACGTGGATCCAGCATACCCGGAAATCCATCCATTTCAATTTTCATTCCTTGCCTGAAATTCAATAGCTCTGACCTCTGACATTGTGTGTAACGGAATTTACTTGTTTTCGATAAATAGCAACCAATAACACGCGAAGGTATGGGATCCGAAAAGAAATCATCGAGTCGTAGATGTTCCCTTACAAATGCACTATCGCGTTCAAGACGTATAACTTCATACACTTTATGACGCACACGGTCGACATAAACATTGTTCGGTGGATCTGCATGTATAACAACAGCCGGTTTTCCAATTTCCTGTTTGAGCTTCAGGTTTACTTGACTACGACGCACACCTTGAAGCAGAGATATCATTGGGTCATGCGATGATTTGATATACTTTTTCATCATCCCTAGATGATTTTCAAAAGGATATGCTGATATATGATCAAGACTTCCATGATGCATTGCAATACTCGGAAAATGTTGTAAAACATGGGCATTATACGTGAGGAAGGACTTTCCATAATATTCGGCGAATCCCAAGATAACACGTTCCATGAGGCGTGATGTTGTTTCAAAAGAACTTTTTGCTTTATCATGATCAACCATCAAATTGCAAGCTGTACTAAGGTACAAGAAATGATTGTACTGCAGCTGTGTTGCTGTAATATTATATAGTAAAAGCTTTCCCGTATATAACAGCACCTGTCTTAATTCCGTATACTTATAATCTGGTAGTTCATTTATAGGTCTCAATTTTCGTGAGAACACGTTGGGAATGAACTTTGAGATGTATGCAATCCTTTCATCCAGAATTCGTATGTTTGTAGCACTCATCTTACAAGCATATCTATTATTACCACTTCTTTTTGGTCCGTCAGTAAGCCACGCCAATAATTTCTTTGTCACACCACCTCCCTGATGCATGAAATCAGCAGGGAATTCCGTAATCATATCGACGTCAAGCTTAAGCAGAGGTGAATTTAGTAAATTTTTCTTATGGTGCAAAAGTTGTGATTTTGATCTGAAGCTTTCATTGGTTCTTGGTGTTCCTAAGTTAAAACCTGTCCACACCATGCGTTTACCATCGTGATGTCCCTCTTGTTCACAATGATCACAACCAGCCTTCCCTGAAAATTGTACCATATTCTTTATGAAAGCCCGGGCTGGTGCATCACAAACACACGCTTTGTGAGTAACTTTCATTCTTTTACCTTCGAAATCAATACCTTCTTCCATGACATTTTTCATTTCCTCTACAAATTCCTCGATGAATTGCAAGCTATTCGGCTTCCCCAATCCTACACTCAACACAACTTCAAATACTATTCTAGGTTTGATATTTGCAATATAAGCCAACACCGGCCACGCATTCATTCGGCGTTTACTTTTAAATAAAGATAATCCATCTGTATTCCAAACTAATTGAAGTTCCGTCAAATCAGATAATTCGGTTTTTGCAAACAAAGGAAGGTGACGTAAGATTTGCTCTCGCAACCCGAAGTAGAAGTAAGAATGACCGGAAATCGTTCTTATTTGACTCTTCAGTGAATATCTGTCAACAGAAAAAAGTGTTTTATAGCTTAAGGGTAGTTGTGTTTTTACTACATCACGATGACGATCAAGACATTTCAAAACTTCATCCATCATAACTGTTGTCATGTTGCATTTCATGAAAGTTGCAGACAAATCGTGTAACAATGAGACGGATGCCGTTTGAACGCTAGATGAGCAATGCAGCGTAAATACATCCTGCATATCTGATTCAACATCCTGATCTGATTGAACTGAGTCATCTGCATCATGTGTTTCATCACTTTCTTCTTCTGAGTCAGTCACAGCCTCTCCAGTGGGGTCAAACAAATCTACTCCATAATTTTCTTCTATTAGCTCTATTAGCTCAAGATCTTCATCTTTGAATTCATGAAGTTCGGAGAAACCGTGAATACGATTTCCAAAATCATCATCAGCCTCTGTTATATTCGAAAGTTTGAGATTATCCGGGACAGATATGGAAGCCTGGTCTTCGTCGATTTCCGAGTCACTGATAGAAAAAAGTTCGTCACAAACGTCACTGGCACGATATGAATGTCTTTTACGCTTCGATCGAACCCACTCACGCGAGTACTCTTTTCTTCGTTTGCATCTGTCAGCACGTGTAACGTTCAGGGAAACTCCAGCAGTTAGATCTTCGATATGTTCTTCATCCATTAGCGATATAGTTTTAAGTTATCAGTTAGTGATGTAAGTGTATATTACTATATTAACATTGCGTGCCTGAAATAAGAAACGATATATTACTATCTTAATTTTTCTAAAAAATCTAAAAAGGGCGGTTTATCTGGCCTAGCTGTAAGTAACAAAAAAGTTAAAATCCGAGAGCTAGTGCCAATCTGCGCAGTCGTACACGAAACTTTGATGAACATCGCTTGCCAACTGCCAAAATGTGCGTCTGTCAGATCAGACCAGAATTTCAAAAATACTGACGATAATAAACCATATGTACGGAGAAACTCCTACATTTAAGCCGTTTTCACTAGGGCTGTTTAGCGCTAAACACAGTTTACGTCTGTGTGAGAATAGAAATTATGCTAATGGCTAAGCAACATTTGTGAATACGGCCCGCGTTATCAGCGGGTGCTGAGAACTTTTCGTGCCTATCAACCTTTTATATTGAAGACCACCTTGCGGACGTTTTTGGGATCGAATTTAGCATCTCATGCATAATTAAAACATCAAAATGTAGGTCTACTGGGCTTATGACCTGAAGATAAACCTAACTTCAACAGGCCGCACAGCATCAGCAGAATATAATCTGCACTCATTCAGGTTGAATTCTTGATGATCGTGTTTAATACAATATAAATCACTCATCATAAGATGGCTTTGTCTGTCAGAACATTGCCAACATAACTAGGGAAGATAATTAGATGTGCTCATATGAACTTTAACCTTTTTTGACATATTCTTCAAGTCAGTTGACAGTCAAAATAAAAAACTTGATTTATTCAAGGTAATATTACTTAATCTAACCTAGCAAAATTAATTAATGTATTGTACTGTATACATAATTAAGTCGAATTCTAACCGTGCAGTACCGGTACACTATGATCCCAACCATTTATTGTTCAATTCTGCACAATGATTTTGATCGACCTTGTAATGCACACTTTTAGTTAGTCATTTAGGCAGGTGTTAAGCGATCATAACCATACAACCGGTTGGAAAGATATGCCATTAAATAAATTTGCAGTCTACAAACTCAAACCATCTTCAAATATAAAACAATTCCTGAAATCATGTGAAAGCATCTCAAAAATCGTCCGTTCAGGAAGCAATTTTAAATATACATGTATACATTAATTTTTGCGAGTTATTATTGATTAATTTATTATCTCGTGCAGATTGTAGGTTATTGTGTCTAGACACTGCGCCTCCATTTCACTTTTATATAATTGTTGAACAATATCAGCTGTTTACAATAGTTCATGTGATGATTTTGTTTGTCGGACTCTACATTGTCGTGTACATGTCATGTACTGTAACATTCCACATATCCATGTTCGAGAGAATGAAACGAGACCTAACATTGATTGACAACATCTAATTGGCTGAACTCATCGTGTAATTATTTAAGACGCGACCACTGCATCAGAAATGACGATGGAATAGTCATCGGTGACAGTGTCCGACGTCATGGTGACGGTAGCATCGCCTTAACGGCAGCTTTTCGACTAACGGAGAGAGATCACCGTTAGTAAGTCAAATGGAGCTCTAACGGATAATGTTTAAATGGGTATCCGTTTACCCCCGTTATGCTTCCGTTTAACGGCGCTGTTACAATCACTAACGGAGGTTGGTGAAACACCTCCCTGAGTATCAAAATGACTGGTGAGTTGCCAGGAAGTCGTCAATGTTCGAAAAGACATTTATGTATTTCTGAAGAAGTGGATGGAAAAATAAAGTAATCCGCTGACTTGAGAGATGCGAGATTTTGGCTGCTTGGAAATGGAACTTTCTCGAGTGAAACGGGAAAGATCCAACTGACCATGACAGTGGTCATTGGAAACATGTGTGGCTTGAAAGAACAATGATTACAAATCGTTAATTCTAATTCATCCCAAATAGGATTTAGCGAGAGGTTATTAATTTGGGGAATCCAGGGATACTGTAAATGTATGTATGTATGTTTACGTATATACCGTATATATATATATATAATTGGAAAGCTTCCGAGTCATATCTTCAGTTCTATGTCGAGTGAATCCTATAATCCTGCGTACAAGACTGGTAGGGTGTTAGGGATGTTAAGAAATTACATCTAGAAATCGAACTTTAATAGTCTGGTGGCTACTGCAACGGCCCAACCGGTACTTTTGGTCTTTCGACCATTGACCGGCGGAAATTATACATTACTAAATATGTTGTCATACCTAGTAAATAAGAGAAATCGCACTTCTACATGTTTGATGTTCAGTTAAAAGAACGGGGGTTGCTAGCAACAAAAATCATAAACATTTGATTAGGCCTACAGATTACAGGTATTTCAAGAGTTTTAAGTTTGCAAAAGTAATGTCTCAGAAATATTGGCTGATAGATAAGAAGCTTACTGGACCAATCATTTGTAACATTTCAGTGTGCAAGTTGCAATATAAATTTAAAACCGGAACTTAGAACGAAGATAGTGATGGCAGGGAGGCCAAAAATGAACCGGATCGGCCGGCGCAATAGCAGCTGCAAAATTCTAACAAAACCACACACGCAATGGGGCAGGTGAACGTCTTTAACTATAAAAAATGAGTCGCGTTAACATAGCACCTCTTATTTGCATCAACGTTTCAAATTTAGATATGATATCTATTATCTCTATATCCCACATGCTCTTTACTTGGCTAATGAAGACGGTTTCTTGGATTAAATAATACTTTCGGATGGATCCTAGTTAGATATAACATGATATTCAGAACCTCTCAATCTATTATTATTTCAAATTAGTTTTCCACGACAACACGACACTAGCAATTAAAAAATATCGATAGATGAGAGATCTATCAATTGCCTCTCAAATTGCAAATCTCCCGTATTGGAAAGTGTCCAAATTATTTGAATTGAATAATATTATAACAAAATTAATACTCAAAACTTACAGAACCTTGACTATTGTAGTGATTGGAAATGTCAAATGTCGAGCATATGTCATCGAGATTATATGAACTCTAATCATAAATCCAACATTTCAGCCATTTCAGACATGAGGTATTTCACTGAAGTTATACGTAACACATGAAACACATGCTATTCGGAAATTGGTTTGCTCTTTTGCCATTACCATTATCTTGTGAGTGTTGTAAAGTAAGAAATTCAACAACACAAAATTGTTTGTAGGAATAGAATGTGTAGGAAAATATTTCTCACCTCAACTGTTGCTTCCTTTATTTAGTTTCATTTTGTACATCTGATATGTGTGTGATTTTGCATATCTACAAGCAGTCTACATTGAAAATATCGATGGCTTGAAGCATGACCAGCAACTGAAGCCAAAGATATTTAATGTACATAAAGGGAGCATAATATATGATATTATGCCTTTATAGCATAATATTAAATATCCTTGACTGCAGCTATCAAATGAAGAAAATTTTACTATGATTACATTTTACATCAGTGCGAGTAGAGCATGCATGCGTGCATGGCATGTACTTACATATGTTTGTGCAAAACGATGCGCACCTGCAAATAAGTTTTATTAAATCAGCTACTTACTTATTTCTGGGAAGAAAGAAGGCAGCATCAATGATGACAAAAACACCATTGATGCAGCCAGTATATAATGTATATGATCATCTGGGGTTATCAATCGTCAACATTCTCTATAACTTCAAGCTTGTTAATTAATTCTTCACATATTCAAGTATATTCACATTATCCAAGACGTGAAATGGCAAAATTTCTAAGAATTGGGACTGATGGACATCAGTGGGCAAGAAACATACACCGTTGATGGCATGCCTAGCATGCATAGGCTAATGGCTCTATACTGGGGGCCAATAGATCTATTGACACGGAATTAAAACTTCACAATCATTTTGAAATGCTTACATTTTCATTGGATTACATTATTAAGTTAAAGTAACTACATTCCACAGATTAAGGTGGCACAAACATGACATCAATGAAGCAAACATCAAATAGAGAGGTGACAGGATATCCAATACACTGTGATTGTTGAACAGGCAATTTTTTAATTAAAGTTTGTTTAAAATATTGCATTTTTTAAAAACAGCTGATTGCTTGGAAACGATATATGTATAAATGTATCATAATATAATATAATATATATATTATATATATATATATATATATATATATATATATATATATATAATATAATATAATATAATAAACAATATATCGAAATATGTATAAACACACTGAACGGTAACTAACGGTAACGTTTGAAATTTTTTTCCGAGAGAATAAATTAGAATTTACTAAGATGGAATATAAAGAGGTAGAGTTTGAATGCGAATATTGTAAAACATGGGTAAGGATGAATATACCGAAGAAAGATGAGGGAAGATATAGGTCGAAAAACAAAAAAATGTTATGTGGGATATGCGCTTATGAGAAAATTGAAAAATGTGAAAGAATGATACTAATTTTAGAAAAACAGATGTCAGACATGAAGGGCACTATGGAAAAGTTAGAGAAATATGTAAACCAATTTGATCAAGTGGAAGGTAGGATCAAAAATGACATCAGGGAGGAAATTCGAGATGAATCGAGTTATGTGTATCACGAGATCGACAGAAATCTAGAAGCTCTGGAAAACAGAGTTAAGGAAAAAATTGAAGAAAAAGCATCCGAAAGGGACAACATACCTTGGTCTGAGGTTGTTCGAAAGGGAATTTTAAAAAAAGAAGTAAAGATGGCCAACAAACAAATAAGTAACGAAAAGAACATAATTATCAAGGGCCTAGGAAAAGAGCAAAAGTTGGCAGATCTTCTACGTTTTATAACTGACATGGAGGTAGAAGTCAGCAAAATCGAAAAAATTGGAAAGGAAGGGAAATTCTTAAAAGTTGAAATGATAGATAACAGTATTGTAGACAGAATTTTGAAAAAGAAAAACAAGCTAAAAAGAAACAAAGATTATGCTCAGGTTTTTATTGATGAAGATTTAACCAAGGAGCAAAGAGAAGCTAGGAGAGAATTGCTTGAGGAGGTTAGAGAGAGGAGAAAGAATGGTGAATATAGTTATTTGTATCGGAACACGATAGTGAATAAAGGCAAATGGTTCACCCCAATAGAAAGAGAAGAGAGAAAGAAATTGATTCAAGAAATGTTGGAAAAAAGAAAAGAAGGATTCATTTGCTATATTCAAGACAATAAAATTGTAATTAAAGGCAAATATAACCAGTAACTATGAATTTGAAACAAAACTTTTCTCAAATAGAACATGATAAGACTAAGATAGGTTATATTAACTTAAATGGACTTACTAACAACAAATTGTCAGAACTAGAAGAACTGTTTGGAGAGAGATACTTATTCTTTGTGAAACGCATAATAGAGGAAAAACGACAAATATGCCTTTCAGTTGTAAATTAATAGAAAAAAATCGAGAGATAACGAGTAAGAAAGGAGGAGGATTGATGTTTATATGGAAAGATGTGAAACATATAAAAGCAGAAGAAATCAAAATAGAAGAAGAAGACTTGATGATAGTGAGAACTTGTTTGGATGACGAGATCATATACTTCATGATAGTATATTGGGACGTTAAAAATACTTCGAAGAACGTATCAATGAAAGACAAAATGCTAAGTTTAATTGACGATAATAGAGATAAAAAATGGATAGTAGTTGGAGACTTCAATGCTCATTTTAAATTCTTAGATGGCAGACAAAATAAAAATTCCAAGATTTTTGAAGAATTTATGGATAATTCTAGATTTATTTTGCAAAATATGTCAGAAAAATGCACAGGAAGATATACTAGAAGCATAAATGATCAAATAACTACTATTGATTATATTTTGACAAACGACTCGGTAGAAGACCTGATATTATATATTTATATTGATGATAAAAAAGAAATAAATATCAGCGATCACAACATAATTGATATAACATTGGATATTAAGATCAGGAAATCTAATCGAGAAGTCTCAAACACTGAACCTACTAAATTTTTCTGGTCAAGGAGCAATGCAAAAAAATTAAAATTATTTGAAAAATCTATGTGTAATGTTATGAACAAATTAGAGAAGAATGACTTTACAATAGTCGAAGAAGCGATGTGCAGAGAAGCAAATAAATTTCTGTTAACAAAGGAAAACAAAAACAATAATAAAATATATCAATTTAGCAAGAGTATAACTGATAAGATAAAAATTAGACGATATTATAATAAGAAAGCTAGACATGCGAGAAGAGGAAAAGAGGCTGAACGACATTCTGAATTCTGGAATAAGTATATTGCAATAAAAACTGAAATACAAGAAATGATTACAAAAGAAATGCTAGAACACGATATAGCAACTGCTAAGAAAATAAAAGAAAATACCAACAATTTCAAATGGAATGAGATACAAAGGATAATGGAAAAAATCGCAATAAGAAAGAAATCAAAATAATACAGAATAAGAACGATGAAATCCATCTTAAAGATGATGATGCTAAAGAGCTGATTATACGCTTCTGGCAGTATCTTTCCACTGAAGAAAAGGTATACAAAGGTTTATTAACATTAGTAGAAGGACAAACCTACAATAAAGAAAAGGAAGCAATGAAAATGGATCATGATTATATCAATAAACCTTTATACTTAGAAAAATATTTCATACATGAGACAGAGACTATAAAAGCTATAAAAACATTGAAAAATAAAAAAGCAGCTGGCACAACAGGAATTACGCCTGAAATGTGTAAATCTCTTTCAAATAATGAAATTTGCATTAGAAAGATTACTGATTGTTTTAATAATATCAGAAAAATAGGTATTCCACAATCATGGAGGATCAGTAAAATCATTTTGATCCCAAAAACAAATGATAAATACACTTTTTATAAGGATTTCCGACCAATTACAATCACAGAAACATTCTATAAGATATACACATCAATTCTAAAGGACAAAATATGCTTATTTTTACAGAAGAATCATTTATTATCAGAAGAACAGGCAGGATTTCAGAAGAATAGAAGACTTGAAGAGAACATAGTGCGTATAAATATTGAAATAGAAAGAGCAAGAAGAAATAAGAAAAATCTTTACTTGATAGCGATAGACTTTCAGAAAGCCTTTGACTCAGTGAATAGAGAAGAAATTATAAAAGAATTGAATAAACTGAAATTTGAGATGGAGCTGATTACTGCAATAGCACAATTATATGAAAATGAACATGTCAATTTGTATATGAATGACAAAATGGTCGGACAATTCGAGAAAAGCAAAGGAATTCGACAAGGATGTAAGATGTCTCCCATTATTTTCATAATTATGATGGATAAATTAATTAAAAAAATGAATGGAAAATGGCCACAGTATAATACCAACTTATTAATGTATGCTGATGATGGTTTGATTTTTGCGTATTCAAAATTTGAGGCTGACGAAAAATTGAGATGCATAGTAGAAGAAGCAAGTAAATTTGGAATGAAAATAAATTGTGAAAAATGTCAATATATTGAATTTGGGAAAAACGAAATGGACACTTTAGGAGGGTATCACGTAATAGTAGAGAATAAGATGATAGAAATCGGTCAAATAAAGAAGGTGAACAGCATGAAATACTTAGGAGTCAGAATTTCGAACAAGAAGAACATTTTCAAAGAACATATTACTGAAAAGACAGATAAGCTAATTAAATACAAATTTTATATGAGTTACTTATTAAAAGGACGATTAGACAAACAGATTTTGGGAAAAACGATTTGGAAATCAGTAATGCTACCAACAATCCTACATGCAATGAGTGCTATCCCTTTATCAAAAAAAATTAATGATGTAATAAATAAAACCCAAAATGAAATATTTAGATCAATAATGGGACTTCCATCATTCGCACCGGAAGAGTATATAAGAAGCGAAATAGGATTGTCGAATCAAATATGGCGAGATAAGAAAAATAAAATTCTAATGCTACATCATGTAATGACCAAAACTAACAGCCTGAAAAAGATAGTAATTGAAGAATGGAATGGCCAAATAAACTGGATTGAAGATTGCAAAAGTATAATGTCAGAGTTGAAGATAGACAATGAAAAATTTGAAAAATACGAGAGAAAAGATATAATAAAGATAATAAATGATAAAGATGAAAAAATGTGGAAAGAAAATATTGGTAAGAAAAAAAGTCTGAAATTTTATGAAGAAGTGAAGAAGAAATTCAATGAAAATAAATTAGAGGCAACTGAGCGAGCAAGTTACATTAAAAGAAGATGGATTTGTGGGGCGGTGTTGTTAAATGACAAAATGGGAAGGAACGATGAAGAGCGCAAATGCGAAACATGTCAAGTTTATGAAGATGTAGAACATGTGTTATTGAAATGTAAAAGATTCAAAAGTCTAAGGAAAGAGTATGATATAGATGAAAAGGATATTAATGTTGTGATAGGTATAAAAAAATGGAAAGAATGCGAGGAATACAGGAAAAAAATTTATAATATAAGAATTGGAAAGTAATCATCCTCTGATAGAATACAATGGATTGGATAGGATACAACTTAAAATTTGAATAGTGAGTTTGTAAATTGTTCTAAGAAGATATGATATGATTAGTTAATCTTTATGGTTGATTTGTAAAGGTTTGGTTTTATTTCTAGTTAGACATAGAAGTTTGGATCAACTGTAAATATGACATTTATATTTTCGAAGGCCTTAATTAGTTGCTTGGATATTAATGTTGGTATTAAAGGAAGTAAATTTTGATTTATTACTCTCGGTGAGGAATTTTGACGTTGTACGTTTTGTAGGATAATTTTGCTTGAAATTTTCATGACACATCTAAAATTCAAATGATACAAAAACTTTAAAAGTTATAGATTATTGTTTGATTTCACATAATGGTTATGATTCTTTTACAATTAATTCATGATCGTTATCATCATCGTTATTTTATGGTTTTTGAGAAGAATAGACTCTGTGGCTAATGGCTGTGATTCCTAAGGAATAAACTGATTTACATTGAATTACGTGATTTATGGTGGATATGATTTTAAATTGTGATTCTCAATAGTTCAACTGGTTATATATTCAAAATTGCAATAGTGTTATTTCTCAAATGGACTATATAAAAAATTTTCTGTGTTTTCAATTTCAATCGTTCGTAGTATGATAAACTTTATAAATGTTTAGGGAGAGCTGTTTCATATATGCATTGAATCTCCAATAAAATTCATTCATTCATTCACGATGTCAACAAATGACATATTCATCGGATGAACACAGAAACTTTAATGGTCACTGCCAAATCTTGTAGATTTTATCATGATTACTCACATAAATTGTGAGATTTCGACATGCATGGCTGAGGCAGTGTGCATCTCAGTGTATTCATCACACAGTAAGTGTTTATTGTACAAGTGTCTGAGCAGAGGAAATTTTATCAATGAAATGTTCAAAACTATTCCTATGTTCCTTGCAAATGTGAATCATGGCACAATAAAAATATATGCATGCATTGTGCTGTTCTTCAAACTTGCAAGGAACACAAGAAATGTTTGGAGCACTTCATTGATTTAATATATATATTTTTTTTTTGAATAAAAAGATAACACGGTCAACAAAATATGAGATCCTATAATTGGACTGTTACTTCGACTGTCTCTTTATGAGTCCGATGTTATTGAGTTGTTATATTATTATTCCTTAATAACATCGTAACATCCTTAATAACTCATAAGGAGACAGTCGAAGTAAGACAGTCCAATTATAAGATCTTGTTTATTGACCGTGTCATCTTTCTATTCAAAACTTTATATTTGGTCAATGGCGAAAATTTTTATTAATGTATATATATATATATATATATCGTTATGACTGCCTGGAATGAAGCTATTAAATATAAATACACATGTCAACGGATTCTCATCGAAGATCGCACCCACAAACTGAGACTGACGGCATAAAATTCAAAACCGATTTGACAATATCATTAAAAATATCCGGATAATTTTAATGATGTTGTCAAGCCTGATCCGCTATGGTCAACGTCACATGATCGTGAGACGTTTTGACATATTGAACGAAACGAGTCTAATCAGCCATGTCCAAGGCTTGCATACCAACGTCACGATAACGTTGAAACAGAAACGTCAAGATCCTAACGTTTATAGAGGTATTCGTTCATCAGCAGTTTCTATACAAACGTGTCGGAAACGTTACAATAGAATCGTTTGTAGGTGAACGCGAGATCACCGTTCACTTACGTACGATCTTGTGCAAACCAAACATTTCTGCTATTTAATTTTCATAGAGACGTTCCTTGGAAGTTTTAAACTGAACTGTCACTATCGTAACGTTTTAGTTACGTTTATCGCACGTTTCTAGATGAAGCGCGTACACGAACTTTACTTCAACGTTCTTGCAACTTATTGAACGTTCGCAACTTTGATTGAACGTTCAACTCAAGTTCGTTTTCGGTTTATGAACGTTCGGTTCTGGGTGGGTGCTTGGCTCGACAAAAATGCGATATTACATGAATCTCAAACAGGTTTTAGGAAAGAGCATTCGACAGTTGACAATATCTGGATCTTAAAAGAAATAATACAAATATATAAAAATGGGAGTCGTACTTTTCGTCGACAGGTTCATATCGTCGACACTATGAACGTTCATTTCGTCGACACGTTCATTTCGTCGACAAGTTCATTTCGTCGACAAGTTCATTTCATAGACATAACTACGATGCAACGTTATGATATCAAAGCGATTGAGTAGAAACCATAGATGTGAAAAATGAAGATGCATAGTCTTCCATAAAATGATATTTCTATATCTTAGAAAATAACAAAACCATAGAAAGTCTACTATAATCTACTTCTATGGACTATATAGCTATCAAGAGTGATAGAGCTCCGCATAGAAGTCCAATATAAAAAAATAATTGAGAGATTTCTGAAATTATCGTACACTGCTGCAATTGTCGACGAAATGAATCTGTCGACGATATGAACCTGTCGACGATATGAACGTTTTCCTCAAAAATGGTTGTCGACGAAATGAACGTGTCGACGAAAACGACTAGATCCATAAAAATGATAAGAAATCACTGTACACCTACTTTGTCGATCTTTCGAAAGCATTTGATTCTATTCTAAAAAGTAGACTGATAAATAAGATGCATGATGCCTGATGGTGACTTTTTGCTGTTACTGATACATATTATAAAATACAAAACATATAAAGTTCTGTTTAATGGTATAGAAAGTGACGAATTCCAGGTGGAACACGGTGTTCCACGGGGAGATAGTTTATCGCCTACCCTGTTTTGTATTTATATGAATGACTTGTTAATGGAACTTGATAGAAATATCAATAAGATTGATCCTATAAATATAAGCAATTTGAATGTGGCGGCGCTCATATATGCCGACGATATTTTACTCATGAGTGAAACGCAAACTGGCATCATCACGCAGATTAAGCTTCTTCATCAATACTGTGAAAGCAACAGTTTAAAAATCAACTACAACAAAACGAAGATAATGATTTTTAATGAAACAGAAAAATATGAGAAGCTGCATTTAAACGATGAGGATGATATATTACCAATCGAAGTTGTGAATGAATATAAATATTTATGTTACTGGATTACAAAGAATGATAGAAAGCACATAGAAGAACTAACGAAAAAAGGAAAGGCATCATCGTACGTCACCGCCAAAATGTTAAAGGAATTTGACAATGTAGACGGTAGGATATTGACAGAAGCATTTGAAATGTTAACGATATCGAAAATACGATATGGCGGTGAACTGTTTTTCGATAAAAATTTAACTGATCTAAATCGTGTGATTATGCAATTCTACAAGAGATTTCACTATTTAAGAATAACTACACCAAATTATTGCGTTATCGGTGAATTCGGTATCAAACCAATAGAATTTTATTGCTATCAATCAGCAATAAATTATTTTCTTAAGCTAAATGTCAATAGTGATACACGATTAATCGCACGAATATTCAAAAATATGCAATGTGATATAAGCCACAAGTCTTATCGTAATGCATGGTGTGATCGAATGCAGTTTATTTGACAAAATCAAATTCAAAGACTTGCAAGGATTGGATTACAGTGGAAAGTCTAAAAAAATAATTAATGATGCTCAAACGGAATTCTCCAGGAAGGAATGGATTGATAGTGCCAAACATAGCAGTAAAGGTTTAATTATTTGGAACTGTGCAGATTTCAATGTGACCTAAAACAATATCTAACACTTACTAGTGACAAAACTAAAATTAATAATATCATCAAAATCAGAACAGGAAATCACACTCTAGCAGCAGAAATTGGAACGTATCATAACCGCAGTACATATAAAGATTATAATTGTAAATTATGCGAACATGATGAAATTGAAGATATCTTTCATTTCTTTGTTGTGTGTCCATGCTATGATAATGTGAGAAGCTCCTTAATTCCAGATGTTAAAGATATTTCACGAACGGATTTCTATGATTTTATGAATTCATTAACAATCAGACACCTGAAGCTAGTTAGCGAATATATTGATAGAGCGATGGACATCAAAAACAAAAGAACATAGACAGCGAACTGTAGACGACCACATGTCTAATTTTGTGTTTACGCTATGATCAACCATAGACTTTGGATCAACAATGATGGCAGAATAGAAATCTACGATATATGAAACAATGAAAAAGACATGACATTTTGTTAAGATATCAATGATATGAAACATCGGCGTCTAAATGCAGAATGAAATCATAGATAGCGGATAATAACCTAACCGATGTATGTGAATGCGCGAATATCAACATGATTGACTTTTCTAATCAATATGCGCAGGCCGTGTATAGATTAAATTAAATGTATGCAACTTGGTTAGATTTCTATGATACCAATTGACAGAGTGTAAACACAATGAATGAATCAATGAGATCCGACAATGGTTAGCAAAGTTGCATTGCTATATTGTTAAGACGTGGTGAAACTCACTCACAGACATCGACGACAAATTAGATGATCGTCTCGATCACTCGCTTCAAGTCTTAATCGGAGGACGGTTGACAACACGGGTTGAAGTCTAATTTCCTAATAATTTCTCAATCACATTCCAGGTATGTGTTTGACAACATCGATGCAAAGTGTTATATCTGATTGAACTATACCGTACCTCCGATTAATAATAGGAATAATAATAGGAATATTAATCTGCTGCTGGGTGTGATGTGCAAATAAACTTCTACATAAACTTGATTAATAAATTAAAATTAAAATAAATGAATTCGATTTATTCATGCTACATTAATGAATGAATTTATGATACATGCTAGGTCTCCTCTCCTCTGTGTTCCTTATGTATCATCTTACTCATGCCATTATCGTCATTGGTGTTCAGACTTTTTCAGACTTCATCCTCATCAGTGGTTGCTGCATTCGTCTCATTTTTTCATTCCATCATATTTCATAACTCATTGCGACTTTCACTGTATATACTTCAGACTCTTTCAGCCATCTCAATCACAAGTTAAGTCAAGAAATACAACGGCGATCATGGTGCAAGTGTGTTTTTATCTTCCATTTCATCCATTTCACCCATTGTCAACTTTCACATCTTTCGCACATTAACATCATTATTGTAATTCATTATGTACCCTGTTTGCTCCCACTAGATGGGCAATAAACTTCTTGAGTTCTTGAGAGAGAGAGAGTGAGAGAGAGTGATAGAGTGAGAGAGAGTGAGTGAGAGGGAGAGTGAGAGTGAGAGACAGAGTGAGAGTGAGAGACAGAGTGAGAGAGTGTATGAGTGCGAGAGAGAGAGAGTGTGAGTGAGAGAGAGAGAGAGAGAGAGAGAGAGAGAGAGAGAGAGAGAGAGAGAGAGACAGCGAGAGAGAGAGAGCGAGAGAGAGTGAGAGAGAGAGAGTGAGAGTGAGAGAGAGAAAAAGTGAGAGAGTCACTGAGAGAGAGTGTGAGAGAAAAAGTGAGAGAGGCACTGAGAGAGAGTGAGAGAGAGAGAGAAAGAGAGTGAGAGTGAGATTGAGAGTGAGAAAGTGAGAGCGTGAGGGAGTGAGAGAGAGAGAGAGAGAGAGAGAAGCGATGAAGTCACCTGAACACCTTTTTTATACACACCATTTCATCAAATATAAAAATACTCGAAACAATAGTAGACATGCATATTTCATATGTCGTATAGGGCCTACATGTTTCATATGTCGCTATCCATGGATCATCGTGTTTTTACCATGTACAATTCGAAATTACTATTCAGAGTAATTTTTACATACATTTCCCACTCTTTACAATGCGAAATGTTATTAATGTAGTTATACCTACACCAAAAAAGACCATTTTACTTAATAAGGAATGAAATTTCTTGATAGGATTTATCCGTGATACATGCATCATGCATGTTTTATCCAAAAACGGGCATCTAGGGCGCCCAAGTCATTTTAAATAACGCAATCAGCCATTTTGCTGCTATCAAGGAAAGCGGACCAACCCCAATTACTTCAGGCAGTGTTGAATGATTTTCATAGCAATCAGTTCAAGGACATTTTACTAGAAAACAGAGCGTAGAAGAATGCACCGTCTCGCAAGAAATGGAACCCATCGGGGTTGGATCAGGGAATTGTAACCATTCGACAGACCCATACTTGCATGGCTATTTGCTAACGCCAGCCACAAGCATTTATTTTTGATTCGGTTATGGAGATGACGAGAATTCGACTACGGCTGCTCGATTGAACTACAATCAAATCGTTAGCATACTTCACGATTTTGCACACACTTGTCAAAGTCATCACGTGAGACCACATGAATGCTTTTGGGAGATCACAACGTACGTAGGCTTGCATCATTTTATCACGATCATATCTGCATGCGACCATGTTGGATGCCACAATATCATATGTGACCATTTCGCGTGCATGAGACCACACTCTCTTAATGGTGACTATAGATATAAAATTACCGGAAAAATATAAATTACATTTTTCGGTAATTTTTCCGGAAAAATTGGAAAAATATGGAAAAATAAAAAAAATTTCCTGTCAACGAAAAAGATTCCATCTAAGTAAATTTGCAATATAGTCATGTTGATTAGGTAAATGATACGGTATCTCATTTTGAATGAAACAAGCAGCAACATATGTGCAATTTTTATTTGAGAGATTGGTAAATTAAGCTTAATTTGAATTAAATAAATACGGGAAGACACAACTAGCAGTATTAAACAAACACGGATATATCGTGAAATTTACTCGACAAGAAATAGAGAAGAATATATTGGGCCTATATGAGGGAGAAGGATGTCAAGGCATTCTATGATTTTGACTTTGATTTGAACATGAATAAGCCTAAATAATCTACCGATACTTGAAAACATCATAATTACAAAAATCTCTATTTCTTGATTAAAACAAAAAATCAGTAGTCTAACAATTGGAGGCTAACAAAGTTGGATAACAAAATTATATACTCTTACAAATCTTCAATAGAGAAAAACAATACCATATGAAGTCTTTCACTGTGCTTGAGGTTATGTCTTTTTTGCTACCTTTTTCAATAAGGATTCACGCTCTAACTCGCAGAATACACAGATAGTTCTCCTCCGGCTACTTGACGCGAGTGCAGACAGCACGGTTTACTATGTCGATTTCCTCCACTTCCGAAAATTGATAGCTACTCACGAGAATCTGAAAGTGAAACAAATATCAAAGAACACGATATAATATGAACATTTAACAAATGTTCTGGGATTTATACGAATAATAATTACATACTTTTTGTGAACATTTCATTGAAATCATATTATATATCATTTATCATATTATCTATTATATTTATCTATCTATTATATTATTAGATCATATTATTTAGTGAATAAACAATTCGTAGACCTAAAGAATTGTTTGTTGAAAATATCTTCTATTTTATTCACTGTTATTTTTTCTAAGTCTGTATACGTACTTAATTCTACATGCGGATACAATATGAGCTGAGTTTACTACGTTCATTCATGAAAGACAGCTATTCAAAGTAAGCCAATTTAAATTGAATTATAGTAAATGAATTGATTTGCCTTCAAATTATTATAATCATTTAAAGGCAAATCAATTGCGATAATAATTCAATTTTATATGGCCAGTAGGATATTCATAATGCCAGTTTGTCCAGATTGTACTAGATAAAGCAGGTAGGCCTACTGTGTGTTAAATCTAGGCTATCATACTTATATATATTTACATGTATATGTCTCTTACCTTTTTTAGAAATTTAACAGTGATTTGGTCACCTTCAATAAATTGAAAGCAGCCGTAATATAACCGTACTACTCCTCGGCGACTGCGTTGATTTTACACAGACCCAATTGCCAACTTCAATTGTTTCTTCCACCATTTCCACATTGTCATTGTCATCCTCTTCACTGCAGCTTCCAACATCTTGGTCAAATTCAACAACTTGCTCTTCATCATCTTCCTTATTTGTTGTATCGTCAGCATCCACAATTGCTGGTTCAGTGCCGACTTCAATAAGATCGGGAACTGTCAGGGCCTGGTGTTGCTTCTGATCAGCTTTACGTTTATTAGCAAAATGCCTCACCTTGATATCGTAACTCACTTTTGTAAGTTTTGCAGAGCGATCATTTGTGAGGCGATTTCTTTTTTTCGTCTTTTGCATGCCATATTCTTTGTTGTATCTCTCTACACAAGCCACAGATGCTGGAAGACTGAGAAGTTGTTTAGCGACTGGCGCCTGATAATGCAGCACGCTCTCATGCATTCAATATTTAGGTTTAGGCCTTGTTCTGAGAGCTTATATTTTCAGATGACATTCTCGAGAAGTACAACATTGAGGATTCATAGTAGGCTACACGGCGTGGCGGCACACGCTTTTATACGGTTATAAATCTTATAATTAATAAGAATGATTCATGATAATGAAAGTTGAAATATTTAATTTACCATTACAACATTTTACAAAATTTAGGGCTACTATTAAAGAAACTAAAGCAAAAACGTTAAACTTCGCAGATAAAGACATTATTATGCTCTCTATTATGATAGCAAATATTTCTCTTCCTTTGAAGCTATGGCTGTCATATGCAGTCGTATGATACAAACCGCAATGTTGTTATTCTATCTTTTTCAAATTACTAATGAAGTGATTCATCAAAATACAGAAATTGAACGGAAAAATTACAAGTGGAAAAATATTAAATTTTTCCGGAAAAATTTCCAGAAAATTTTCCATTTCATATCCTTAATGGTGACACATACCCATCGCCTAACCAAAAAGCTAGCTATAGTCAGGTCATTAAAAATCGTGAATAACTATATATTGAGGCTTAAAATCGCCAATTTGAAATTAACTGCAAGCTTATATTTCAACCACAGAATTAAATATTTTGTTTATCTGCTTCGGTTTGCTAAAAGTGTTTATATAATTGTGTGTAAATGCGAAATTGACGGCCGACCCGGTGAAAAAAAACTATGTCGGTCAATTGTCGGGAAGCCGGCTTCCCGACAATTTTTTTTCACCGGGGAGGATTAAGTGGGCAAGAAGAATTCCTAATATCTTACAGAGATAAAAAAGTCGTGCGTCGCTTGCGGATTAATGTGAGTTCCAGCAAAGTGCTTCGATTGCCATAATTCCTTCATATTCGAAGAATTCAGTTAATTGCTCACAAGTTTTCTACATAATGTTGGCCCTTCCGATCATTTAAAGAAAGTAGCAGGCGTACGAAAATTAGTTCACTTAATGATTTCACATCCTCTCCTCGGCATTTCTCACTGTGTAGAGCATAGGGCCTACACTGAATCGAAGCCAGGCATGTGTTTTGTTGTGTGCGAAGTGATATCACAGCACGCACGCATCTCTCACTGGTGTCCTCTGCTGACAGCTTATTGTTTGCTATTGTGTAGCAATTAGTGATGAAAATTTTCCGGAAAATTTTGAATCAAAATTTTGGAAAAAATCAGAAAATTTTGATTTTTGTGATAGGCCCTGCTTTGACCACTTCCACAGCCGAGGCAGCTATACATACCAATAGAATGGGTCTATAAAACTGGTGATTCTGATCATTATTTTGAATAAAACGATTTTGAAAAATGAAGAAATTTGAATTTTTGTGATATAATTTTTACGTTTTCTATCACAGCCGAGGCATAGACACATCATTAGAATTGTTCTAAAACTCTTGATTTCATCATATCATTTCGATTAAAACAATCGTACTCTTTGCAATCGTAGTAATACGAATCCCGTCCGTGGATTTTTGAGCATTCCTTTGCCACCAGTGGCTTGTGGCAATTTGTTGCCATTTTTAATATTATAACACAGACATCTTTTGGGACAACGTGAATTTTTTCCTTTACAATAGGGGTATAATTTCATGCATTGTGAAAGATCTGGAGCAGAAATAATGCACTTTATTTGGGAGTTTGTTTATGGCTTGAAAGGTAAGCTTAATTTATTATGCAGCCTTGATTGAAATGATACAAATTCTCCATCTGTTGATGAACATGTGAAGCACAAGCACACAGTCCAACACAGCATTATACATGAGCGACCATATATTGGAAGATATATAAAGACTGTAAACTCGTGAGATATTTGGAAACTAAAGATATCTGTGATGAGTAGAAGAATATCTATATTATAGCATAGAAATTGACAACAATAAAACCTCTAGAATGGAAATTAAGCTTCATGCAATGCACAATAACGGCACATAAATCGCACGCATTTTCACTTTGCCAACGTCTGTATCATTGGGTTAGAATCAGTCACATGAGTAAATCAAAGCTTTTGATTGGTTCTTCATGCCCCAACTTAGTTCCCCCGGATGTGCCGCGACCTTGAGTCAATGTCCATTCTAGCGAACTTCAGATAAACAGTTTATTTCTATGTATGATAGCTTCTAACTTCTGGCGTATTGTCCGATATCTTCGTGGAGGACAAGCTACACATTCCATTTCTAGCTGGTTCAGATAGTTCCCAATCGATTTCAGATCTACTTAAATGAATTTCAGACTTTTCCAGATGAATTGGAGATTCTCCAGTTGAATCTAAGATCCTTTCAAAGCTGAGTTTCTGACAGATATCTGAAATTCAATTAGAAATCTGAAATCCATTTAATGTCTGATATTCAGTTGGAAATATCTGAAATAGACGTGGAGGGTGCAGTTGGTCCCAAAAGTATGCAGGGATGATAGAGAAGTTTTCGGTCTTTGAATATTACATAGTCTTTTCAAACGACTGCAACAAGTCTCCAAAACAAAGGCAAAAACGTGAATCACCAAAAAGAAAATTTCAAAATTTTCCATCGGAAAATTTTCCATTTGCATCACTAGTAGCAAGTGACACACAAATTATCCATTCGAGAAGGAGCAAGTTGTCTAATTCTGTGTTGTGCCATTTCGATATTCAGGCTAGATGCTATTCTTCCTTTCTAGGAAACCGAAGCGCGGGCAGATGAATCTAATTATGTGATTTGAACAGCCTCGCTCATTTTCCGGAAAAACCCTAAATTTAATTGCCTGATATCATTAAGGGCTTTAATTGACGATTTTCAAAAAAATTTAAGGATAGCACGAAGTACCGGCGCCCGTGACAAGCAACTGGTATGGCTGTGAAACACTGGTTTTTAGATAACTTTTTAGATTACTAGCGCGGAATTTTCCAAGCGGGTGCATGTTTTTGCGATTGTAATTGTCAAAAGTCCCTTAATAATAGGCCTATGACAACCGTGGCAAGACTTGCAGGTATCCTAACAAAACTCATGCTTTCAAGATATTATATATTTTTTATACAACTGTACAAAATCACGACACAAGGTTACAAAAAACAAATCAGATTTCGTTGGACAAGGGAGAATTTCCGTCCAGAAATTTATTGCAAAATATCTCCTGATTGTTTCGAGAAAGACAGCACTGACAAGCACATATCTCATAATTGTCGGACATGGATTCACTTTACCACAACCAAAAGTCAACCATAACAGATCGTTTTGTAAGTGTATGGAAATCATGGATAGCATGAAAATCATAATCACATGCATCACTCATGTCATAAGGCTCAGCGACACAATTTTATAATACAATATGACTGGTCATACATGATGAATGCAACAATATCGTGTGGTACATGATAGTACATGATAAATGCAATAGAATGTTGTAGTACATGGTACATGAAAACACGATGGTACATGATAGTACATGAGGTATGAAAACACATGATTTATTTGTTTTAACATATACTATAATAGACAATATTCGACAACAAAATGCAGGTTTTGATTCAAATTCTCCGCTAACTCAATTGAATTAGATGTCAAATAATAAGTGATAACTATACAGACAAGTCTGAATTCTGTATACTCCCACTGCAATTCGAAATAGCTTCACTAATTGAGCTAAAATTATCATAAATGACCATAATTTGGAAGATCCTTATAAATCTTCAAAAATAAATTCTTCGAAATCAAGTTTCTTTGATCAATCAACAGTCATATTTTTACTAAAAAACCCCAGTCAATATGACTGGTTCAACTAGCACAAGACACGACGAAATCTTCTCTAACAGCCTCTTCACGAAATCTTCACCAAGTGATATCTGATGGAAAGATTTAGTGTGAATCCGGAGTAGCTCTTAAACCATTCGTCATCATAGAGTTGTAGATGCAGATACTTTATATTTGGGCCACATTAAGTTCATTCGGTTTCTTGAACTGTACTATTCGAAAGAAATCAAATGGTTGACTTAAAAACAATATCATATACACAACAACTCACTGCCATTGACCCATTTAACGCCATGAAACTTGATTTTCGCAATAATTTTCTAAATGAGTCTCAAATAAATAAATATAAGTCTCTCCTACATAAAAATAATTGTTTTCACTCGAATATCTGAAAGTACCGTTTTTGATTTTTACTGATACCTTGAAGAAGGGGTTATCGCATATACTACTATGTCAGATTCTCTCAGTTGTGTGCATCCTTTAACAGGGTGCACGTGCATCACTGCTAAATTTCCCGTTTTTAACCTCAACTTGACCTCAGTGACGTAATTCTCATTTTAACCAGAAAAATTGCTGCATACTCTCATTACAGTTGATCAATTTTGCCTTGCGCTTCGACATGCGCTAAAAAGTTTAAGTTCTTTAGTTTCTTGATAAAAACTATCACGAAATCCCTTTTACGTGTCAGTCTAGCTTAGAATTCCCACACTACGGGATCAAATAAGTAAAAATGACACAACCATGCTTACGATCGAGGATATATACATGATGCTGACTTTATGACTATTTATCGGAGATTTTCATAGCCTCTGAAACAAAGGCGCTCATCACTGATATTTTAGTTCCTATCAACAACTTCTTCAATTTCAGCCTAGAAAATTGAATTAAATTTCAATTCATTGCATCTTTCCTGCATGACAGTAATATATATTCTTTATTATATGAAACGCAGAACACCAAAATGACCACACAATTAGAAAGAAATTTCTCGACAACCTAGGATACAAGATACGATAAATAGGCGCCGTATGACTCATAATTGCACAAATCAAACGAGTGATTCACCTTTTAAATTAGTAGAGGAATCCAACGCAGGAATGAAGTTTTACTTTAACTCTAACACATCAACGACCTACGCCATCTTTCTATTGAAGAAAACTAATTACGTTCATGTCTGAACTTCGAGCACTCGTCGATCTACTCATTGAACAATGAAAGAAATGAGGAATTACGTAATTATAAAGTCACTGATTTGGTAGGCAGTATATAACAAACATATCATAAATTAGACCAGAAATCAGTACCATGTTTAATTAACCTCTTCCAAAGGATGTTTATTCTACTTATTGCTGTCTGAACATGGTTCAATACTGCATCATTGTACTCCAACTGCAGGCAATATTCAATTGTGTTGTAGATCGTAATAAAAAATTCTGAACCTAGTTCTTACAGCTTCTAAACCGAATGTAATTGACCATACGACGGGAGATCATAATGATTTTTCAGCGAAAGAAAGTAGCATAAAACTCCCCAAGTAGTTGCAAGTCGTCGATGAAATATTTTAAGTAAATATCGTAAAAAGACATATCTTCGACGTCCAGCGCCTTCGTTGGTCGATCTTCCAATGGCGTCAAACGCTCTCTCTCGGACGCCGAAGATTTGTCTTTTTACGATATTTACTTAAGTTATTACATCGACGACCTTAAACTACTTGGGGAACTTTTGCTGAAAAATCTAGACTGAATGGCAACTTTCCCATTTTCGGGTCGAGGACACCTCTTATAGCTTCCAAAAAAGATGACTTAAAAGTTATCATTATTTCTATCACATATGCACTCAAATTTGATTAAATAATTACAAACCGCCAGCGTTTGCCCAAATGTTAGACTAATTTCATAAATCATTTTTGCTATTCAAATAAATAGCTCCAAAAAAATGCTCGATATGCATGAACGTGTTTAGTGAGCTTGGAGAAGATGAGAAGATTGGATTTCTATTCTATTAGGAGCATTTTCCAGCATTTATACCACCATACACTGGAATATGGAAAATATATTTACCACATCATAAAGTGAACTTAAACAAATAAAATCAAAATGATATATAATGAAGATAATCGAATCATTACAAAATTAGATGAAGATGATTAACCAAAATAAATTCATGCATCTATCAATTTAGTGAAAGATTTAGTTTTTTCTTAAGTGCCTACGTGATTTCGTGATTTTCGAGTACCCATATCTACATTATTTCTAGGAAATAACTCTGAATTAATAGCGTTAACAAACGCCCATTTCATTGGCGCGAGAAATGACGCGCCAAAGGACTGGGAAAGCGATGTTGGGGCGGTGGTGTTGTGAATGCGCTAGGAAATCCCCTCGGAGATTGTGGTGAAACTCTGATGCCGGGTATATGTCCATTTTCTAAAATACCTGGGCCAACGAAGGGCGATCGTAGCAGAACGGGAGAATGATGTTGTGGGACAAAGAAGGGAGTTACTTGAGGCTGCGTTGAAAGATGTGTAGGAGATACCTGAATAACTGATGGAGTAATCGAGTAACGCACCGGGGCAGCAGATACAGAAGTTTGAATGAAAAGCGGCGACGAATGTGCCGCCAAGGTGGGGAGAGATCCGAAATCGGAGGCCTGAGATACAGTCGATTTAGGTATGGGATCACCTGCTGGCAAAGGGATTTCCAGGCGAGCTGGACGCTTTCTTTTTGGACGTTTTGCTGGGTGGACGGCGGGGGCGACTGGTGGTGGCATTGCACGCATGTCTTGGCGTTCATTCTCTTTGTTTGAGACCGACTTCTCTTCTGGAATACTGCCCGTGGCAAACTGCAGGTAAAGAAAATATTGTCGATCTGTGGTAGATTTTGATCTCTCCGAGAATTTAGAAACAGGTGAACGCGATCTTGAATTCTGTGTCTCAGTATCCAAATCCACATCAAATGGTGAATACGTCTCAATATGATGATGATTGACTGATATCAAAACTGAGACTGCATCACTAATTGTCGCCCATTCCATCAACCCATGTGATTTTTGCCCTTCGTTCAGAACTTTTATGCGATGAGGCATTTTCGTTCCATAGATGGCCAGCACTTGCTTTAAGTCATTTTCTCTGAAGCCAGGTGGGACACCATAATAGTAGAGAGTTCGAGAAGGATCTACAGAAAAAAGTAAGATACGTTAAAATTTGGCGCAATATTGCAAAATTCATGTCCCATACCCAGTAGCATAATAATGATGCTCCCAACAATAAATAACTACAGCATGGTAATCGATGTTTTGATTGACTTTATTCAAATTCATTCAATTTTCTTGGTTTGTGTTTTTGTTTTAATAAATTTGTGCATAATTTCCATGAACATTATTCCATATTCATGAATTAGTGAACGTTGAATAAAAAATATGAATTATTTGTTACACAGAGTACCGCCAGATATTTACATAACACTAACATCTTAAAACTTACGCTCACAATGTATTGCATGAGTACAATTTGAAATCCACCATACTCTCCATTATCAGCGATGCTTTTTTCTCTACTGACAGATGTTGTGCGCTAATAATGAAACTGACTTCCGTTGTTTGTTATCAGACTTCGGGAAAAAGATTGCTAGATCCTTCGTTTTACGTACCTTTTTAAATTCCTAATATCCCATAATAGGTCCACTAAGCTGACAAAAAGGTCAATTTTCACGATACTTTTCATTTTTAACATACAGTGCAGTTCAACGATTCGCAGATTCTCTTTGGCAAGACGATGACGCCGATAAGTCAATGTACCAGTGGTCGGGCCAGCTCAGAGGAAGAAATTTACGCAGGATGGCAAAATTTAACCAATTGAAATTTGATTAATGCAGGGTTGCCACAAATTTTCTCAGATGAATTTCCCGGTTTTTCAATGAAATTCCTTGATACTCTTATCAATAATTTCAATGTAGCTTGGACTTATCTGATGTTAAAAATAGCCTCATAACTAAGATTCTAAGTAGCTTTAACCCTATATTTCCCATTCTCCAATAAAAAAGAAAACATTTTTTAGGTCATGAATGCATATATTGAAATACAAACAAGGTAGTAAAACGCCATAAATTTGAGTAGAATACATGATAACACTATAAAAATTACACAAGAAAATAAACAAAATTACAAGGTTTCTATATTCAAATATGTCATCTGAATAATCTCACGAATAAAAACAATATCTCAATATGATCATAAACAAGAAGAAATACCGGTATGGTAATCAATCTAAAACTGTAAATGCAAGTTCTGATAGATCATAGTAATATAAAACAAACGTTTAACAAACGGATGGCAAAACGGAATAACGAGACATTTTTCTTCTATCATTTGTCTTTGTTGTTCTAAGGGAGAGAATTGAGATAGCTCTTTTTACAAGTTCTTTTGAATGTATTGCTGGTATGCAAATAGAGGGAAAATAGAAAGTATCAGGCAATGCAAATCAAATCAAACGAGTCAATTAATGTATTCAGTCGATTGAGTATTATTGCCTGATTGTACTTTGCCCAAAATTATAATTACATATACTTCAATATGATAAAACCAGCAAGCGGAAGCCACTTCATAGTACAACCTATCACTTCCGATGATGGGCAAAGGTAATTTTAAAGATATGAACTTTAATGCATTTGGTACACTCAAGATATTTTGAATATTTCTGATGCATATATTACGTTCATGCTTCATCATGTGTTATTTCCGTTTTCCCAGTAGAGACAATAAATTCAACAAAATTTCACTACGAACATCTGGTGAGCTCTTCTGAAAGATTTGACTGTTATTTTTCTAAGATGCTAAGCTGCAAACGCTTGTCTTTTGCTGATCTGGACAAAGCATTTGCTTCAGACAAGCGTGCAAAATCATGTTCTTTTTCAGCTCGATCGTAAAACATGGCAGCATCACTGTCCATTATTTCGACCTCTCGTTCGATCGCTTTCTTCCTGTTTCAGGAGAATTAGTTGACTCTGGATGGCCGCCTTTTTACCATTATTTGCCTTTGACTTTTCTTCGGATTGATTTTCTTTCAAATGAATTTCATGTTTCTGTCTTGCCTGTTTGGCGGATTTCAGTAAAGATTCTGAAACAACAATACTTTCCACACCTATATGTTGTACATAGTCTTTGATCACTCGCTTGGCAATGAGGTTATGTTGGCCCAAATTAACCACGGATGCTTCCTTGTTGATTGAAAATCCGCGCTCTACACTTGCTTGACCATGCGACAATGTCAAGACTATTCGTACAGTATTCCACAATAGTTTGGCATCCTCAGAATCATGCAGAACACTATGAAACAATTTGTCCAATCTATCCGATTTTCGGTTGAATTGACTGATTTTCTCATTTCGTCGAGCATTTCGAAGGAATGTTTGAAATTGAGTCAAAATTTCGTCGCAATCTTTCAAAAGGACGAATTTGGATGGAATCATGCAGTCAAGTACCAATTTGAAGTCGTTGGTTAGTGTGTCATAGTCTTCCGTCAGCATAACTTCTGGATTCAAACATTTCAAATGTTTTATGAGGCGGTTATCCATAGGCGTTTTTTCCATTATTTTTTTACAAACGTTTCCAAGAAGTTCCTGCAATCACGTTTGAATGCAGTCGAGTCAACGGATGATGAGCTCTCCTTTATTTCTGTTAATTCGTTGCTTACCTCGAAGCCAAGATGAATTTTCTCAATTGATTTTTGATTAGATTTCTCCGTCACGTCAATGGACAATAATTTTCTTACTGTACATGCGTTGTCAAGAACAGTCGTTTTGATGAATCTTTGCATAATGCTACGCAACAATACTTCAAGATCATTACACATGTATGGCAGCATTGGCGCATCAGTTTGGTACATTTTCAAAAATGATTCAATGGGACCACCAATAGAGACAATGAAATACAACTTAGCTAATGCTAGTTCATCTTCACACCAGTGCCCGTATTAACAATCTGTCGGTAATCCTACTGTGAATTACCAACAGCAGTTGGTAACTTTCACAACAGCTCAGTTCATGGTATTAACAAACTGACAGTAACATTCACAGTAGCTCTTCACTGGTTACTGCCATCGGCCAATCAGAATTCAGCATTGACTCCTTGGTCGATCACATCTTTATGAGACACATGTTAACTATGACTGATGTACAATGACCAATATGTCTAAAGGCAAAGAACTCGATATTCGAATAATCGAGCTGTATGAAGAGAATCGCAGTATTTTGGAAAACAAGGGACGAAAGGCTCAAATCGATTTAAGAAAGAAAGAAGCCTGGGAGTCCATAACGCTGAAGATCAATGCTGAATTTGGTGTTCAGCTCACCACAAAAAAGGTTGAAGATAAGTGGCGCTACTTGAAACGAACATCAAAGAAGGCCAATGCTACCCATGTCAGAGCCAAACAAAGAACTGGTGGTGGCCCACCTCCGAAACCCCTGACAGAGACTAATGAGAAAGTGGTGAATGTGTTGGGGAAAACTGTTGGTTTCCGGGGTATCGCAGGAGGAATGGAATCAACGGTAGCTGACCTCATAACAAGCAACAACACCAATGATGTCGGAACTTCAAGTGATCCAGGACCTACAAACAGAGAGCATCAGAATACGAGTATACCCGACAATGCGAATGAAAATGGTATTGTTGCATTGGGTACTGATGAAAATAACGATCCAATAAATCTACCAACAAACCGACAGGTGAGCCGGAAGAAATCACCTAAAAAGAAACTAAGTCAAGAGGACATTCTGCTCCTTCAGGAGAAAGTCCTAAAACGAGATCTTGAACTTCAAGAAATAAAATTCAGACTGTTTAGTAAAGCTGAAAAGTTTTTTGATATAAAATTAGCTGAATTTGATCGTGATGTTTTATAAGACTTTATCCTGAACGACTCGAGTTTTACTACAGAAAATATTTTCTGATATTTTCATTAGTATCAGTAGGCCCTCCATGTAGATGTGTGTTCATATGGTATTGGTGTTAAGTGTTCTTTGGTATTGGTTTTGGTTATATAATAGAGTTATCACAACAATCCTTTGTTTTTGTTTGTTCATGTACATGAAAGCTATCCATTGAGTACACGTATTTAGAATACATTTATGAAAAAGAATTCTATTAAATATATTTAATTCGGGATTATTAATTGAATTTTTAATTTGAAAGATCCCCAAACTACTCCGAAAAGATAATTTTCATTTGTTTTGCAACAATAATTGATTGCTATCAATGAAATTTGCCTTTCCTTTATAATAGAATTTTAGAAACTGTTAATTAATTATTAGTATAACTTGGTATCTTGCTTCAGAAGTTTAGTAGAAAAGTATAGTCTATAGGCCTTTTATTGTAGCCTATATAGTCTCTCAATCATATCCGTGTAATGAATAGCTTACGTTGGGCTATATTTTAAGAACTTGACATTTGAATTACATTTTATATAATTTTGTAGTTTTTTCGCCAAATTTGTGAATCATATAGAAATGGATTGTGCCAGTCGTCCGCGCGGCTGGTACAATACATTTCCATGTGTATACTCGTATACGATTTCAGTCTTAGCATTCATTTTAAAAGTCTCATTCACGCAATATATATTTTTCCTTTACAGTATCATGGCAAGGTTTATGATCGCTGCAAGCCGAAAAACGAAATCGTATAGGAAGATATTTGATCCCTTGGCTGAATTGAACGACAAAAAATTATATTCTAGATTTCGATTTGACAAGAACGGAATTATTTATTTATCTGATATGTTGAGAAATGATCTGCAGTCGGTAACGGCAAAAAGTCGAGCAATTCCAGTCGAAATACAAGTATGTATAGCACTGAGATATTTATCCTCTAACGATTTCCAGATAGGGGTTGCAGACGACTTTCATATATCTCAACCCGAAGTTTCTCTCATAGTAACCAGATTTATAGATGCAATTGTTAGACATGTTGATGACTTCGTTAAGTTCCCTTCTTCACGAGATGCAAGTCGGCATGCTCAATCAGAGTTTTACCAAATTGCGGGGTTTCCTCGAGTTGTTGGATGCTTGGATTGTACCCATGTACGCATTCTTGCTCCAGGTGAAGATGAAAATGATTATGTTAATCGCAAAGGATATCATAGTATCAATGTACAGGCAGTTTGCGATGCCAATGGGAAATTCATCAATTTCTCTGCGAAATGGCCGGGATCCACTCACGATTCATTCATATTACGTAACAGCTCTCTTTGGGATTATTGTGAAGCGGGGAGATTGGATGGAATAATTTTAGGAGATTCTGGATATCCGAACAGAAAATGGCTCTTCACACCTTACAGAAATCCCCAGACTGATGCCCAGACAGTTTATAACAGTAAACATAAGCGAACACGTGTTCTAATCGAAAACGCTTTTGGACGTTTGAAACGACGCTTTGCAATATTACACAGTGAAGCGCGTCTTAATAGCGAAAAGGTTGCTAAAGTTGTAGCAGCTTGTATTATTTTGCACAACATAGCAATCGATATAAGATTGCAAGATTTGAGTGATGTTGAAATTGATGACCAAGAAACCGATCTTCCTCCTGTTGGGTCTTTCCCATTGAACTCATCAGCGTATCGAGATGCCTTTACAAACGATGTTTTTGGCTAATTGTTTATACTCGTGCAATATTTTTGAAATACAAAATTCTCAGCCCACTAGTTTTCTTATTATACTACAGTCAAAAATTCAAAATAATAACGATTGAAGTCCTCGTTGACATCGATTGTGTAAAGTAAATTAGGATGTATCATATTTAAGTATGTGGAACATAAATGTGGTTACATTAATGTACGCTATCAATGTAACAAAATACTCTAGCCTACATATTAATCATTTTGAGGTTAATTTGAGAATTCTGTTACGTCTCAATTATCTTGTCAATTACATGTACAGCTTTCTCGTAGCTATGCATAAAAGAAAAGTCTCCTCTTTATGGTAATCAGTCCAACAAAAACGATTATCTTTAAAAATCATATGAATCTGATTCTTTCATGAGGAATTTTGTTTGTAATATAAGTCTACCTCAAGCATAATTTGAAAAAATATTTCATAATTTTAATTATTGTATTGTTATTCATAACCTCCATAAAAATCAATATTGAAACCGGTACAGCGCTATAACGTTTTTTATATAGAAAAATTTTCAGTATATATATATACCATGAGCAAAAATGCTTACTTTAGACTTTTTGATCAAAATTTCACAAAGGTATTTTTATAGACAAAGTTCGGCGAAGATTAGGCATATATACGCTCGTATATTTGCTATATGAGGGTGTAAAACAAAATAATACTGTTCATTTGACATGTTAGCTTAGCATAGTATACCATACTGAGTCATGTAGAGGACAGATTTCTAATTATTATGACTAATGAAAACATTTATCGACATTTTACCTACAGGTAGCTGTCGGTAACAATTTTGACCTGTTGGTGTTTGTAATTACCTACAGTTAAAATTTGTTAATACCAATTACCAACACCTACAAGTAATTACCAACAGCTGCTGGTAATTACCTACAGATAATATTTATTAATACCAATTACCAACAGCTACAGGTAATTACCAACAGCTGCTGGTAATTACCTGCAGGTAAATGATTGTTAATACGGGCACAGGCCTTGACCAAAGCAAAGGATTTTGTAGCTGGATTTTTTGTCTCTTTCTTCTGAACTGCGCCTACGAAATTCTTCACGGCCGGAAAAATTTCGATTATTCTTTTACACACTTTCACATTCTCCACCCAACGATGGGCACATGATTGAAGTGGATACTTATCAATACCAGTGATCATTTCAAACTCTGCTCGTCGTGCTGGTACATCATCAAATAGTGTATGAATCCCCGACAGAAATTTTGTTAAATCCCAATTCGTTCGATCAACACTTTGTCGAAATGCGTTATGGACTGTATGTAAGGTACAAGTATCGACATCAACAAGTTTTCTGTCAAATTCGCTGCAAAGTTGCGAGTCTAGTTGTCTCAAAGCACAAAGATTCACATTCGGTCCATCCATGGATACCTGTATCACATTTTTCATTCCAATATCATCCTTCACCAATTTATCAAAGGATTCAAGAATGTTTGATGCACATGAGTGTCCGAGAAAGTCCGATGAAAAATAACGAGATGCGACGATATTTCCCATATTTGTGGAATATTTACTTGAATAACGATATATAAAAAATCCCGGTTTGAAAGTATTTTCCCGGTTTTTCCGATTTGTGGCAACCCTGTTAATGGTAGTACTTTCAAAAAAGCTGTACGCGATTAGCCAGTAATTTCCCGTAACACACCAAAATACATGACTAACATTTTCACGTGGTTCAAAATGTCTTAGTTTATCTTCAGTAAAGGTTTTTGAATGTTGGATATACTTACCTCGGAAGAAAATTCAGCGTAGGTCTACTTAAAGTCACTATATCTAAAATGAAGGAATAGGCCTTACTCGATTCGATTATATTATATTAGAATTCGACTTTATTTTTAAAAGCTGTAAATTATTTTAAAATATCTTAGTATAGTAAAACAGTACATGAGAAAGGAATGAAAAGGAAATGAGAAAGGAATGATATTTTTTGGGAAACAGTATCCAACAATAAGACATGGTTTGTCGAAATTGAAAGTGGATGATTCTACGAGTATGTAGTAGCAATAAGGAGAATTTTAACTGATGTTGAGAGCTACTTCAGATGATCCGCTTGAACACAGAAAGTAATGAAAGTTTCTAAAAAGTATGACGTGAACAAATATGATTTAAACTGAAATGTACAGTGAAACTTTTGTGTGTAAAAATGTGCATGGCGAGAAGGATAGGTATCATGGATTATTTTACTATTTGACAATTAAGATGTAGATAATTAATCATAATTCTCAAGTGTACGTAAACATTCTATTTTTATATGATCAAATGCAGCGAATATTTGCTGTGACGTCATGCCATTGGATTAAAGCATCGATTATAATAAAGATTAAGACAGATTATAATAAATATATGATTCTAGCCTCAATAGTGATCATTATCAGTATAAAATGAAAAAATGTAAAATTAAAATGAGGATATACGAGTATAATCTCTTTTAATAGAATTCCTCGATGAATAGCGCTCCTGCCATCTTTATCAACCATAAGCAGGGCTGCGGAAGCGATTGATTTTTATTCGCTTCCGCTTACACTTCCAATTATTGGAGACCGGGCATGGGATACACACCTCCCTATTTCGAGCCCCTTTTCCATCATTTTTGCGAGTTACAGGTTCTGACGTTAACACTTCGCAGCCTTTCTCTCAAATTGTGAGTTTCCTGCTCCATTTCTTCAACCTTCCTTTTCCTTGCAGTAGCTTCAATTTGTTTTTCTTCGACACTCGCCAAATCAAACTCCAATTTCTTCAATTTTGCACTTTGCTGTCGCTCCTTCTCTAGCTCTTGTTCTATTTTCTTTCTGGTTAGTTCTCTCTCTCTGCCTCAGATATTTTCCTTTTTTCTTTATTTTTCCTCTCTTTGTACGCACTCTTTGAATTTTGTGCCGTTTGTCGCAATTCGTCTGAAAGAGGCACTCAGGGTTCGCACGACTTCCTGGAGGCAAAATTCACAAACTTTCACAAACCTTCCCAAACCTCTTATTTGCAAATATGGGTAGATGTTATTGCGGCAAGAAAAGACCGCCCTCTCACAATTCAGCTACAACAGACTTCTGCCGAAGCATTATTGAAACTTATGCTAACATTCCACTGATTGCAACTCGATTCATTTCATGCGTTGACCCATCATGAGAAGAATATTGAAGCAAGAAATTCTAGGTTCATGTGCGACTTGGTATATTCAAAACATATTGAGGCATGTGATATTTAATGATGGAAGAATAAGCAACAACTGGCATTCTCTCATAGAAAAACAATCATTAAAAATACAGATATAAAACAAATCATTACCTCTAAAACCACTTGATCGGACCATCTCGATTACTTATAAAGGAAATAATAGAAAACAACAATATATATGCTTGCTGCTGAACAATTACTGACGTCAACAGTAAGATAGATACTTGCTGTTAGAAAAACATGCATTTGAAGCTTTAGAAATAAAACAACCTTACTATAAAACAAACATTTACATCAGAACTATTTGGTTGGACGAGATGGATTACAAAAATAAAACTTACAATAGTATCAATAATACAAGCTAATGATAATCTATGTCCAAGTATTAACTCACTCAATTGCAGCAGAACAATTGCAAATGGGTTTAAGCTTTCAAGAATAAGTATCACCAGATCAGCAGAATACATGACTTCTATTTTTTAGAAAATAATTTCATTCTTCATCTCTCCCTCCTCATTAGCTCCTCGACGTAATGCGGTTGACTGCGTTAGAAGTTGCATACTTTGCTGAGCTTCAGCTTTCATCGCTTTGCTGTCTATCATTGACCGCAACAATTCAATATTATTGATAATGTGCGAGGATGTGCAGACAGTTCAAATAGCAAGGCAAAGCAAATGCATTTTAGGATTAGATGCAGATCACTATTTGGAGACTTTCACATTATGTTAACATGAACTATTTAAGGATCAATTAAATGTCAGAAGAAAACTGTCCCTTTCTTTCTAGATCTTGGAGTGCTCGAGTGATGGTCTTTTTTCTGTTCGATAGCCAAGTAAGTAGACTCTTTACTTTCCACAACTTCGTTCGAGAATACTCCCTGGAGCTCTGATGCTCTTAGAGCTATGAATTCTCACCATGTATTTTCTCCTCGTGGCCTGAATGGCTAGCTTCCTTATTGCCATTTCGTCATGAGACACTTCATTTTCAGGTTTTCTTTTCACATCAAGCTCTTCCATTTCTCTTGCAATCTTCTCTTCAAATGTTACACTGTACTTTAGAGAAGATTATTTGACTGAAAGTATCAATGAATCAGTGATTTTGTTGTTCATGAATCCGCTTGCTCGAGTGTATGAGTCCTTGATTATGCTGAGCGCCACAAGGACCTCTTCTTCCAGGGAGCCCCCGTGAATATGTGCAATGGTTTTATTCAGAGAAAAACCTGATTCAGGGACTGCATTGCCGTGACTTAGAAGCGGCACATATCCTGATAGTTTTCATATACACAGTCTGTACTTTGGACGTCCGGACTAGCCTATGATTTTTGGCACCTTTTCCCATTATTGCTCGATTCTTCTTTGTCCTGATGATGCTTCACAGAGATAATCCAGTTTATATTCTTCGTAAGCACGTTTCCAGTATGAACTTTCAGGCATTCCTCGAAATTCATTTTCTGAAACAGAAGAGCAATGAAACGACAGAATGTTGAGTTTAAGCTGATAGCGTCTCCATTCATTCCTCACTTCATCGCAGATATTTTTATATTCCACTTACTGATTGTTCAGTTACACGTGGGAATGTAGTGTTCAAAACAGACCAGTTAGAGATACAAAACAGAGCGATTTCGGATCACGACGGTTATCTGGGTGAAGCATGGTTGCGTCTTCTAACACCATGATTCATAGGGAAGTATGTCGCTGATAACTACCACGAAGATATCAACACACATTCTTGAATTCCTCCACGTCATTATCACAAACGTCACTTCAATAAATTAATGTGACATGGCTTTCGCTCCAACATCGTGCCCGTGGTAGACTTTCTATTTCAAGGCTTTTCAGCATCAATTTTTGAGTAGGCCTATCTCAATTTTTGCTACGAATTGCTCGATGTTCAATTCATCAAGTGCTTTCACACTTTTCATGAAACAGATGTGAAGTTTATGCAATGGACATGATTCCAGTTTCGAGATGGATTTCAAGCTAAAATTTAAATTGCTTTCACAATCCTGATTCAAAGGACGTTTGGCCAGCCGATTTCCAATTCACTTGATAAATTCTTTCATAAGCTTCCTAACATTTTCCGTAAAACTACATTTAATGATTTTTTTGAACCTTCGAATTTTATCATCTTCACGACACTAGGAGGACTGACTTTGTGATATTTAAAATCGTGAAAGCCAGTCATCTGCAGAAATTTAACTTTGCTATTCTAAAATTCACAAACTTCCACAAACCGTACGAACCCAGGGCACTTCAAAAAATGCCTTATTCCGCGAATTCAAACATGATTTCGTAAACGCGAGTGGTCACATACTTAGTTGATCCAGACTGGTTCTTTTTTTCGTCACTATATCCGACAGTATGCTGAATAGTCTTTCGACATCTGAATTCCCGTGAGGAATGATCAAACAATGGCTAACTAATCGTTTCAAAATAGGAACGTTCAGTTGACTGGTGACCGACCTTTCGACAAAAACTAAGCACAGTCTCATCGGGAAACGGTTCGACCTGAACATTTCACAATTCACATCTTAAAGCTATTAGATCAGCATCTTGAAAAAAAATTTGAAAGCTTCTTTGAATCATTGATCGTCCACGTTTCATAATGGAGGTAGTGGAGGTCAATGGAGGCAAGGTTTTTCGGGTCAAGGAATCTCAGACTTCGCAGCAATTTATCCGTAAACTGCAAGTTGGCTTAGTGCACCAGCTGCTGTGTACGGATGTACTTGTTCAATATACTTAAACCATGGACTTCTTAATATAGTAACAAGTTCAGGACGCCGAACGCGGCGTTATGTAGTGAAAGTTTTAGAGGCTGGCTGTGCGCACTGACGCTGAGTCATGCATATCAAGTCTATTGTTGTTGTGATTAGACATCGGCGTCGATAAGCCAAGTCATTCGAGTTTTTATCCTCTCTCTACTACGACATGCCTCGAAAATGCTGCGTGGCAATGTGCAAAGGCAACTACGATTCTACTCATGAGAAAGTGTCTGTATATTCTTTTCCGAAAGACGATATAGAGCAACGAAGATGGATAGATGCACTTCCAAATATAATTAACCGTGTTACTCCTCATATTGGTATTTGTTCGAATCATTGGCCAAGCAATGCGCCATTTATCAAAATCAAGAGATACAGTCGACCAGCGGAGCCACCGTCGATTTTTCCAGGTTGTGCTACATCGATGCTTCGGCAAACATCATCTACTTCGTCCCGCCAAGTTGTGAAACGCAATGTCTGTAGTGTATCTAGAAACCAACTTCCTGACGAGCTTAACGATTTTGAAAAGCTAGATCGCTTACCATCTTGGGAAGATTTTGTTTTATCGCTTACATCACATTCCACGGTCTTCGATAATGATATTTACGTATTACGTCGCGGAAATGGTCTAAAACTTCTTCATTTTTTTAATGAACATGAGATAGATTATATCATTGATATCACGTCAGATTACAAAGTGAAAGCGATGCGGTCGAAAACACCTGTTGAAATTCGCGATCTTCCAGGTTTCCAGTGGAAACTCGAACGGTGGTCACAGTTACAAGAAATTATTTCCCGAACTAAACAGCAGGAACTGAGCCAAAGTGTTGAAGTGATTGAATTTATAAAAGTTTTACGCCGTAATCTTTGTGCTTCAGACTTTGACGATGACACTCAAGCAAGGTTTGAGTTTTTATTTGAGCAGCTATTACTAGTGAAATCACCGAAACAATCGTGTCGATACACTGCTTCCACGTTGAAGATAAGTACGCAATTATTTTTACGCAGCAGAAATGCGTACTCGTGTCTACGAAATGTTTTGACTCTTTCTCACCCAGATACCATTCGGAAACAAATTGGAAGTTTTGGATCTATTGGTAGTGACAATGAAGCCCGATCTACTGTCAAAACCGTGTTTGATTCAATGACTGGTTTGCAGCGATCCTGCTCCATATTATTTGACGAAATTTACATTAAGCCCTCTATTCGCTTTCGCGGTGGGCATATGATTGGTGAGGCTGCTGATAACACCGAAAAACCTGCGAGAACTGTGTTAGCAATCATGCTCAAACCCTTAATGTCTCATGAGTGTTTCCTTCTCCGTCTCATTCCTATCTTCACTTTATCTAGTACTTTTTTGCACCAGCAATTGCTTCATTCACTGCAAATTGTACACGAATGTGGTGGAAAGGTGTTGGCTTTTGTGTGTGATAATGCTACCAGTAATCGGAAATGTTATAAAGAATTTCAGATCAATAGCGAGAATTCATGGTTGGGACTAAATCCATATAATCCTGATTCTGATCTTGTTCTTCTCCATGATTCTGTTCATTTACTGAAATGTGTGCGGAATAACTGGATAACGGAAAAATGCAGAGAGCTGAAATTGGACTTACCACAGAAAACACTTGTGGGAAAATGGACTGATATTGTAGATTTATACAAAGAGGATTCTGCCAACATCGTCAAGCGAACTAAACTTAACAGGAGTGCATGTTTTCCTACGGCACTTGAGCGTCAGAAAGTTTCACTCGTGCTTGATATCTTCAATGAAAAAACAATCGCAGCGTTAGTGATGAACGGTAAAAGTGATACTGCTGAAGTGATTGATTTCTTTTTCGTCTGTGGAAAGCTCTTAATTGCAAAAATCCTCTGTTGCATTTACTCTTAAACGATCCGGACCGAAAACCATTTTCTTCTATCTCCGATTCTCGATTTCAGTTCATGGAAAATGCAGCAACCGTTCTTATGAAGATGCCCGGAGAAGTTCAACATCAGCGTATTCAGTCTTTAACAACGGACACACGTAATGCATTTGCACAGACTCTGATGGGTTTAGTGCATTCGGGAAAACGCCTCCTCTCGGATAACGCTGTTCAATATATAATGTTTGGGGTCTTTCAAACCGATCCAGTCGAGAAAGAATTCAGTGCTTACAGACAAATGAGCGGAGGAAACTTTTACGTTTCTTACGAACAAGTGATTTCGTCTGCCCATCTACGTCGTCTTCAACTTTTTAATAGATTGGATATTTCAGCTGCGGACTGTGAATCAAAAAGTGAATGCTGTACATCTGATTTTACGAAAGAGGAAATTTCACTCTTCGATTCTATTCCTCAAAAAATGGATATGATATCAATGTCAGAAAAGGCTGCTCTCTATTACATAAGCGGATACATTGCATATAAAGAGAACATCTTTGTTGATGACGTAAGCTAACAGTCTCATCTACAATCTCAAGTATCAGAATTCACGACATTAGTGAGTAGAGGAAAACTTTCATTCCCTCCGGATGATTTATACGCCTTTTCTCTTCATGCATATGCTTTATTTTCTTTTGAGGGAAGCCCGTTGCTCAAATCGAATTTGTCGACTTTTCATTTATTTGAGCGAATGCTACTTTTTTGAATTGCATCATATTAAATCTGTTTGTCGTAGATTTACGAATTGTTTCCTTAAAGGACTGGTTACTAAAAAAAATGAAATTCAAGCAAATGAACACCATCAAAAGGTCATGAACAGAAGAAAACGCAAATTTGTTAATGAATAACTCACTTCCTTTTCATTCGATGTGAATTTACTGTGTTGTAAATATAGTAATAAATCGATAACTCATGCTTAATTGTGTTTTTGCAGTAATGAAAATTCTAGAAAATAAAAATAATTTATAAATAATAGGAGGTACTAGATGTAAGAAACTTAGTGTATCACGTAGAAATAATTTAATTATAAGAACCATGATTTGCGATATTTTGATAAGGCAGACAGCGATCTTATCTGTGCAAATATATTATACTTTCATTAAAGTGAAATCATCAGATAGTAATAAATGTCGAATAGAAGGATATCTTCTTCATTTTATTGAATTTTATACATAACAGTCAATATTAAAAGATTTAGGATCTGATTGATAACATCTGAAACCAGCCTCTAAAACTTTCGACACCTATTGCTGCGTTCGGCGTCCTGAACGTATTACTATATTAAGTAGTCCATGCTTAAACGGATGCACAAAAGGCTCCTACTTGTTCATAAAACATTCTTCTTTGCTAAGTTAGTAATTTCTTTGATCAGTTAATAATTTGAAGTCCTTTCGCCAATACTGATCTTCCGATCCGGCAGAATAGCATCCGCATTGGAATTTTCCATGGCTCTTTTGCATCGATGTGGTCTTCTTTCTTCTACATCAAGAGCCATTTGATGAGAAGATTTGACATACTTTGTCATAAGTCATGTATGAGGCAACCATCACGTTGGAATATCTTTTCAAATTCCCTCAGAGCTTTTAAAGCGGTGCTAAAGAATTCTAATGTGCATTCAGTAAGAGGATCTGAAAGTGCCTCCTGAATTCTTCGGATTGTCATAGAGGCTTGTTGAAGAACCACCATAGAAAGAAAAACCATTGTACATCAAATGTAATCTGTCACTGTTAAAGCATGACTCAATCATATGTTGATATCATTGCGTGGTGGTTGGCACGACTGGACATAAGAAAGACAATCCGATCTTTCACAAAATTCCTTCTTGAAAGTAATGATTAATTCTGGATTACTCAAACGCACTCGTCCCAATATCACTCACGTTTACGACCTGAAAAAAACTTCAGATTAAGTGGAAAATCGCAATGATGAAGCTTTTACGTCACTACTCCCCATACTTGGGGCTTGGACGGTGCTGACATAATCATACTTATGGAGCGTTGTAGTACTTTTTAGCCCGGATGCCCTTCCTGACGACTTCCAATGAACTATACTCCAATGCAATATACTCGTATAATACAAATAGACTTCAATTTTCACTAAACATGCGTAAAATTGATTTTATTAAAAAGCTCCCTTCTTCCCCGCTTCAGAAAACCCAAACTGTATTCTAATTCCTTTGTAAAATACTCTTCTGCAACTTGATTTTTGTAAATATTCTTATGTAATTTGGTTTTAGTAAATATTCCTATGTTACCTGATCTCTGTAAATTTTCCTATGTAACTTGATTTTTGCTGTCCATATGTATGTCTTCTGCGTCATGTACCGCTCTTTGTATTGACGAAAATACAGCATTCTAATAAATAAATAAAACTGTTCTTCATTATTAAGAAATGTTCAGCTGAACATAAAACATTGAAAAACATGAAAAAATTACCCAGGGATCAAATTGGTTGCGCCACTTACGCCAATTTACGCACTGGACCGACCACTGCTATGCACTTCTATGTGTGGAAAAACTTCTCTCCACATCAACCCTGGTGACAGGACAGAGTTTGAGCAAGGATTTGTCACTGGGTAAAATTCCGGACGGAAGCGCCTTGAAGTGTGTCGGTGCCAGGTTTCCTTAGTTGGACACTACTGAACTCTCAAGTCTCGATTTCTCTGCTGGAATGTCGGTGATTGAAAAAATAGGTTTATTAAAGCAAACCCTAGATGACAGAAGGATCAGATTTTCCGAGTTGCTTCAAAATTAAAGACATATGTGACCCGATGAAAATCAAAATTGCTCCCCGAGATTAAATTTGGAATAGTTCTTGTCACTTCTCGACTGGTAACGCGACGTCGAGGTCCACTTTCTTCAAAACATTTTAAATTTCGACTTATAGTTCTTGTCGAGTATCCTGATATTATTGATATTGCACTCGATAAGTTAATATTTTGTGATAAATTGAAAAATGTCCTGGTTTATTCAGAAAAAAACGAAGAAGGTTAACTTTTTCAATCACACCGTTTTAGGTTAAAGGCTTCATCTCTCGAAGTCAAAATTACAATATATTTACATCAAATTAAAAAAACAAGATTGCAAAATGTCAATCTGACAATTAACTCAATTAATAAAAAGATCCTGCTAACTACATTTTGTGCAAAAATGAAAAATGCCCTAGTGGACCCCTGGGTTAATGTACATGTAGATCGCTTGAGGTATACATATAGTGCTAATTTTATGTTGTGAAGCCATCTTTTTATACTCCCTAATGACATTGACTTTTGGTCAATGAAATACGCATCAGGGCTTAACATCATTTCGATAATTTGTAAACTTTTGTAACATTTTTTTATTGAAATAAACACTTGACCTATTTCAAGATTTTTTTAATTCCTCTATAATGCATCATCAAGGCATTTTTTACATCAATTAACGAAAAGATACTGCATAAAACATTTAGTGTAAAAATGATAAATGCTCATGTGAAGCCCCGGGATGAGGAGATCGCTGGAGTATACGGAGGTCGCTGAGTGATTTGCCAATAGTGGGGAAAACAACTATGGCAGGAATTCACAAGAGTGCTTGCCATTAGTCCTGTTGTGAATCCCTGCCATATTTTTGTCGGTCACTAATAAACTGTGATTATGTCATTAGCAATGAGAATCTCTGTCATATCACTTTTTGATTCCTTGCGTGTCACCGGTAGCCGGCATAACATAACTGTATAGGAAGATATTGACATCCTTTTAAACACACCATGCTAAACTGCCTACTAGCTGATGCTTTTTGGAAAAATTAACTTTTTAAACTGTGAGCTCCAGGGTTTCAAAGACATTGATTAAACGAAATTATTCGACTTTGTCCCCACCGCTTTTTTTTCTGCAGAAAGTAGAAATTCCAAGCAGGATAGATCAGCCGTTCTAATCTACAGGTTTGTCTGCAGATGACACTATCAAATGGAGCTGGCCGAACTGATCGACGTTTCGATGAGGTCCATGCATCCGTCAAATCAAATCAATGAGGCCCGTTAATCAAATCTAGAAAAGTCAAATTAAATCAAGCACTGATCTTTATCCTCTCCAAGAACATGACACTACAAAAGAATTAAATGACATTGTTTATATTAAATGCGCTTCTAGCCGCATTATAATTGATTCTTCAATAGAGTTATATTTCCAGTTATTTAATGAAAGCATGAGATGCACGACGGTAAGTTTTGCCGAGGCACACAAATTTTTACGTCGCATCTTTTCTGGTTTTGTTAATTGGAATCTTACAATCTAATGTATGCCTGATGACCTACATTTACTACAAGTATGATTAAACCGCAGGACAAGACTGAAAGAAAGACAAATATCTGATATGAAAAAGTTAACATTTAAGATTTATGGTCACGCACAGCAGTGAAAGCACTGCACGATATAGTTTAGGTTAAACAAGTATTTCTATCGACTTGGGAAACAAATAAAAATCGAAACCACTGATCACTCGACATCAAAGCCTACCTGTGATACTCCGGACATTTTTGTTGTGCATGAATCGGTGATGTTGAGAGTTACTGAAGTCTTGCATTTGAGGTCCTTCTGGATCACGATACAAAATCAACGTCTCTTGTTTGCTCGGCCAAAGGGTTATCTTTTGATTATATAAAGGGACATTGTTTAAAGATTTCAAAGCTCGTTCACACTCCAAAACATCACTGAAAACAATTGAAAAAATTATGTTTGGTATTAAAACAAACAAAGTTATTAAACTATTATATGACTATACTAAGTCATATAGGCCAGTTAAGAACAATTCATTGATCCCCAAGACAATAAATCAGTAAACAATTAGCACAAAAATTGAAAAAAAATTCCGCAGTTCACTTTTAGTAGTGCAAATTTCTCTTAGAAATAAAACAGGTTTCGTACGGCTTCCTGGAGGTAAAATTCACAAACTTTTCACAAACCCTTTATTCGCTAATTTAATGGGATAGAAGATATTTCGGCAAGAGAATCCCCACAAAAATTCAGCTACAATACATTTCTACCGAATTGTAATTCAAATTAATGACGCCATTCCACTGATTGCAACTAAATTCATTTCATATATTGACACATCATGAGAAAGATGTTGAAATAAAAAATCCTCCCTCATGCTTCCTTTTACTGATTTTCCTTTTAGAACCGAGCAACAACTGACATAAACAAGGAAGTCAATATCTCCTGATAGAAAAACAAGAATTAAAAAAGTACGTATGTATACAAAACATAATTACATCTAAAAACTATTTGGTCGAACAATCTCGATTGCATAAATGAAACATGCCGCATGCATAATAGCTGATATCAACATGGGCCTATATGCTTGTTCTTGAATAATTACTAACGTGAGCAGTAAGATAGATATTCATTCCTAGAAAAACACGTGTTCAAATCTGAGAAAATACGATCTAGCTACAAAGCAAATATTTAAATCAAATCTATCTGGTCAGACAATCTCGATTACAAAGATGAAACATGGAGCTGCATCAAGATTGCAATAGAAGCTAATAATTATTTACACTCAAATATTAACCCACTTGTAACAAAATAACTACTAAAAAATTCTGAAAAATGGTCTTTTTCACTTTCTTCTTTTTTCTTTGTTTGTCACTTTCTTTCTTTTTTTTACTGAATTTTCACCCCTAGCACAGCTATGAGCCATGAACGAAGCTAGGGGTTACTCAATGAAAAACTAATAAATTGTATTACTTTAAATAAATAAAAGAAAAAAAAACAGATCTTATAATCTGATTAAGCTGCCCCCATCAGAAACCTATTCGCACGCCTCTTGAAAGTATCAAGATTGTATTGGTCAGGGAAAATGGTCTGGGGAAGCTGATTCCAAAGCTGTGCCGTGCGAACAAAAAAGCTTTTCGAGCGACTCACAGTACGTGCGCGTTCTAAGCTCACATTATAGCATGTGAGTGCATTAGCTCTGCGTGTGCTTCTGGAGAAGATCTTATGTTTGGGTACGCATTCATTTACTGCAGAGCTGCTTCTACCGAAATAGTACCTGTAGAAGAGACTGAGTGAAGCAACATCCCGTCTGACGGAGAGCGGCTGCAACTTGCTAGCAAGTTTTTCACCCATGAGATTCTTGACACGTTTCTCAATCAACCCGTTCAAGGAGGTTAAGATGCGTTTGTGGGGCGCCTGCCCACAGATGATAACAATACTCCATCAGAGGACGAATAGTGGACTTGTAAAGATAGCAGCCAGTCAGTGGTGGAAGATAGCTGCTGGCACGATAGAGACTACCAATGCATTTGAGCTGCTTGCTTGCTAATGAATTGGATGTACGGTTTCCATGACAAGTCTTTCGTAACCGCCAATCCAAGGAAGGAGATGGAATCTTGTTCTCTGATCCTATTATCTGACATCTTAATGCTATGATCATCATCTCCTTTAAGTCGTGAGTGCAGAATACTCTTGAGTTTTTGAAGGATTGAAGGAAATAAGCCAATTGGCGCCCCATTCTGTCAGTTCTTGCGCCGACTTGTGGACGTTCTCGCTCAGAATCAAATTCTCAGCTTGAACTTGACTAAGAAAAGTGCGGAAGCCACACCAGTCTGCTTTTGGGAATTGATAAACTGTTCTATGGAAGGGTGCAGACGGTGTGGAGAAAATTTGTTTGCCAGAAACTCTGATAACACAGTGATCAGACGTGCCGAGGGTAGAAGTAACCTTGTGTGAAAAACAAGTTGGATTTGAGGTGAGAAAAAGGTCAAGGAGATATCCAGTATCCCCAGCTCGGTCAGGCACTCTGGTAGGACAGATGACAATTTGACTAAGGTTGTGAGAGACAGCGAAATCCTGGGCTGCCTGACCGGAGAGATCGGTGGTGCGTGAGTGCACAAGCCAGTCAACATTGTGCACGTTGAAGTCACCAAAAACGGCAACTTCAGCGCTGGGATACTCTTGTAGAAGAGAATCGATCTTGTCAGAAAGAACATTGAAAATATCCGCATTAGTTGATGGAGAGTGGTATAGGAGAAATAGAAGAAGAGTGGTCTTCTGCAGCGGCGCAATAAAGGCAAGATACTCATGCCTTGGATCCTCTGAGCTACGAAGTCTTCTCAAGGGAAGGCTTGTCTTGGCATAGACTCCAAGACCATGACAAGGTGCTTTATCCATCCGGTGAAATATGTATCCATCAGGAGTAACGTCGCTTGATGACACACTGGGATCTAACCTGGTTTCCGACAGGGCTAGAAGATCTGGTGACTTACCTTGCAGGAAGATGTTGATGTCGTCGCAATTGGACCTCAGTCCTCTTACGTTGCTGAAGCTGATCCTGAGAAAAGTGTCAGTTAACTTAACTCGCCGACATGATCTGCTTGACTAAATTAGAAGATATACACTTTACTGAGCCTTCCAACGTCTGCTGTCTTTGCTGTTGACTGCAACAGCTCAATATTATTAGTGATGTATGAGTATATATAGATGGTACATGTGGCAAGGCAAAGCCAGTCAATTTTAGGATTAGATGTAGATCACTATTTAGCGAATTGGGTGATGATTAATTACACGTCAGCAGAAACCTGTCTGTAAGACTGACACTTTTCTTTATTTTAGCTCGTGAAGTGTTCGAGTGATGGTCTTTTTCTGTTCAATACCCAAAATAGTTCGCGTGCTTGCTTTCAGCGACTTTGCTCAAGAAAGTTTGGATTCTGAATTCGCATGTTAATCTTGCTTCACCGTCACTTCGATGGATAATTTCGTTTTTGTTATTTCGACATGCTTGATTCAACCTGGTTCAGAGGCCGCATTATCGCGGCTAGGTGTCAATACGCGTATTGCTATATGAGAATCACTACTTTGGATTTCCGAACTCGTCCGTGATTTTTGATACTTCCTCAATATTTTCTTTTGATCCAGTTTCTGATTGTACAGAAATGCGGTGTTCAATGCAGACTTCAGTATCGCTCCAGCATTGTCAGGGACAAGCGGGATATTGAAGACGACGAATTCGGATCGCGACGGCTATCCGGATGAAGCATGGCTGCGTCTTTGAGCGCCGATGAATCAAAGGGAAGAGACTTTTTTTAGGTTGCTGACAACTACCACAAAGATGCTAACCAACACAAATATTCTTAAATTTTTGTGCGTCACTTTCGCAAACTTCACTATTCAATAGTAGACCCATTATTCATTGTTTCCGCTTCTTCCTGACAGACTTTCCATTTTCAGGCTCTGTTACATCAGTTTTTGCCAAATTCACAACAAACTTTAATGTCTTCAGCGTCCTGTCCGATCTTGTTAGCAACTTCTCGATGAAGACTTCTGCATTATTTAATAACAGAGACGGCAGTGCTGCATTCAAGACATGAATCAAAGGTTCTCTTCTTCGGAGCTTAAGCAAGAATGCCTCAAAGCACTTGCGATCCGCTTGCAGCGGTCAATTGACTGAATACACCTTGAATTCTTCTTGTGATGGAAGATATTCGTGAAAGTGCTGCTGAAAATTTACCCATTGATCCAAAGTTCGAAGCAAGACTGGATAAATGCTTAACCACCACGAGGAAACAAGCCGAAAAATGTGCCATCCGCTGATGCCCGTTGGCACTTCATCGAGAACGTGACGAGAAGAGGAGAAGAGTTGGCGAGCACTCGATTATTTTATGGAGGGAATGTGGATCTCTCATGAATTGCTCGACGTCCAATTATGTTTCTTTACACCATTAATGCATTTTCTGCAAAAAGCATAATCCAAGTTTCAAGAACGGGATTCCAAACTTGAATTTTGCTTGCCTCAATAGTTCTGATTCAAATGAAGTGGTCGCGTTTGATCAGTCAACAGCAGATTTACTTGAAAATTCTTTCATGGACTTTGTAAAATTTGGCCGTATTTTATTATTTTATGACTTGGAAGCCTGACTTCATCATGTTCAAAAATTAGAAAGCAAATCATCTTCAGAAATTTAACTTTGCTAATCCAAAAATTCACATACTTTCGTGAAATCGTGAAATTCACAAACTCTCAAGGGCATTGATCTTAATTTTCAAAATTCACAAACTTTCAGAAACCGTACGAACCCTGTAAAAATACATACACAGGTACCGAGAGGGTTGATCACAAAAACGGTATTTCTGGGTTTTATCCAGGTTTAGTCGTTTGCATTTAAAAAAAGTGTTGAATTGATATCTATCCTTGCATAAAATTTATCTTTTTAAAAATCACACAACACACCAACATGTTAACATAAATTTCAATGTAGACCATGAGAAATGATGGTGCACAGTGTCCCGCCCCTTCACATTTAATTCATAACGCATTTCTTCAAGTCATGAAGGCGATGTAAAACCCATCTTTCTCTATCAAAACTCATCGAAAATATCAAGTTCGCAATGATTCTTACGGCATGAATGCTGAATTATGACATCTTTCACTTGGAACATAGACGATAGACACTATGGATAGAAGTGAAAATTATTTATGGTGGCGGCCAGATATCAAACTTCAAAGTCCTGCGCTGTTTCATCGAATTTCCACGTTATTTTTTCAGTATATTGACCAGACATGTAAATCCGATCACTGTTCAAAAAAACATACGGACATCTCTTTAAACAATTTCTATCGGAATTAGCATTATAAGGGATGTGATTGATCAAACGAAAAAATCAGGAAATAAACTTTTGAAGGGGAGCCAGTATAAACAGTCATTACTATTAACAGTAGAACTATTGGTTTTTTGGACATTCATATATTGCTGGTATAGTTCGATCATAAACATGAAATGAAGTGACACAAAATGAAAGCAAAAGCAAAGCGCTGAGTAATGTAAGCAGCCCACAGTCTACGTGTATAGAAGCGAAACCCATGTGACTGGCTTGAAATAATGGTAGGCATTACTGAAAATGAAGTGGAATAAGAATAGGGATACGTTTAAGAAATTAAAAAAAACGGCTTTGTTACCGTCAAAGACGATCAAGCAATAGATGAAGTCCCACCCAACCCCTCCCCCCTCCTTGTAATTTATTTGCAGAATCTGCCTTGTCTCAAAAATGACCGAAATCAAACCAAAACACAGGATTTCCTGATAAATCAGGAAAATCACATCCCTGACTATTCAACACTACAATATGTTTGCACTTAAAGCATGACTGAAAATTGCACTTCAGATTTACAATTTACTGAAATTTGATGATAATCAACTAATTAAACGTGGATAAGTTTGTGCGTAAATTTAAGAAGAAAGCGTCAGTATTTCTCACACTAAAAGGGATTCCGGCAAATCCAGAAAAGTCACATTTTCGCACAAAGAAACACATTAAACTTACCTGTATTCCAGCATAAATCCATCTTTTTTCTGTAGAAATTTCACTCGAAGGACGTTACCATAAAGGCAAAATAAATTGAATACTTGGTTCATTGTCATTTTCTCTTTGTCAATATTTAGAGCTAACAACACTCGACCGGTCACTTTCACAGCTGAGTTGGTTCCTCCCTTCCCAAGACTGGCGCCTTTCTGAGGACCACAGTAAGGCGGACCTGGATTAATCGTATTACCAAGGCCTGCACCAGGAGCAGTAGGTGGACGGTTCGGACTATGATAAGGATCAAAGGCTTGGAGTGCTGCCGCCATCGCTGGATCAAAGGCTGCGGGATCACCATTTCCTATACCAGCAGATGTGATGGCAGCACAAGCATATGCCACACCTCCCGGACCATCAAGAATTGACGTTTTTGTTGGAGGAGGAGCTGGAGTGGTTCCTGAAGACCCTATATGAAAGAAAATTCCTATATGTCATCACGAAATAATCATTTGTAGCAGGAAGTATGAAAATATATGATGATGTTAGTTGCTCTACTTCTTCCGGGTGAAAATAAGTAAGCAGTCAGTGATTACCGGCATTATACGATTTTTGGATATAAATTAGACACATTCGAACTTTCGCGAGACTAGCAGGGGTTCTGTATTTTCTTGATAGCTTACAAAAGGTCGGATCAGTATTCAGGGTCCGTACGCAGAGAAAGGTCGACTTTCCCATGAGTTTCCAGGAGACTATGGCGAAAATTTTTGGAGGATTTTTGCAAACTTCAATACAGATGAAGGTAAACGCTGCGAATAATCATTGAATCAGTGGTCATCGTAACTCAGTATCAATATATAGCTTCAGATCTTTTATGCAGCAATTCCCAATCAGTACGTTGATTCATGGTACTTATCATTATTAAAATTATCGAAATTGCAATCAATTTTACGATTGACAGAAAATTGAATCAAAAGCGTAGGATCCTTGTTTTTGAAGAAAAGCACCAGAAAAGATATATCAACTGGCGCCTGCCACACAAAATGACACATTCGTTAATGACCATTTAGAAGTAACTACATGATGATATGTCTTAATCACTGACAAAAAAACAAGAACAAAATAAACAGCGGAAAATATTTACTTATAAAATAAGAACAGCATATTCTTAACCTTTTGGCTTTCATGAAAGTGAACGACTTTGTGATAAAGATAGAAATAGATAGTTACCACATAGATTTCAATGAGAGAAATGAAAGAGTGCTAGTTCAAATCACAATGCAAAATATGCTTGATTGCAGTAACTTGAACATATGACCATGAAAAATACATGAAGGTTCGCACAAGCATAGTAGAGCCGGATCAATAATTACTAGTATTGATCCTTGACTCATTCCATCCCGTTATTCCTTCATTTTCTGACGACTTGCCTTAGCGTTTATCTATGTAAGATGCTTACCTCCAAAATGTAGCCGGTGCAATGGTCTTTTAGTAGGGTGTCCACAATATGTCCGGAAGACTTGAGGTTCGAACTTTAGTCCGGTCAAACCAAAAGACTTTTAAAGTCAGGCACTCTTGCCTAACACTCAGCTCAAAAGAATGAGGGTGAGATAAGTAAAACTCAGCCGCATGTAAGAATGGTGCTGGCGTAATGTGCGTCAGAGTAATAGCAGGATCTACTCGATTCATCACGTATTGCACTACTTTCTGCCGTCTGTCAATTTCACAAGGCGCTGGGCTTCTTCAGATCGCCTCCTCTTTTTCTTGATGATCTCAACTTTTACATAAAATCTTTTGTGATGTGTTTGGAGCTTCACGCTTCTTCTAAGTACACATGATATGCATTCCATGCAGAAATATTTTCAAGTCCTACAACGTGGTTAGGTACGGTACATGGTCGATTGCAAGTAGTTGAGCAGCAAGCGTTTTAGTGGATAAGTTCTCAGCTGAGACAGAATATCATTAGCAGAAAAGCCGCACTAAAATGACGCTGAACCACGGAAGGAGACAAGTCTGAAAGAATTTCCAACTTGTATATGGGTTAATTTGATTTTGTTGCAACTCGCCCAGCATAAGATCAAAATTACAGAAATCTGACCTATCTAGACTTATTGACAAGCAACTTACGGATTTCATGATTAGATCTCTCGAAAGACCGTTTATAAAAATGCACAGAAATTATTAGAGAAGGTGAGACTGTAGAAATGTGAATGACAGTTAAGATTTTATTGAGTAGTCAATGCCTCAGGATGTCCACCTACGGAAAGTAAAAAATATGAATAAATCAAAAAATTGAGATGTCAGTAATCCAAACTGTGTATATTTACTGTTTTTATTGCCACTATGATAGTAGAGATACAGTCCTACTAAGGCTTCCGAAGAAGACTTTGGTGTATTGCCTTGCAAATCGTTGCGATGTAATCAATCATCAGCTTAACCTATGCGTACCTGGAAAAAAATTGCAAGTGGAAGTTAACGAAATTATTTCATCGCAAATATGACTTGACTTGAAGTGGGGAATGAGGTAAATGTGCACATCACTGCAAGCCAGCTTGTAGTTGATGGCCTGACACAGAAGGCTTATGATCATTCGTGATGCAAATAGGCAAAAAGACAAATCCTTCTAGTAGGCGGAACGTTTTATAAAATTTTGTGTATATACCATTAATAATAATTAATACTGTATATTTTACTTTCAATTTTTTATTAAAACGTTCAGCCTACTAGAGAGAGTTGCCTTTTTTGTCTTTTTGCCTCACAAATGGCAAGACAGCTCGTTGGGTGCACAAATACATTCCGGAGCAACGAGGCTATCGCTGAACATCTTTCGAACAAGCTTTCGTATATTCGTATGAGTTGTGAGTGATATGACTAATAATAATAATAAAAGTCTTTATTTGTTCAACAACACTGATTTTGTAGACCTAAAAAAAGCGACATCTCAATACTTAATTACTTCCATCTCAATAATGTTACTTCCTCAGAACAATTTTCCAGGAGGAACCAGGAAAATGTTTCCAGGAAATCCAGGGCCTAGAATTTTATTTCCGATTTTACAGGAGACCCAGGAAGCGTGTGAATCCTGAGTATTTGTATTAATGCATTATATCTGCCGACCACAACTCGTCTGACCAGGGTTCGAACACAAGTCAGCTAGAAAGTTAAGCATGTTTTCTATCCACATGGCCAGACAGGTGACATAAAACGGTAAGAGAAGGAACAGGAACGAGGGTGAGTTAGAGGAAACCCTTGACCAATATACAAGAGACATTTTGAAATTAGGAGTTGCTTCGACTGCAAAGAAGCTTTCTCATTGAACTTGAGCTATTACAGAAGTTTCGATGTTGTAGAAATGTACTCAGGAACATTTCTACAAACATTTCAAAGTTGTTACAACAGCATCAAAGCGGTATGCATTTGTTTAGAATTTTGAACTGTTTAACTCGTTTTCGTTAAAATTTATTTTTCATCCCAGAATTTGCAATCCGTCAGGCCTCCCAACGAATTTTAGTGAGAATATAGGCTAAAATTATAGGTCCCAAAAAAATATATAGGCTTTTATAGGTTTTCATAATCTTATTATGTATAGGCATATTATTGTTTAATTGAAATTAAATTTATCATGTCATCAATCTTGTTCAATTACATATGAAACTCCAACCAAACTAATATGATCGTTCACGTAAATTCGATTGCAATTAATAAGTAGGTTTATTATGAGAAGTAGATAAATTGATTTGTACACAAATCCCAAAACAAACAAATTCTTCATCCACTTCTTGTATTGTTAAGTTAAGTAAAACAAAAGAAATACTGTACAAAAGTTAAAAGGATTACGATGACATGTCCAGAGGCCTTTCGCCGGTTCACTTCAGTGGAACACACCGGATTACGGAATGGCAAGTTGCGATGTCTGACAGAGAGCGATCACGAGAGTGAGCTAATAAACATGAATATTAATCTGCTACCACGCAAGGTGAAGTTGATACGTTTCTTTCTGTACACAAAGAGCCGGCATCATAGCTTTAATAATGAGCGACTCTAGAATTTGTAGATAGCGGAAATTGTTACTACTACTGATGATAGAAAAGTAAGATGACGGACTACGATTTTTGTCAAAAGTTCTGCAAGATATAATGTGGCTAGTAACAGAGCTGGCAGGAGCATTTCTGGATCTTGGTCTTATACCCACAGTAATAGCCCATTTCGGGAGATGTTCAGCAATTCTCATGGATAAGCGGCGCTCAGTACGACCGACATAGCTGAGTCCACAGCTGCATTCGAATTTGTAAATTATATGAGATCGGTCGACTTTGCTCAGCTTATCCTTGAGAGAACCAGTCGGAATAGTATGGGCACGGAAAAGAATAATCGGATCCGCAGCAGGATATGCTCGTTTAACAGAAGAGATCAGACGAGAGCGAACTTCACGCGCTTTCAAATCTCCCTGAAAGGGGATATGAACAAAAACAGGTTTGCAACTGGGTCCGATCATGACTTCACGTTTGGCATCAGCATAACCGTACTTATTGATGAACCTATCAGGGTAACCATTCATCTTCAAAGAAGAAGAGGAAAATTGCCTTAACTTTCTAGATGTTTCTGTCATTCGTGGCGATTCTGGTCATGCTCGCACCCGAGTGTTTCGCAAACCTTCCTGGACCGGTTTACATTTGCATTTTCTGAGCTATGTACCTATGACTTATAAAAAGAACCTTGTCCGTGCTCTCTTCCATCGTGCCAGGATGATATGTTCTGTGGAGTTCTTAGTTCAGGAGCTGCGTATGTTAACTGAGACTTTGAAGATGAATGGTTACCCTGATAGGTTCATCAATAAGTACGGTTATGCTGATGCCAAACGTGAAGTCATGATCGGACCCAGTTGCAAACCTGTTTTTGTTCATATCCCCTTTCAGGGAGATTTGAAAGCGCGTGAAGTTCGCTCTCGTCTGATCTCTTCTGTTAAACGAGCATATCCTGCTGCGGATCCGATTATTCTTTTCCGTGCCCATACTATTCCGACTGGTTCTCTCAAGGATAAGCTGAGCAAAGTCGACCGATCTCATATAATTTACAAATTCGAATGCAGCTGTGGACTCAGCTATGTCGGTCGTACTGAGCGCCGCTTATCCATGAGAATTGCTGAACATCTCCCGAAATGGGCTATTACTGTGGGTATAAGACCAAGATCCAGAAATGCTCCTGCCAGCTCTGTTACTAGCCACATTATATCTTGCAGAACTTTTGACAAAAATCGTAGTCCGTCATCTTACTTTTCTATCATCAGTAGTAGTAACAATTTCCGCTATCTACAAATTCTAGAGTCGCTCATTATTAAAGCTATGATGCCGGCTCTTTGTGTACAGAAAGAAACGTATCAACTTCACCTTGCGTGGTAGTAGATTAATATTCATGTTTATTAGCTCACTCTCGTGACCGCTCTCTGTCAGACATCGCAACTTGCCATTCCGTAATCCGGTGTGTTCCACTGAAGTGAACCGGCGAAAGGCCTCTGGACATGTCATCGTAATCCTTTTAACTTTTGTACAGTATTTCTTTTGTTTTACTTAACTTAACAATACAAGAAGTGGATGAAGAATTTGTTTGTTTTGGGATTTGTGTACAAATCAATTTCAACACGCAGTACCTTCACATTTCTACGATCAAAGTAGATAAATTACGTAAATGACAAAGTAAAAGACGTTGAAAATTGAAGTCAACGACTATCATCCAATACATGCATTAATACGTTCAAGTGCTATTTAACTTTATGAATATTTTGTACATGTAGGGAGCCATAAAATATTGACATTCATTATAAAAAAATAACTATTAAAAAGTTACAAACTTCTCGGTTATTAGAGAAAGCAGTCTTTGGGAATTAAGAAAAAATACTTCGTGAATTGTAAAGTTTTGTACAAAATTTACTTACAGCTTTACCGAACAGAAAACTTCAAAACAAACACTTGTAAAAATGTCCAATCTTTCCACTAAAAAGTTAAAAAGTTCAACAACTGAAAATGTGACACTAGTTAAATAATCTATACAAAAAATGAGGACAAGCAAATTGCTATCACTACAGTCAACTATCTCTCATCAACAGAGTTGAAGTTCGTTATTACAGTCTTTTTTTCTTTATTGTCATTTCGTGGTAAGTTGTCATGAGCTGCCGCTTTTTATTCTGTAATTCAAGTTGCTTCTTTGCGGATGTTTCGATTTTTTCTTTTGCCAATCGCAAAAGATCTGATGCTATACTGATGCCATCCATATCATTCTTTTTTATGCTTTCATCGAGACGGGTTTGTGCATCCTTTAATAGAAGATTGGCTCTCGACGTTTCAACGTTAATGTCTTCTTCGTCTTTCGCAATAAGACATGTTTGCGCGTCCATTTTCTCTATTTTTTCATTGTGTTCCTTTTCTGCTTGAATTTCTTTTTCTTCGCGTTCTTTCTTTTCCTGTTTAAGTTTTTCCGCCTTTTTCCTTTCTTCCTCCAATTCCTGCTGATACACCTTCGAAGATGCCCTCGCCACGCTGATAAGGTCTTTTGTGATGGGAACGTTTGTAATGCCATCAAATGATCGGACAGTGTCTTTACATGCTCTTATTCCGATTACAGATTTTGCAGAAAGCGCTGTTCTATCCGTACCAAGCAATCGTTTATTAACTGAAAGTCCACTTTCTGAGTCGGCATTGCTGTGAGCCAATATGAGAACTGCCTTTACGACACGGGAAAGATTCGGGTATTTCTTTCTTCCACTTACTGATTCATATTCTAGTATCTGAGACCAGAATTCATCAATGCGGATTTCTTGAATGTCTGACTTAACTTTTTCTTCACCGTATAATTTCCATTCGTCGATGATTTTCACGATGTCGTCATCTTTGAGAAAAGGCATCGCTTCTGCTATGATTTTGATATAGCGGCATCTTTTCTTGTTGGATTGTTCTTTTGGATGTAGTACGCGGAGGGCTCGAAGTATTTTGTTATCATGTGGAAGTTTATCGATCAAGTACTGCGATGCAGTTTGGTAGAACGACAGTATCTGTTTCATGACTTCATCCTTCGATTTCGATTCGACCTTCTCAATCGCGTCTCTGGCTGCATGTCCGATTTCAATATCTTCATTAGCCAAATGGTTCTGTGACACATCGATTGATTTCAAATTCTTTGAGTTTTCTTTTACATAACTCTGGTTTTGAAAGCGGAACAAGACAGACTTTATCAAATCACACATAGAAGGATATAGATAATGTATCAAGGGACCTTCTGTTTGAAAGACGATGAGATATTTATCAAAAAGCGGTTTCACACAAATGAGAACAGCACAGACTTGAAAGCAGCCCAATAGAGTTGGGAGATTAAACTAGTTTCAAATGATATTCAAATTCAGCGTTATGTTTTCCTTTCATAATATTTTGATGATTCCAAAGTTAAAATACAAAGAGTGTAGCTTACCTTCTTCATCAGGAGCGAAGTTATTAACTATAGATAATAATTTCACTTCTGAAGGACAAAGGGCAACAGTTAAAATTGAGTTATACATTAAACATCTAGTGTAAAACATCTTAATTGTAGGCAACCGGGTCTCCCAACTCCATAAATTTTGCTTGAAGTCCATAAACAGTCATTTTATTAACTATTTTAAGTTCAGGTTTTCCACAATTATAAAAACATGTACATGTATGTTCAATTCAATAACAAATTATAAAATGGAACAAGTAAACAATACGGACAGTTCAACAACCAGACTGAACCAATCGAAAATCATTCAAGAGTAATAACTGCTGATCATTGGGCACACGAGGAACAAAATCAATCACCGACCTTCAAAAGACGAATAACACACAATCTGAAACCAGATAGTATTAAAAATTGCTTTCCTTATCGATAATCAAGAAAACTTACGTGATATGTAAAATAGCATAAGAAATGTGATCATCTCAGTCAAAAATCATAAGAAATCCGAAAAAATAGGTTTATATAGGTTTTATAGGTTATTTTTAAAAATATATGTCAGTTTTTAAAAAATAGGTTTTTATAGGTTTTATAGGTTTTTTTGGGAGGCCTGCAATCCGTAGATCCACAGTCCTATTATCACCGACTATTATTTCAAGATAACTCATTAATATATAGTCTTAGCCGATAGTGAGCATTGAGCATCAGTATATCAAATTATCATACACATCACATTATGGAATTCATCTTATCATATTCTTAGGGCATACTGTCACCAGTAATAGTGGTGTATCGGATCTGAAAATGTTAAGGTCGTATTTGCCAGATTTAACGAGTGAAACGGATCTTCATATGAGAATTCGCTTTAGTCTGTTAAAGCATGCTCAGCCAAAAATCCCCATGCTGCAGAAACTTCAAAAACCGAGAAATTCCAAAATTTTTCGCACCAAGAAAATTCTAGGAGTCAGACACTCTAACTTGTTGGACACTGGCTATCAAACTATCTTACTCAGGAACGGTAGTACTTTGATAGCAAATTAAGAGCATGCTTCACATATCCATCATATTTTACTGATTTTTATTTAAGAAACATAGCAATTTTCAATTTGAAAAAAAAATAGGTTTTACCCATGGGACGCCAACCTTGCTAACATGCATACAAAAATAGCAAACTAAACCTTTCAACTTTTTTCGGTTCTTAAAAGCCTTTATCAGTGACATGGAATGATTTAGAGTATGAATGATAGCGGAAATTTCTCTATTTACAAAATCGGCCAAATAATTCAGTATCAGTGGAGGTGTGGTCTCCTCTCTCCATGTGCAGCTAGACTGCGTAGACGTTATCATCAGTCTCTGGACATATTGGGTCGTTTATGTCATTAGCGGATCGACATGATAGCCATTTAGAGTAAAAGTATAAAGTTTCGCAGTCCCTTTTCAGCAGCATGTTGTAATATGACAATTAAAGAAGCCTTGCGTACATATGGCGCACATTTTCCTAACTTTCGCCTACTCATGCCACTTCAGGGTTTGTCCCCGAACACTATCACTTAAAAGCAAAAATCATTCCTACTTTTACTTACACAGACTCTGTACTGAGTAATGTGTACCGAAAATCAATAGCAAAAAGAAGAATCAGTGTTTACCAATAGAAGCCCGCGGGATTGCTGAGCACATTTTCATCCCATTGAACAAGGTGACAAAAAAGAGTGCGGCAATAGCACGATTGCTCTGATCCCGCACGCGTGCAGTGTTGCTGAAAATTATTCAGACACGTCTTGAACCCTACCTTCTCCAACTTCCACAAGAAAAGGCTGGCTTCAGGCGAGACAGAGGCACACGAGACCACATCTCTAATTTGCGTGCGATAATGGAAGGAACACTCGTGAAGCAACAAGCCATCATGCTGGCCTTTATTGATTACTAATAGGGATTTGATTGTGTCGACCATCAGAGTTGCAGGTGCATGTTGCAGGAGATGGGAGTTCTTGTGCATCTTATCAGTGATGCGGTAGCTATATATAGACAAATCGGCCATTGTCAGGACGAACTTTGGAGAAACAGACGCTTTCTGGATCGGCATAGGAGTTCGACAAGTTGCATCTTGTCCCCCATATTATTCAACATCTGCGCAGAAAAAATTGTAAGATAAACTTTAGATTGCTGTAAAGGAAGGATCAAATTTGACGGAAGAAAATCGTCAAACTAACGATATGCAGATGACAAGATGATCTTGGCTTCCTCAAATGAAAGAAGGCCTCACCCGACTTAAGACAGTAGGTAAGACAGCAGGACTGTATCTCAATTGGCAAAGACAAAAATTATGACAACGGGTTCGATTACTACGAGTAACTTCGAGCATTACGGCGACATCGAGGTAGTGGACAGTTTTGTGTTCCTCGGCGCAAAGATCACGACGGATGGTCGCGTTGGAGAGGAATTGAAGAGACGCACCGCTTTGGGTAGATCGGCCATGATGGGACTCTCAAAGGTCTGGAAGGATTGAGGCATCTGTCGATAGACCGAAGTACGAGTAGTGCATGCACTAGTGTTCCCGATATTCATGTCTGGTGCCGAAACGTGGAATTTTTTGGAAGCACATTGAAGCGTGTGTATGCCTCTGAACTCTGGTGATGGAGAAGGTTACTTCGTTTAACCTGGACGGCAAGAAAGACCAGTGAGTGGGTTTTACGACAACTGCCGATGGTGAAGCCGCTTCGAATAAAGATCAATACTGCAGCTCTACGTTATTTTGGACATGTCAATCGAGCTGATGGGTCTCTCAAGTAAGACATCATGTTCGGCACCACAGAGCGATCCAGACGAAGAGGAAGACCAAGAACCGAGTGGATTGAGGGACCGAAGACCATCACAGGACAAATGGTGGAACGAATGACAGGTGAAGCAAGAGACCGCTTTGCATGGAGAAGAATCCAACTTGACGTCGCCGAGAATCGTACGCGACTATACGGCACCTGGGGGCAATTCTTCGGTTTATGATCAGCAACAAGTGACAAGTGATTTATGACAAGTTGATTTTGACAAGTGACCATGATTTCAATCCTTCGGCTTGATCAGCAACCACTTGCTAATCTTGCTGAAGACCAATGGATAAAGCGGAGCTGTGATTGGTCGAAAAGTGGTGCAAAGCATAGTGAAACAAACTATGGGAAAACTGTACAGGAGATTCTTCCGTCATAGATTTTCATTTTGATTTTATGCTAATATAGCATCTATATTTTACGAATCATTGTAATAATCATTATGATACATAAGAATAAATGTGATATTAAGTTTTTTAGTCTGAAAAGTCTTAACTGAAGAACATTGGTGTTTCTAAAAGCAACAATGGATTTGTCTGAATTCGCTGTCCTCGATCACAGAAATCTGCAACATGCGATCTTCATGACTGTGATAGGCAGTTTAATCGTAGACTATCTTGTAGACTTTTCAGACTAGTCCCAGCAAATAAGAGCATTGCCACCAGTTACTGGTCAAAATTTGCTGATCAAAATAAATTTGTCAACTGATCATGTTAAAGAATTGAAATCACTTGCGACTTGTCACTTGTCACTAGTCATAGCGCATGATCAGTGACCGAAGAATTGCCCCCAGGTAACAGGTGAAACTAGAAATCTATGATAATTAATATAATACCGTATTTCCTGTCTAATAAACGCCGCGTCGTTTATTTCCATCCCCAACTTGTAGGAGCGGCGATTATTAATGTACGATTTCCACTTCTCAGATTTTTCTAAATTGAATAACAACCATAATTATACAGGTACATGAGCCTATGGGAAAGTATCAATAAGAGTTGAAATCTCATCGAGCATTCTCTAACTGCAATGTCGATTTCTTCAATGTTGACAAGGTGAGGTGGCTCCGACGCTGATGGAACACAGCGTGGGACTACTTTCTTGGAATTACCTCGGCAGCAGACCTTCGTGTACTATTTCATGTGTCGCCGATTGTCTCGAGTTTCAGCTTGATATTCAATCCCTGGCTGTATGGTGCAAGAAATGGCTCATGAAATTGAATATCAAAGAGTGTTTTTTTATGAATTTTTCGCTACGACGCACTCGCAATATTATATATGACTACACTATCGACGGTGTTACTCTACAGCAAGTGTCGCAAGTAAAAGATCTTGGTGTATATTTAACCTGTAAATTGAATTTTTCTTTACATGTGAATACAGTTGTTAGGAAGGCTTTTCGCATGTTAGGTTTCACTCGTAGGATTTTGAGACCTTTTTGCGATGTTGATACCATGAAAGCCGTTTATAATGCGCATGTTAGGTCTCATCTTGACTATTGTTCGAGTGTTTGGTCTCCTCAAGCCAAATACTTAATCCAGAAGATAGAGCGCGTGCAAAAGAAATTTGTCAAACAATTATGTTTTATTCACAAGTTGAAGTATGATAATGATGACTATTTGCAGTTGTGTCAAACTTTTCATTTGACAACCCTAGAACCCAGGCGCCAGAAAACTGACTTAAAGAATTTTCATTAAGTGTTGCACAGTGAAATCAATTGTTCGTATCTAACTTCTTCAATTTATTTACATATTCCTATCAGACGCACGAGACATTCTAAAGTTTTTTCCTTTGATAGTGACCGAGGTCTCACTTTAAGGAAAACCGATTTTATTCCGCGTACGACTGCCTTAGCGAATTCTCTGACCTCTGTGGATTTTTTCGATCCGAGAATTTCCTTTCATGAACATGCCAACCTGTTTTTTTATAAGTTGAGAGAAGTCCTTGCTTTGATGGTTTTCTTTATTTTAGCAGCATGTGCGAGGCCTTTCAGCCGCTACAGGCGACCATCGTCAGGCAAGTGAATGAAGAAAAAATTACCTTGGATGAGCTCAAGTCATCACGTGCACTTTTCATTCAACCCGGAACATAGCATTGACTGTCCAAAATAAAATACAATACGATAAGTGAAAATACATAAAACAAATACTACTACTACTAAAATCGACAGTAGAAGCAATGAAAGCTAGAAAGATACAAGAGAAAAGTTAAACGTCAAAAATTCCAGCAACTGCTTACAGAAAACTTCTCGATTGGCCGATGCATATCTCTCAGTCCAAAATGCTTCTTTTATCAATCTTCTCCTCCATGCCGGTTCTCTGTCCACCACCTCCATCCTGTCAAAGGCCACTCTATGATCGCTTTCAAATACATGTCGAGCGACTTCCGACCGTTCAACGTCGACATCTTTGACGGCTTTTCTGTGCTCTTTTCTTCTCTCATGTAATGAGCGGCCTGACTCTCCAACATACGACCAACCACATTGAGGATCCGCACAAGGGAGAAGATACACCACGCCAAAGTCCTTCGCCGGAGTAGGACGCTTTCTCACAAGAACACTCCTCAGAGTGTTAATAGGTTTCATGCCGACGTTTACATTAACTTGCTTGAGGATATCACGGATCCGCTCTGAAACACCCCGGACGTAAGGTATTGAGCCTCTGAAATCCAACTTCTCCTTACCATCAGCTGTCTGCGACTCACGTAATCTCCACCATCGGCTGCACTCCTCCGCACTGAAGCCATTGCCTTCCAAGTTTCGGAAAACTGTATTCCTCTCCTCCAGATAATTCTCCCATGAGCACAAATTGGAAGCGCGACAAGAAAGAGATCTCACTATTCCTTTGAAGACACCATCTGGATGAGAAGAACAGCGATGTAGATGGCGGCCCGTGTGAGTAGACTTTCGAAACACGGAAAAACTCAGTCCTCAGGCTTGACGTTGGATTATTAAATCCAGGAAAGTAATTTTTTGATCTGATTCCACTTCACTCGAAAATTTAATTGTAAGACGAAGACTGTTTAGGTAGCCCACAAAAGCACAGAGATTCAATTCATCCTGCTCCCAAAAGATCAGGATATCGTCGACATAGCGTATCCAGAAATGAGGAAAACGATGGCCTGCCATATGTGCACCATCTTTAGCACATTTTTCAAAGAAGGCCATGAAAAGATTGGCAGCGATAGGACCCAAACTGTTTCCCATGGCAACTCCATCAGTTTGAATGATGATGCCTTCTGATGGGTGATGATTGAATGGTGATGACTTGAGCTCATCCAAGGTAATTTTTTTCTTCATTCACTTGCCTGACGATGGTCGCCTGTAGCGGCTGAAAGGCCTCGCACATGCTGCTAAAATAAAGAAAACCATCAAAGCAAGGACTTCTCTCAACTTATAAATTAATGACTGGTCCTTTATTTTCTGAAATGCCAACCTGTGTTTGACTTTTACTTAATATTTTCTGTTAAACTTGATCATACGTTTTATCTATCTTTTATCGCCTTTATCCTAATGTTTGTCATATTTTTCGTCATAATGAATGTAATTGGCGCCAGCTGTTGTCATTTATTGAATAAATACAAATACAAAAATTTGCTGGTTCTTTCCCATGGTCACTTAATAGCGAGGCTAATGTAAAGCTCGAGCGTGATTAAGTCATGACATGACTTATTGCTCGACGGTACATAAAGCTCATTAATTACCGAGTCTTAGTCTATTTAGGAATCTGATGTCCATGACGATATACAGTTAGATGAACAGACTGGAGTGTGAGGCTGAATGCGACGCTTTTATTATGTGACTTCTTTTATCTTAATATAGACAACAGGCAGTGCAATATCATTAAGTATTCCATTAACATTTGATAACTATATCCTTGCTTTTTCAAAGCTCAATGGACGATATATGAACTGCACTTAGTCATTCTTGTCTAATGTTCTTGTGAGGCGCTTATTCAAAAGTTGACTCTCAGCTGCAGAGCTTCTTAGAGAGCGTCTTTTATAAGAGGAATAATTATTACAAAAATTCTTTGATGTGGATAAATTATCAGCCTGTGGCAGCACTAATTAGAAATTAAAATATGACCATACTAATATTCATAGACTAACACTAAAAACGTACTAGTGGAGGCAGCAAGTTGATATGTTTTTTCATAGTCACAGTGCTGAGTATCGTTTCTCTGGACGTTTAATCGACTTTGATTAGCATACGTGACTTTAAGTCTACAACAACCAGGGTAGATATCAGCTCCATTTAAATTTTGCTTTGCTCTTTTAGCTTCCTCAATTGAGCCATACTCCACCATGCCTTGCACGTTCTGAAAAGAAAAGTCACATCATCTTTTTCGTGAGTAAGGAAATCTAGTAATCATACTCACTTGAATAAATGGCTTCTTCACAATCACAATACGTAAAGGCCTGCCATGAGGTGAGCATATCCGATATAAAGTATCGCATTCAATTGGATACACTAATTCTGTCACCGAAAGAAGAATGATTTTGTTGGGAGATACGCTTTCTAAGGCGCCATCATGGTTGATCTTTTTGTCTTTACAATAGTTTGCAAACACACGATTTCCTTTAATTAATATTCCATTTTCAACCCTGCTTCTCTCAATGGCTGAATCTGCTCCTGCTTGGTCTTCGAATTCCATGAATGCTTGATGCTTACTAGGTAGAATAACCACATCTTTCAATTCACCACAATCATCGAAAGTTCGGATAAGGTCAATTTCTAAAGTATTTGATGCCAAGTTACCAATGTGAAGAACGGACGATGGCTCAATATCAGCATCATCTGATCTCTCACGCCTTTTGTTGGAATCAGAATTTGTGGAAGCCTGAAAAGATTAAACAAGTGAAATCATTATATCGTTTTGTACAATACAGTGACAAGGCGAGGTAAGTGCTGATTTTGTATAATCATGTACTTGTATTTTGCAATATGTATCAATGGGATTTAATACTTTACGATGTATTTTCCCTTTATAGGGTTCTGTGGTTTAGTCTGCGAATATAATATCTGCGAATCACGAGAGTTTATTGATCAACCACATATACTATTGGTAGCAGAGTTGAATCATGATTTCTACCGCACTCCCACCCCCTACCATGAGAGATGATGCATCATACGAAGATTGGAGGAGATCAATGTTTGGAAATTAGTTACTCCATTTATTATATCAGAAAAAAGCACGGTCCGGCAATTATAGTATCGTTAAAAGGAAAGGCGCGTGAGTTGTGTCTTGAAATGGATATTACGACGATTGAGAAGGATAATAGAGTTGACGCCATATAGCTCTAACTTGACGATTTGTTTCTAGTGGACAAAGAGCGGTTGGCATTTGAAACCTACGAAAAATTCGAGAGGTATGTGAGGATGTCAGAGGCATCGTTAGAAGACTATTTGAGTTTGATCGCCATTACGAAAGAGTGAAAAAATATGGTATGGCACTACCAGGAGTCTTGTATAGGTTATGGAAAAGTGTGTCTCATACAGAAGACGGGGAAAAACTTGCTCGAGCAACGGTCGAAAAGTTGACCTTTAAAGATATGCGGAGCGTGTTAAAGAAAATCACCGGACGCCACGGTATATAGAGTAGTGGTCCAGTTGCTGTCAATACTGAAGCTCTGTTGTGTGAAGAGAAGTCTAATAATGATAGTATTCTTGATACTTGAGACTCTGCTTTCTACGTCATTTCCGGAAAAAGAAGTTGGCAAGGCAGCTCTAGAAGATTCCAAAATAATGCCAGAGGTGGAGCATGTGGACGTACCGAAAGAAATGTAAAGCCCAATGTAACTCGGAAATTGAATCCTTAAGATCGTTGGAATAGCGTATCACGGTGCGCTATCTGTGACTCCAAATACCATTGTGAAGCAGATTGCCCACAGTGAGGAATCAGAAGTCAAGGATGATGATCAAGTTACGCTTTTGGCTGACGGGTCTCTCATGACGGAAGGTTTTGGGTTTGCCATTTAAGACTCTGGGTGCACGAGGTCAGTGTGCATGAACAGTGATTGAAATGGTTTTGTCGAATCGTTGAGCGACACTGAGAAACAATATGAGAGGCACCGAATCATGCCATTACGTTGAGACAGAAATCCTGTAGCATCCATAAAGCAAGTTGGACTCTCTTGTGTCATCGCTTCAAAGGAAGTAACACTCGAGTTTGATGAGGCAAGGAATGACATACTATCAAGAGTGTAATCGCATATTAGTTCATTTTACTCGAAACTTCGTTTCCTCCGTCAGTGCTTCATACTCTACCTATGCCTCCAGTTGTTGGAAGAAAAACTTATCACGTCTGCCTGAAATATTGATGTCGGACGTAACAACATGTATTGCTACGTCCGACAACAAAAAATATTCTGTGTTGAAACGACCCATATACAACCACAGGCAAACAAAACATGAACGAGTGTCGCGATAGTCTAATAACAATTAGACAAACAGTTAAAGTGGAGTCGAGATACGCAGGTCATTCAGCTTACAGGCATAAATGTCATACTTTTTCAGTTGGAATGATTTTCAGATTTGGTTCGACTTCAGCCTTGTCCGCACTAGGAAACAAATGTTTCCAGAATTGTGGAATTTGGAAATTGTTTCGAGAAACTGTCCAAGTAAACAGTGAAAATGTTTTCAGAAACAATCAAAGTACAAAATATTAAAAGAAATAATTTCCTAATGTGGACGGCATTAGACGTACGCATAACTTTTCATGATGACATTTTCGTAATGTTATAGTTCAACACGCTACTATTTCGGGCTATTGTGCTGCGTCTTAGCAATTAAGAAAAACAAGCATGGAAAAGACGGAAGAAATTGAGCAAAGACGATCATGAGGTGTATTTGCAGCGTCAAAGAATTCGCAAAAAAGAAGTACAGAGAAAGTCGAAAGGAAACTATGTCTTCAGAAAGCTTGAAAGAATTTAGAAAGAAGGAAGTGGAGCAGTCAACAAAATATCTCGCCTGCTGCGGCGCTAACAAATAAAACGAACCGCCTGCTGTTACAAGTGTTGCATATTCAGCAAAACAATCTATGGGAAAGGCTGGGATAAGCTGACGAGATCTTTGCCTAGGTCGCCGCGAAAGATAAAAGCTCGAACATATCAGCCGGCAAAAGAAGTAGGCATTTCCCTAAGTGGTCCATGTGTTAGGCGCACTCGAAATTCCCCTACCAACCCGGTTGATTTGAAAATCAGAGAATTCTATGAATGCGATGACATATCGTGGTAAGATCCTGGCCGGAAAGATTGAGTCATTATTCGCTCTAAGAACAAAAGTGGAAAAAAAGGAAGACTAGTGCAGTATCGATACTTGCTGATGTCGCTGAGGGAGGCATGTGAACTCTTCGTTGAAAGAGGAGGCAACGTTGTTGGGAAATCCAAGTTTTATAGTATGACACCATAACATGTTAAACTTTTCGATTCTATACCCCACAATGTTTGTGTATGCAGATACCACGAAAACATACGTTTGCTGAAGAAGGTTCTCAGTCACATTACAAATCTTCCTGCAGATGTCAGAATTCATGAAACAGTCAGTTTGTGGCACAAACTCAAAAGCCTGTGTGAGTCGCTCATGTAACGCTTACAATGATAAAATATTATCAGGACGTTGTTGGGGCGAAATCAGAAAAGCTGGAAATGTTTTCCAATGTGACAGACATTTGTGAAATCCTACGCTCTCAACTAAGAGCCTTCCTAATACACATCTTCATCAAGCGACAACAAGCTTCGCATTTTGAGAAATACGGAACAGCAGTAGAGTCGAGCACCACGTTATTGCAAGTGGATTTCGCGGAAAAGATCCAACAACAAAATGAAATTCAGAGTGCTCATTGGAGCCACACACAGGTCACTATTTTAACTTCGACATGAGAAAACTGAAGTGTACCGATTTATGAAGCACATCTTCGACACATTGAAAACTAAGCATAAAAGCATTGATGTTTTCTTGGATGGTCCCAGTTCAAACAGTGATATCTTTTCTCAAACCTTCACACATGGCAAAATGATTTCGAACTGGATGGCATCTGGGTGAAATGATAAATGAGCGATTCAGCATCACAAAATAGCATTTACAGATAATCTGATTATATGAACAAACGTGTTACAGGGGCTGGCCAAGTGGTAACGGAATTTCATTTTCACTGTTAATATGACTGCTACTCAGTCAATGAAGATCCATTTTCCTTTTGAAATGTGTCATGTGTGACACTTCAATGGGCTCCTCAATGACACAGAAAAGAAGTTTTGAGAAATTCATTTTCTTCAATCTGTGTCCATAAAACTGCTCGGTAACGGAATTTCAAAAAGGATACATCACTTTTTCAGGTACATAGCACATGTCTCATAACATGCTGTTCCATTATGAAAATGCGTATATGGTGAATGCCATATCGATTTAGGGCTTGTAGGCAATGTTATCACCAAATATTGTCCTAGTTGTGATAATTATTCCATTAATAAAATAAAATAATAATTGGTGCTACATGGTAACGGAATTTCAAATGTTCATTAAGTCCTATAACGGGATATAACTTCCCTTTGCTAATTTCTATCCTTACTCCTTATTACCACACCCGTTTGACTTTCAAACCACATCACAGCCCATAGTTACATCATAGATACATGCATAAATGGAAATGTTCCAGGGATTCCCAGCACTCGAGAATTCGTGGAAAACGATCGAAGATGTTGATGATATCATTTTTTCATTTCATGTTGCCGAATCGTTGAACGAAGAAAGTGAATTCATTCCTCTTACAGCAACCTATGAAATTATGATAATCGTATTGCTGTCATCATAATAAACTTTCTAGGCTTATATGTAGCACATTAGGCCTACAAATCAAGGTATGGATGTATTAAATAGTCAAATAGACATTCAACTTGAGAAAATAATCTATTGCACATGAATGCACTTGTGATATATGCCTGGGCTTATACACTGGACATTTGCAGAAACTGAATTAATGGGTGGTAAAAATGCACATATATTAGTCCTCCCCCCCCCCACTCACAGCTCTTTTGGGTACCCTTTCACATTTTTCATGATTGAAAAGCAACCATCTGTTCATTTTAGACCGTTATTCATTACGGATATGATGACATTGAAGGGAGCAAGCACTTTGATGTGGGAGTGTATATTTAAAACATTTGAGATTTAAACGGCTTGATGAATGAATCGCAATCGCAACTAAGTTAGTTAGCATGAATCTCAATAGCATTCAACATGACTACAGGATGCAGTGTTAGCGTGGTCATGCAAAAACGTGGTATTCTTCACAGTAGACGTTTCTGTGAAAGTGGACATTGGTCCTCATATTAAGGGTGCAGATGCGGAGCGAATGTACAGTAGGCAGTAGAAACAGAGACAGCAGCTGAAAATTTGAACTTAACTTAAACACAAATCCTACCTAGATATTCACCGTTTTGTGCATTTAATGTTGCACTAAGGAATATATGTGCCTACAATCATCAATATTTGCCAAGCTAAGTGTAACAATGAAGTAGTAGTTGATTTGAAGGGATTAATTAACATTCATGAGAAATGTGAAGGAGATCTGAAGATTCCCACATCACCCTGCACTATTATTTTAATCTTGACAATCTGTAAATCATATATTTCCACCGATGACTAACGTCAGAAACTATTCAGTAGTATGCTGTGTACCTACGTATAGGTTGCACAGACAGCAATGCATCCTTCATCATAGTTATATCATGTATATTTATTTGTTTCATTTTTACCTCAAATAATTTAATCATTTTGCTTTCCTAAATCAACGAAAGTATGGACTCAGTAGGCCTACATCTAGGTGATAGGCATTGTTTTGCAATCTCAACCAAGAATAAAATTGTAAGTTCTGATCATAAACGAAAATACTCGTAGAAAGATGGCATGTCAAATGGGTATTGTAATCGGGGTAGAAACCAGCGTAAGAAAAGCTTTTATATGATTTTATGACTTGATGAACATTTGAAATTCCGTTACCGGTAACGGAATTTCATAAAAATGTTACCTCATTTAACAATGAAAAATATTGAAATTTCGATAGCTGAATATATAACGTGTCAACATGGATCAAAATGCTTTCTTCTGATGAAATTCAGTTACTCACAAAAAATGATTTTGAGTGACAACAAAAACATGGAAAATTTGGTAAAGGAATTTCAGGTAACGGATTTTCAACTGCATAAATTTATAACACCTAGAAAAATGGGGTTCAAAGATTTTATGATAGTATCACCTGTCATATAACTACTAAGCATTACCAATTGATTATACATCCACAGAGAAATAGATTCCCACACATCAACATTGATGAAAATCAAAAGCTTGAATATTAGGCTTGATAAGTGACAAGCGCGACGTCAAAAACTTTTCGCCAAACTTCAAACATCGACTACTATTGAACCACGGAAGATAGGACAAAAATGAGACTTGTTCTAGGAACTAGAGAATCAGAGCTTTTCAGAAGTATGAAGGAGAAAAACATAACTTGAATTTCATTTTTTACTCGAAATGCTAACTTTCGCGTGGACAAGCCCTACAGTCCACAAATGCAACATAGGACGACATTAATCGTGGTGTCGGACGTACAATTTCGCACGGGTTTCGCCCGACACCGCCAAAAAATCAACATCCTGCTTCAACAGTCTAATTTTCGAATATCTCCAGTGTAGCTATGACAATAACGATGTTTCAAGTTTTGACTATAGTTTAAGTCATTTCAATACCTATTGCTAATTCGCATGGAATTTACCAGAAAATGAGTACTTCAAAATTTGAATTTCTGCGAATTACGTCCGACAAACAAACAAATTTAAGGCTGTGCAGCATTCAAATAAGTTATATAATTGCACTATTAATAATAGCACAACCCGATGTTATGTACACAAAAGTTGCAGTTCTACTTAGTTGATAGAAAGACAACAGGTCGATTTCTCTCCGAATGTTAGCCTACGTCTGACACCCGTGGAATTGCCCAAATGTATACTTCATTATTGCATGTATGTCATCACTTGCTGTTAGTGTGCCTATGCAGGTGCATGTCCTCATACCTCTCTTTTGTAGGTATCCACGGTCATTGTAAAATATACCGTTTTGACAAACAGACCTCGTCCTCATCAAACGTTAGTGATGACAACTACTTCCATATTCGTGCTGATACGATTTAAGAAAGACAGACTTATGTCTAATTTCTCGAATGTGCGAGCATCTGGTTCATTTCACTGCTTCTACCGGACTGACTATTTTCTGTGCTTAATTTCTCCTCTCCTTTCCATACAATCTGAAGCAGTCAATTATTTTTAATTTTACAATTTTTCATGATACTGCTAAAATTTTTTAATATACTGTAGTTGAACTATTCAGCAAAAAAGATTGAAGGGAGATTGTTGATTTTGTGTAACCATGTATATTTGTATTTTGTGTTATGTATATATACACATCTATGGAATTTATTTCTTTGCGATGTATATTCACTTCAAAGGGTCCTGTGGTTTAGAAACAAAATCTGCCAATTACAAAAGAGTTTCTGACCAATCACATGTACCGTGAGGTCCTAATCGGAAGGTCAAAACCTTACTGTGCACGATCATTCGAAAACCAGGAACGCACAACTAAGGATAGCACTTTTCGAATTTTTGATTTTTCTGTACTTCGGATGGGTTTCCTGTTATGCTCTATCGAAAAAAACCACGTGCTCAAAATTATTGTTAAATCGGTCTTAAGATTACGCTGATGATGGCCAAAGTTAAATTTTTTCGAAAATATGATGTTTTTCAGAGTCCAAAATATCGAAACCACAGCAGATCAGGGTGAGCGGCATCTGGTCTATTTTTTGTGCTAATTTTGAATCTACAACAATTTGGGACATCTGAAGTAAGGAATGCTGCGAAAAAATTAATTTTTCGAAAAATGGATTTTTATCCATTTTCAAGTCACACTTGGTCAAGATGTATATTGACTCTGATTGAACGATTTGTGTCATCCAAAGGAAAACACTGTCATAGGCATATGTCAAACATTTAGTCAAACCCGAAGTAGGTTATGACATAAGCTGACATATTAAACAGCTGAACATTGATCACAGGTTAGCTCAGGTTGATATCTATCATGTCGTGTTTCTCGGGAAATTACATAATTCAATTAACAAAATGTAAGAGGTTACATGATGACAGCGACGCATACAAAATGATACTCGAAAACGGAAACACATTTTTAAGATAATCAATGCTTTATACTAAATTCAAAGTAAGGGAAAGTTCACAAGGTTGTTTATTGTCCTCATATCGCACTGCCTGATGATATGACAAAATTTATAGTGAATTTAAACCGCCAAACTATAAAGATGCCTCGTGATGTCGGGGCAAAGAGCAGCGACATGAACTACCGCATTTTTAATTTAGTATATCAAATAACGCACGAACATGATACTTTAAGTATCAATTCAATCTGTCACATATCATATTTCCTCCAAAAATGGCATATTAAAAAATTATATTGAATTGCAAGCATGAGCCTGCCATTCGCGACGCATTTAATATTCGATATCAGATTTCAATTATTTTTCCAAAGCACATAAGACTAGAATGAACTTCGAAATAAAAATCAAAACGAAGAAACGAATCAAAGACGGTTCTGATTTCTGCGTGGCGAGAATGGCCTTGTCGAGGTAGGCCACCAATGCTCTTAAGATGATTTCATCACATTTCCGGTCTAATTTTGACCGTTTTTGTTTTTGTAACTAAACATCATTCAATGCACAATGATATTCCTGTTTTACAACATCTCTATGGATTACAGTACTATTTGATATCCACAATAGACAATATCCAAATCTCATTAGGAAAATAGAAGCTCGGTTACGACATTAAGTTAGATAAGATGCTACACTATATTTGACTTACAATCTTGACTTTAGTAGAGGTCACTAAATTGCATCAGTTTGTCGATAAATCATTTACATCAAAAGATACGTCGAAATGTTTTGTGAATGTCAATCAGCTGAATCAATCATTTAATTTGGTGACTTTGTAGATATCTATGAACAAGAAATCGAATTCCGCTGACGATCGGCTGAAGTGTCAACACGATGTCATTTCAAGTCATAGATATCTGAAATGAGGTGTTTCTCACTGTTCATCCATTAAGTTCATTTCAACGATTGTCTGCTTCGTATAAGTCGACAATGGACACTTCGCCTCAGTTTCGGACTAAGATCCTGACTCTGCATCAGTTTGTGTCTATGTCACAACGCAAGATTGCAGCAGAAATGCATGTAAATCAATCAACGGTCTGTCGAATTGTAGCCTACCAAAGGAAGAGTGGCAGTCTAACACCAGCGTAAAAGGGCAAGTGCCCTTCTCAGCATGTGAATCTAAGTGTGAAACATCCCCCGAAATTCATGTTTTGGAGATGTTTTTCCTCAGCATGCAATGGACGTCTCCATGTTTGTGAAGGTGTGATGGATTCGGAACAGTACGATAAAGTCATCGATAATAGAATCAAACCCGCACTCGATCAAAGATTTCCCACTGACGACAGGATATTGGAGCATGTAGCGTCTTGCCATCGGAGCAAGAAATCACCGAAACACTTGCAATCGGAAAACGCACCAGTTCTAAATTGGCCAGAAAAACTCGCCCTATTTGGCGCCAATTGAAACCTTGTGGACCATCGTTAAAAACCGACTTAGGAAAGAGGACGTCTCAAGTAAGCAAAAACTCATCTCAAATGCGATCAAGATATGGTATCATGATGAATGCATCTTAAAATCATGCATATAACTAGTTAAATCAATGCCAACAAGAATCGAAGATTTGATCGAAAATCGTGGTGGACATATTCGCTACTGATCGAGTTGTCCGACCTGTGAAACTGAAAAAGAAACCTTTACAATGACTTGACGATTTGAGTATTATGAATAATAATACCCTGTTACAACCGTTTGATTTTTTGTGGACGAATAGCGTAATCATTGGGGGGATGATTTGACTTGAAATGTGTTGCTTTTGAACTTCACACTGGATATATTTTGCTAAATTTTGATGCAAATAATTTGTCCACAAACTGATACAATCTAAATGGCCACTACTGTGCAAATGTACATTGCACATATCATAAGGTTGCCAAATGTGCCATGCTTCATTCACTAAGAATCGACTAGGAAATTACACTACCTGTTGAGCTCTGATTTAACTTCTTAAATGGATCTAAAGGCATGGATGATCCTGAAACCAACGGCGTCTCACTCATAACATACGACTATTCGAAGGCATTACATACTAGGGTTAAAACGATATCGATACCGATACGATAATATCGATATTATCGGTATTTTTCCGATACCAATAATATCGATATTTCTAAAAATAATACCGATAAAAATACCGATAATAATATCGATACATATATCGATAATTTTATCGATACAAATATCGATAATTATGTCGATAACAATAACGATGTGAATGTCAATACCATCACCGATGATGACGTCGGTATTATTTTTAACAATGCTATCGATCTTGATAAATCTTGAAATTGGTGTCAAATGATCATATTGGCTCTAATATCGATATATACGTATATGTTGATGACAAGATCAATTTTTAGGCATACACTAGTAGCATTACGGACATAATCAGTGATAATGATATCGTTATAAGTATTGGTGAAATATTGATGATAAGTTGCTATCGATAATACAGGTATCGATATAGTATATATTAAAGAATGTATGTCATGTTCAATATTGTTTAGAATATTGATTTTACCTACCGTACTTTTCACAAAAATATCGATATCGCACCTATATATTTTACACACTCCTATGTACACATGTACTTATACATTATATTCGGTAGTTCATAGTAGGAGACCGCAGCCTCAGAGATTAATTTCTGTCCTTAGAGATGACTGCTCTCAACAAAATAAGCACATAACGATATGATTCGTCGGAGTAAACGGCAGTAGCCTATTGTTTCATGGCGCACACATAACGACTACTGGCGATAGGCAATGTAAATGACCTTTTATCAATCATCGCTTGTTGCTAAGTCTCCCCCGTGAACAATAGGTCAGCTGATCCAAACATCAACAGACGACATAAGCTTGCGCAGCCTGCTATCGATCGAGCAAATTTCCCAAGGCGACGCACACTGTCTTGGTTACACATTGACTAAGCGAGACCATCCTACTTTCTCTTGTCATATTAGTGACAGACAACCACTTGATCTCACTCATTTCGAATACTTCATACCATGAGACGAGTGAAATTAAGTCCGGTGTGGACACACTTTGATTTGTCCTCGCGTGAGAAGAAAGGGAAATGTAGACATTGGAGTACCCCAACTTTTAGAAGCACAGCTTCAACAACAAACTTGCTTTATCATATGAAGAAACATCATCCTCTAATAAACATTTCATCTGAAAGTGCAAGTGGTGCTTCTAGCAATAGAAATATCGATATTAATATCGATAGAAATATCGATAATAATATCAATAGAAATATCGATAGTAATATCAATAGAAATACCGATATTTATATCGATATTAGTATCGATAAAAATACCGATATTAATATCGATATTAGTATCGATATTAATATCGATAGTATCGATAAAGAATTTTGAAATATCGATAATATCGATAATGAAAATTTCACTATCGTTTTAACTCTATTACATACCCTTAACTTCAATCATATCATCAAGAGACTAATCGAGCTACATTCCCTTCAGGTTTATTCCGTGGAACAAAAACTATTTGAGGAATCGAAAACAATTTATCCGAATTGGCACTGCCTTCAGTTAACTAACAAAAGCAACTTCTGGCGTTCCGCAAGGGTCAATTTTGCGTCCGCTTCTATAGTGTTGCGACCAATTCACCAAAGATCTCTGACCTTAATTGTCATGTAAAGTTTTGCAGACGACGCCACTACAAGTTCGCCAATATTCAAGAATGCGAGCAACGATCATATTTTGGAATGGTCTGGAATTTAGATCAATGAACCTCGGTATCAATGCCAACAAATGTAGGTCTTAGACTGTTTCAAAGCACAACAATCCAACGCACCACCTGTTTGTGCAAACCACATGTTCAAAATGTGCAGTGTATGTGTCTTCTTAGTGTCTATTTGAATGACAAATGTACTTGAACTATTCATGCCGAACACATTCGAACTGCATCACGTCGATTCTTCAATTTGAGAGCATTACTACCCCTAATCAATGACGAGAATTTATAAGTTGCATTTCCGTCTCATGAGAACTACAATAGAATATTGTTACTCGATATTTTCGATATTTGTTGAACCTTCGGCCTTTAATTGATTGGACCGCCAACAATGAATATTTCATCGATTTTTCTGTGGTTCCCAGTGCAGGTGCAATGGTTTATCATCTTTAGATGATCGAAGACACGAACAGTATCTCAAACTCATGACTAAGATCATGTGTAAGAACAACGATCCTCATGTTTTATTGCCTTCCGTATCATCATCTGAACGGTTTCTATTGGTTTCTAATGACCAATTGGGCGATTCCCGGCCCCAACAAAGTTATCGGGGCTGAGCCGCCACACTGGTCAATTAGCGTACTCAAAAAACACTGAATCGCTTTGACGGGCTATTTGTGGGTTAATTACCTGTTCGCTCAAATTTCGATGCGTTTCCTGGTATCTGACGCCTGCCTGATAGAAATTTAGGTTGATGAAAATTCTTGATTTTGGGAAATTTCGCGACATGGAACGTTGAGGAACACTGTTCCAACAGAAAATTTTCTGAATATCCACATGCAAGTATATGTTGACGGTAGGCCTATAAAAAGTAGGATGCAAAAAGGCCCTATGCCTATGTATCTATATACACGCATATGAGAAGAAATACAACAAAATGATTATCTAATTGAAATTGCGATATTTCTCATCATCAAATGATCTTAGTCTAGCCAGAAAAAAATAAAAAGATAAAAAATCTAAAAGCATTTTTGAAAAAAGATATGCACCCACGATATTTTATCAATAAAAACAGCAACCAATTTAGATAATTTAACTACTAAATGACATGTCAATTAATAAGACTGTAAGCAACAATAGTAACTTGTAAAATGCATCTAAAGGAAAAAGGGCGAAATGGTGCTACGGAAACAAAATTGCAAGAGAATGAATATCTAGGAACGATTCCAAGTTACCGGGAATCCTGCGCATCTTGTCATTAAGAACTCTCCGTACTGCCAGAAAAATGCGAAAAAAACTATAGTTATTGTCTACGCAATCAGCAACGGTGCAAGATTAGATTCAACATCATTTTCAAAAGGCAATACATTCATATTGTAGAATTACTGCAAGAAAATCAAAAGCAGCAAATTAATTTAAATGGTTTAACACTGTAATGACAAGCAGTAGCAATGACCTTCAGTATGTTGTGTTTTCTATCACAATCCACAAAATTTCAATCCTCATTCTGATATTGATAATTTTAACTCTGTATCGAAAAGGATCTACACAAAATTTATAAAGCTAAACATAGGCAATAAATGAGAAAAAGATGAAATATAGGTAGACTACTACAATTCGCATTACTACCAATTAATCCTAAAATCCAGAAATGCAGGTCATCTTGTGATGCACACCAAATAACACCGTGTTTTCCGTGTATAATGGACACCTATGTATAATGCGCACCCTAAACTGTGGGAAATGTTTATTAACATGTATAAAATGCAACCCATATTCATGTAAATTCTGACATTAATCGCACAGTAGGAAATATAGCTGTCGCGTCTAGTCATATTAAAAAACAGAAAACGCATGGGACAGAGCCCATGGAAATTTTAAAACTGATATTTTATCTTTCACTGTTACCATGTATAATGCGAACCCCGAACTTAATGCCAAAATTTTCGAATTGAGCATTATACACGAAAAACATACGGTATACACATGATGTTTTTGCAAATGAAGAGATATTTCGTATATATATATATATATATATATACCTCAGCTTCAACCTCATTTCCTCTTGGAAAACAATCTATGGCGCAACATACAACATATTTTTCGTGAAAAATACATCATTTCACTTGTATATACCTAGCACTTAATCAGGGCGCATAAATAATTTGTCACCATTTACCAGAAACCTGATGTTATCAAGGCAGCGTGTCACATTTTGAAATATTCAACAATCTTCAACAACATCTCTGTGGAGGAGAAGCTGTCGGAATGTTTTAAGAAAATGATAAAATATAACATTAAAAAATCAGCATATTGTCAAAAATCACATTCACGTTATGAAACAGTATTCAAAAAGAACTGAAAAGATCCTGTTCAAACAAAAAGTATTTCATCTTTACTGTATCTCTCATGATCCATGCATGCAACAAGCAAAACTTTAAAACTAGCTCCTCATTTCTTTTGTTCGATCGATGCTGATTGGCTTCATGAGCATTATTCAATGAGAACTTCGTCAATATTTGTCTACGGATCTACATTTTGATGACTTGGTCTGCGAAGAACAGATGCGGCCTTACAGGTGGCGATAAATTTGCGCTCTCAAAACGTTTCGTATATTTCCCAATGACCATGTGTCATCAAAGATGCTACACAATCTCTGTTTTTGTAGTTGCACTGGTCAACAGGTCAATGTGGTGAAGTCCACGTGTGATTAGAAGTTGGTACCTCACATCATAACTACACCCAACCTAAATTCATCAATTTTGTATCAGCCATAGACATCGAACAACAACAACTAGGTCTAGACCGGACAGCTCCTATCTGCTTCATTAAAATTCGTGGCAAGGTCATTTGGTCGACCAAGAGAGGCTTTAATTCAGAATTTTGTTTTAAGTCATCAAATTAGCTGTCCGCCAACTCAAGTTTTCGTCAGTTCTTGGAACTGCGATTTAGTTAATTCTTCAAAATAATACACAATATATTGATTATGCATGATGAAATCAGACACCAGCGGTTTTTGTGTTCTGTCTTGCTCAAATAATTGCAAAGTTTCTTTTGGGTGCAACTTTCCTTCGAATATTGCGTGACTTACTTGGCTATTGCAATCAGATATATATCAAGATAAACATATCGGAGTATAAAGATTGCTGGGTGCCAATATTGACTTCTTGCTTTTTCTTGCTTAAACTTTGCTTGGTTTTGCTTCGTACCTTTTGGTTCTTCTTGGAAATGTAATGATTTCTCATGCAAATCAAACTCGTAAATATAAAATAGAAATCATCAACACCAAATAATAAGCGGTCAAATGATTTTTCATAACTTTGGGTGTTTCGGAGTCGCTTTTATCTAAAAAATGAGCTATTATTACCGGCCCATCCGGTGATATAACCACTGCTACTCTTTTGACTACTCATTTTTGAGTTTTTGTGATTATCTGAAATGACTCGGCGTTGTTTGGTCACTTACGCACTTGTCACTGTGCTTGGAAATTCATGTCAAGTATTCGTGATAATTTCACAGCTTGCAATTCACGCTTTCTGAAAAGCAGAAAGCCTCACACTAGACAGGAGATTCACTGTTGCGGTCTGATAATTTTTAAGTAGACCAGAGGTAACCAGAACACTAATGAAAAAAATATAAGCTGAAGAAAATGAAATGAATTCAGAATTGCCACCCAAATCAAAAATCCACAACCGGGAAATATTCCGCTATCACCCTGGATTTCCCGAGGTCATACTAAATCATGTCCACTACTAAAAACAATAATCGCAGGCTTTTATGTAATTGTACATGTACAATTCACAGTATTGCTACTTAATTCGCGCACTGAATGAAAAAATGAACGAAATACTTATATAAAATAAAATAAATATTAATGATGCCAATTCATGATAGAGAGATAGCTTTCATCTTAATTGTCAACCAAAATTCCAAGCTGATTGTGCATGCAATTTTATTTCTATTATAGGCCCATTACATAGGTGTATTGTTTTGGAATCATTCATATTAAGGCTATGCGCTAGCCTCTCCTTCTCGCACCGATAAACCGTTCGGTGAGCTAAAAATTGTAAATCGTTACACCAAAGCATATGTTTAAGTACAACCGAAATGTAATTGTAATGTATAATGTGTGAAGGCCCTACCCGGAACCACAAAACATCAATGACGAGTTTCTCAAGCAAAACTAACCACTCCCTCTATCTTTTTTTCTCTCTGAGATGCTACGATGTCACTCCGGCGGAACTCTGGACGACCCACGGATGCTACTATACATCTTAGCATGATGGGCAAGATCATCGTACGGAGCACCGGTATTCATTGACGGAGTACCCGGTACTCATTATAAGATTCCGAATTTCTGAAGTCGCGGCTATTCAGATTTCGTGGTCTAAAATGGTCTATCATGAACTTGAATTATCTAAATTGGGTCTACTTCTAAGTTCAGATATATAGTATTGCATTACGTATCATAAAAATACGATAAATACAAGAAATATGTCATTACTGCAGTTGAACACTGTAGGTATTTAATTACTTGGAAAATCAAGCGTTAGATGAACTATAGCAGCTTGGTTCTCCTCTTTCTAAATATATCACATGAAAGCTGTCGAACTTCCTATCCAATTAATAGGCAAAAATCTCAGGATCGACTATCTCTAATTTGGCCCTGCTGTCCTTCAGCTTGTTTTAAGTTGAATTAAAACCGCAGTAAATTAGTCTATGAATCTAGTTAATTTCTGACTCAATTTTGCATGAAAAGCTAAAGTCTGCTAAGCAAAAAATGCCTAAAACGCAAGTTTCAACTTAACAGACATAGTCGTTTGTAAAGATGATTTTGAGTGGGTTTGCTGTTTTTGAAAATGATTGGAGCAAGGAGTGATTCAAATATCAGAACTTTGAATACATTTCATGTCCATATACATATAATAATATGTATGTCTCACAATGCAAGCATTAAAATATGAAATAAGATTTCACGGAATTAAGCCTACATCATCAAAGCGTATTTTCAATGTTCATGTGTAAATATCTTACCCAAGTCTATTTGTATTAACTGAATGCGACTAATCAATAAATTGATAAATATTGTTAGGTTGTCTAGACTAGCCTACGCTACATCTAGATTATTGAACATGGCGTATAGGTATTTTATAACTTTGTTAGTAGATGTGACTTACATGTGTTGCTTTAGATATAAATTTGATTAAAAATTATACTGATTCTGTTTTTGCTGTGTGTTGCATATGGAGGTCAGTGTATTTGCATCGGAGTTGAAAAACTCCACTCCGGTAATGCAGGAGTTCTGATGCAAACGCTGACTCTGGATCGACACAGCGACAAGCGGGGAATTAATCCAACCAAAATGGCAATTTTAAATTTCAGCTTGTTTCTGCATACATACATGTGTATGATAGTGATAAGTCGCAAGAATAGAATTTTCTGTGGTATTTTGTTTTCGCTTACTTGGAAATCAGTGCAGCAAATAGTCGTTGTTAAGATACGATTTAAGCGTGCGTTTGTCTTTCAAAAGCAAGGTATTATATATATTTTTAAAGACCAACCTATACTTTCAAATTTCTGTAAAAAATTGAACACATCTACAACAAAATCACGGAATGTCACATATTGGCAACATGTATGACCACTACAAATGAAACCTCAAGATTTTTAATTGGTCATGAAAGCATTGATGACACATGTATACATGTTTTGATGATAGCTAAGTCTGTCAGCTTTTGCATCTTCCAAAATCTCTGTTACACTGAGACTGGAGATTCGAACTCCAGATGCATGAAGACCGACATGATGCTGATAGATGGCAATTGATTATCTCATATAGCCCTAATTGGTGGAATAGTACGCCAAGGAGTGCTAAGTAAGATTTTGAAGAATTCTTTGTTTTCTCAGGAGAATTTAGGTCTAAATCAAATATTTTAGTTCAAATAAAATTGAAAAAAATCATTTTTTAAATAAAATCGTAGGAATGACAACGTGTTAACGGGGCCCCAACGTCGTTTTTGAGGCATAATTGTAGCTACTTCCTGTCTTGCTACTCACTCTGTTACTACTTTTGTTATCATCTGATCAACAAAATGTGGAATCGGCCCCTATTATAAATTTGCAAAGGAATAGAGATGCGACAAAGTTGTTAAAAACAAATCCTATCTGCAATTCGCGCTTTAGGGTGAGTATGCACCTATTTAGACTTTTCGAAACGGCAGTCGCCACCGAACTGTGATCTGTACAGGGGTGCACCAAACTTACTTTGGCCGGCTTTGGCGCACTGGCGGGTGCTTGGCTTCTGAAATTCTAGAAATAGATCACACGTCTGCCGCGCAAGTAACGTTGTATCTGGCGCGCTCGGATCTGACCTCGTCGCGCCTGGTCCTGGCTTCGGTGCGCCTTGCCTCGCATTCGGCGCAATTTTTTCAGGTATGCTATAAAACATCATACATCTGGCGCACTCGAAATTCGGAAATTCGAAATGCGGTCTATGTACAGATTGCAAATGGGAGTGGCTATTACTACGCCTGGTCTGATGCAATTTTGGTCTTGCGGCTAATGCACCGGCAGATCAGCTGAACCGCTGACATTGACTGCTGCATAGGCAGATAAGCAGGCAGGAAAAACTAATTATCTGCAAAAAATCGCTTAAAGATGGGAAATGCGTTTCCCTTGCTACAAGAGTCACTATTTTTTTCAAAACAACTTAGCAGACGAAGAAAAACAAATCAATTTTCAAGACACACGGATGCTCATTTCCTGCTATAGGCCTATTGAGTTATTTGAAGTCCTCTAAAGCTACGAAACATGAGGCGCGGCAATAGAAGAATGAAGAATAATGGACAGGCTCATCCGGTGAAATATCTACTGGCTTGCTGACTTTACATGTGGAAACACAACATTTGCATGATGTCTGACTCATGTTTTTGACATATCTTTACAAACATGTCATTACCCATTGAGTATTTTGTCAGCCACTATGTTTGGTACCCCTCTCGTCTAGGTTTGAGTGTTCAAGTCAGGGGTCGAAACACCTGCTCATGACTGATGGAGGAAGTATTATGCTTTATATACCTTAATAGGTAGGTGAAGTAGTGGTCGAAGCATTGTAGTTCTAATCATGTCATAGTGGATGTCGACAAATGAAGAAATGATTGATTCCATGAAGTATTGTCGGCGGATTAAGAGACTGGCGATAACAAATTCAAGTGGATAAATTGTATTTTCCATGTGTAGTCTTACGTAGAGTGTGTATAGTTCGATTGTTCTCGGAGTAGTAGTGTTTACTAGAGAGTTATATTGCTTACCTCCATTATCCACTTTCCACTTGTCCACTACTAACATTAACCATCGCGTGTAGTATCAGTTATTGTGTAGCATTAGTCCACTTGTAATCGATGTAGTAGTATGATTGAATTTCTATGTTCTACCTACACTTTTCCAATTTTTATCCATTGGTCTCCTGTTGTTTTATAATATCCATTTCTAATTTCCTCAACACATGGTGACCATTGTCCTTTTTCGATTTCCAATACCAGCATCTGCAGTCGGTACAGCCGTCTGTTTAGAGCGTGTATGCGGCAGTATTTGGAATCCATGGTGGTACAGTATGCCAACAGTAAAATGAGTGGTGTCACAGGTCTTAAGATTTCAACTTTTACCAGTAACTGTGCCAAAGCTGATCAATTTCAATTCCTTGCCACCAGAGAGATCCATTGAGTTCTTTTTAGAACTGATTAATCCAATGGCTACAACATCACTGCATTTGCTGATTAGAGAGCTACATCAGTCCTCATTAGGACTACTTCACTTAATAATTTAGATTAGCAAACATATATTATACTGTAAATGGCTGCTGTGATGATTTTCATCATCGTATGAGAATTAGTAGATTAACGACATGAATCTCTCAAGCCAGATCGACAAGAAATTTAATCTAATGCAAATTATAATAAGTAGACTGCACATATTTCGTTTCTTCGCTTACTCTGATATTCACCAATGTAAAGGACAAACCACGTGCATTTGTGGAAACATATGGAAATTTCAAAAAATTTCATGTAATAAAACAAGAAAAGTGGTCGACATAGTGAGGCTTTAATTGCCGTGACCTTGACCAGCTGTCCAGTCTAGACCTTAATGATTAATGTTCGATGTCTATGGTATCAGCAATGTCATTCTATTTCTATGTTCCCTTTGCCTACCTATGAACCTATGGAAGTTGAGACATTTACAAATTAAACTGCATGCATTATGGACTGTTGTTTGTATTAAGTATGTACATCACTTCTTGTGAACGTTTGAATATGATTTTAACTAACAGCCTGACTGGAATCTTTGCATCAAGTGCGCCGGATTGTGCGCCGGCACCAAATTCTATTTATAGATTATTCCAGACTAAGGCGCGCCGGCGCGCCGGGAGCAAAATCTATTTATAGATTCTACTCAATAAAAATCCGCATGATGAGTTTAATGCGCGCCGTAACCGAACACAGTAATTTAACTTGAACGAGTACGTTTTCATTCTTTCATTCGCAATATTTTTTGTGTTATATTTGCACGAACGAATAATATCCTAAAATGTACTTCATCAAAGGTCAAAGCGCCGGGATATGTTCTATTTTTAGAAAATATCGCTTATCGAGCGCGCCGGCGCGCCGGATTAATCCAGCAATTCCTGTAAAGATTCCAGTTGGGCCTAACAGCGATCCAATAAATTGCGTCACTGTTTGGTCGTTCTTTCTGTAATTCACAAATGGTGCACTGACCAAACCAGACATTCAACACAGCACAGTTATTTCATTGATTTGTAAACCGGAATTTCATTTTCCGTGACATATTTTCATCATCGTGTAGGTTCAGCAATTTTGCAAAGTTACTTTTAGTGCGTCGATTCATTTTTGTCATATCTGAAATGTCTTCCATTAAATGTCTTAACAGACAGCGTGAAAGTCATCTTGCACATTTCAGTAAACTTTGCAATAGCAATTGTGATTCTAAAGTTTGCAACAAGGTTCCAGATCTCAACTCGATTGGTTTTGACCTATCATTTTTAAAACAGAGAATAAGAGAATTACAGAAGATCGACAAAGCACTGACATCAACTCAAACGAAACTGTAGACACTGTAGTTTCATGAAAGAATTTTAGGTTGATAGCGATAGCATGCGAGATAATATACAAAAGGCCTCTGAAGTACAGGCATTTTTTTCAAAGCATAGGCCACCCTCATTGAACAAATGCACCTTTCTTGTAGACTCAGTTCAACGTCTATTAGTCCCGCCAAGTTGCCAAGTTGCCAAAACTAAATCTCGTGCATTTCGATGGCTCTTATGTAAGAAAATGCTTTGAATTTCATGACATTTTCAAGGCTGAAATTGATTCTAGATCTGATCTTGAAGAAGTTACTAATTTCAGATATCTGATGAGTATTCTACACGGCATTGCCAAAGAGCAACTGGTCACTATCGACCATCTAATGCATCATACGGCGTAGTTTTAGAGAAGCTTCGTGCTGATTTCGGGGATGAAAACAAGATAAAAATTCATCCATCCGATGACTCCGGTCCAGGTTTGCGTAGATTTCTTGAAAGTATCAATTTTGATGTTGGTACTTTTTCTGTGAGACCTGCAGTTTTCACTTGACTCTTCCAGGCTCAGTCCGTTCATATGCCGTCATTATAAAGGAAATTTCAATAAATTTGCAGATGACAGTTTCAGACGGTAGACAGCCAGATGTTGATGAGTTCTTTTCGCCTTTGGAGCTTGAGGTGAAATCTCTTGGTGAGACCACAGAATTTCACTCTCATCATGACTTTGGAAATCCTCCAATAAGCATTGTGTCAGTCGCCAAATTTCACCATCAAAAGCCCAAGCAATGTATATTTTGCAGTTGAAATGACCATTTTACGCTCAACTGTTCGTTGAGCTCTAATGAGAAGATGAATATTGCACGCAACAGAAAGCTTTGTTTCAACTGTTTTGAATCACAGGCCTGACTGCAAGCCTAAACGAGGATGCTCAAAATGTTCCAAGGCACACCATACATCGCTTCATTATTGTTTGATAAGAACGCCACAGCTGTGTCACATGCAAGCGAAATATCAAAAGTATCTCAGATATGAATAGCCATGCCTCTTCACAAAACTGTCATTTCCTCTACATCTGCTTGCGTCAACTCAAAGTTTAATCATGCTTCCTTGACAAATTCATTTTCCCTCAGTGGTTGTGCTCCAGTAGTTATGATAAAAACTGCTAAATCTACCATTTTCGCTGACCATCAAGAGTGTCCAGTAAATACTTTAATACATGAAGGTTCTCAAGCCAGCTATGTCAAGAAGTCTGTTGCTGATGTTTTGAAATTAACAATATTGAAAAGATACACAATTCGAATAATGTCTTCGGTGGCAAAAGCGAATTTTTCTGTTGCGATCTCTTTAGTCTTCAACTGAATACTATCAATGGACCTATTATTACACATTACTTAGCGATTCCTGAAATAGATTCAACTTCATCGATCAACCGGGTTGGTCAGATTGCAAATTTCTTGGTTCTCTTCATAGCAAAGTACTTGCAGATTCTTTTGATTCGACTGTATTTGATGTACATTTTCTGATTGTCACTGATTTTGCTTGGTCTTTTCTGAAGAATACGACTCAAAAATAGATGCGTGTGGGCCGACAGTATAAGATCGCACGTTTGAATTACTTCTTTCGGGTCCATTGCATGGTAATCGATTTAAGCCCAGCACTGTTTCTCGAACTTCTTGTCTCCTCAATGCTTCTATCTTCACTGCTCATAAGGTGCCATATTTATCAAATTATGATAGGAAATCCGATGAAGTATCAACACCATACTCCATATCTCAGAACGCTTTGTATGTAGACGACGATGAGTTTTTCAATATACCAATGGAGTGTAATGAGAAATTTCATGACGACTTAAGTTAAATAATTGAATTCGATGAGATAAATCATCATAAGTTAATGGCTTGTGCTTTGAAGAGCGCTTTTTATTCAAGCGTTATGTTGATGATTGCTTTGCTTTAATGAGTAGTGAGGAGCAGGCTCGAAAGACCTTTCACAAGCCCTGAATACGCAGCATCCTGATCTAAAATTCGAAATTGAGCATTCTAAAAATCACAAAACTTTAAGTCTTCTTGCCTTTACAGTCGCAATATTCATCGAATAGAGCAATATTTGAATTCTACAAAACAGGAGCTAAAAAGGACATTTTTGTGTACTCTGATTCTCACATGCCAACTAAGACTAAAATAAACTTCATAATAAAAGAAGAAAATTTCTGATCGATGTTCAGATCATCACGCAAAAAGCACGAGAAGGATTTCGACAATCTTTTACGTATAAATGGATATAACGAGAAAATTATGAAATCTTCGAATACAAAAATACAACAGCACAAGAAATCAACAAAACGAAAAATAAATAGCAATAAATGCATGAATAAAAATGCTCTAAATTTGTCTTTCCCTTACATTTCAGACAACACTGACTCGCGGATAAAACGCGTTTTTCAACGGCATAATAGTGTTCGACTAAAAAGACGCAATAAAACACTTCGTCAGCAACTGAAGAGAAATGAAACAAGTAAACATTATCATGTTTTCTTGCTAACTGCCAAATGAAAAACAAGAAATTTTGTAGCCGAAGAAACATTATCTACAAGATCCACTACTACAAATGCGATGATTTTTATATTGGCAGTACCATATGACCTCTTCACGTCTGCTTCAAAGAACATGCCAGAAATCCTTCATCTTCCGTATTTAAGCATATTCGAACGTGCCAAAGTATAACATTCCGACAAGTTAAACATAAACCAAAAATAAATAGTAGAGCGGAACTTGACAGTTACTGTGATTCCCTTTTTTTACTAATGATGACTTCTCTTTTTTCACTATCTCATCTAACATAGAATTCATCAATCCTGCTAGGTCATTTTTTCCTGCTGTTAATCCAGTACAACCTAGTTCATATCTACATCCCATCATATCTTATTGTAAATTATCATATCATTTCATATCATTGTAAATTATCTTATCATGTCTTCTCATTGTAAATATAATTTTCTTTTTCCTTATATTTCAAACTTCTACTAACCCTAGTCTCTTGTACCTGAAGCTGATTACAGGATGTTAATCGAAAAATTTTGTACATCTTAACCAGGGCACTTGAGCGGTCATATTTTTCCCCGTTCGTTCGATCTTCCGTTCACATTAGCCTTTCAGACCCGTTCGTTCGTTCACCGCTCAAGTGAGCCATGAATCCCGTTCCGTTCGTTCATGGCATAAAGAAAGATGACGCTTGTGATTCGAGGTGCAGAACTCTATAATTCCTGCAATCGTTGTGTCCGAGAGGCTGACAGTGTTTTGAAATTTAAGCGAAACTATATATGTGATTTCTTCAAAACCTTCTAATTGATGTTCATTCTCTTTTATCTACCTAATCATGTTTTTCTGTATGCTAGAGGACCATTGTAAATTAGCTATTGCTACCAGTGTTATCCTCTTAAAATAAAGATTTTATTATTATTATTATTAAAACACCCGTTAAATCGTCCTTTTAAAGTCAACACAATGTTCCATTTTGATGGACCCAATATACCCTATCAACCACAAAAGTCGCCCAGCGGTCGCCGCGACAGCCCTCGGCGTCGCCGAAGTCGCCGCCGCCCGGCGACTCCTGGTGGCGGTCGCCTCGACTGTATGTGGGCGACCGTTGCCCGGCGACCGCTGTCAGCAGTTGCCTCGAGTGTCAACGGCGACCTTCATCATATGTCTGGTTTTAGCATTTAACTAGCCTCCATGATGTCAGAAAGGCAATATTCCGGCTTCGCAAAACTGATAAATTGCAAAAATTTCGGCAATCAGCTTCCTAGTTTCTAATTAAGACTCAAATGTAGAATGCTTGTGGAAAAAGATGCTTCTGATGCAGAAATTCGAACGCATTTAATCAAACTAGATCGATGCATTTCCCGCGAGAAAATGAGTCGTGGGTCCCTCGTCAAAAAGTCTTGGGCCACATGAAAAAATTGGGACCAACAAATTTTTCGAAAATGGCTTATTTGGAACTAAAACTGCATGATCATATCAATTTGTGACCGCTCTCATCGAAAAATGACGTGAAATGTGATGTCTTGAAGTCGAGGTTTGGGCCCCCCAATTTTCACGTTTATTTTTTTGACAGGGAGTGGTCGTGAGTCAGCCCTTAAATTCACACGAGCTAATTTTGAAATAGAACGAACCCAGAGTTGTCACACACATTGAGCAGCGAATTTGTTGTGATTTCTAAGAAAAACGTATCTCCAATGTTAGTGGACTGGCCCGAAATTGTCATCGATCGGCTGTCTGGCACATCTAGGCAAGTTTTTCCTTGGAATAAATAACCTTAGCTCTCATTTCTCTCAGTGATTTTCGCTACATGATGATGATGCATTCAATCGTGAAATGTTGCGTCAAACATCTTTGGTTGCAATGCTTCATATATATTTGCATGACGCATCGATGACAATGAAAAAAATTGCTCAAAATTCTTGACTTGACCGTGAACTTTATATCATTCTGACCATGATTCTGACTATGCCTGAATTTCACCGCTTGTCAATTTTTTGGTCAATCAAGGTTGCAAGTTGTATTATTGTTCATTCATTAAATTGTGAATGAATGGAAGAATCCTCAATGAGTGTTGCATAATATCTCGGTCGCTTCAAGCCTGTGATACAGTGAGGGAGAGAATGGAGAGAGAGAATTCTATTAATAGAAGAGCGCTTTGTCCAGTCCAGCCCGATAGCAGATAACTTTCTCGTGCGCCTTCGATAGCGCAGCGCAATCGGAAGATCACATTTCAACTCGAGGGGTGAAATAGAGGTCATCGCTTCATTTCACAAAAAGAAATAGCGCAGAATAATCTGGAAGTTTCATTCGTGTCTTTACACTGTTAGGCAAAATGGTCCGTATTACAGGTAGGAAAGGGTCCGTATTACGATGGTCCGAAATTATTTTGAGAAAAATTCTGTCACGTGTGTTATTTATTACTGATTAATGCTTGCATACCTGAAAAATTGCTAACAATAAAGTTTAAAGAAAAAAGCAAAGTTGATTTTATCCAATATTGCATGAAATCTTTAGAGGGTCCGTATTCACAATATATGTGAAGGTCCGAAATATGGTCTGCAATATTTCATAGGGTCCGTAGGCCACACTGGTTGACAAAATTGCGGAAAAATTGCAATATATATCCGATAATACAGAAATAGTGCAATTTATAATTTGATGATATAAAACGATTACGATTACGATTACGATTTATATATAAACTGAAAAATTGCAGTTTCTGAAAGTTATATATATATTGCAATAAAATCATATGAAATGCAAATTATGAAAAGTATTGTAGAGGGCGCTCAAAGAGATCAATGACTTAGAATATGGTTAGAATGTATGAATCAGATTGTCTGTAGGTGCGGTGACTTATTATTTTACGCCCGTATTATAAGACGCATAACATTTCGAGAGGCTCTTACTGACTTAAAATAACTGTATCACTCAACGTCTTTTGGAATTCATTGCAATGCAGTTGTAACATCTCAATAGCAGCTTAATGACGTAAGCAAGTTGACAATGAGTGACATTCAGCGGGTGCTCCATCCATCCACTTCTTCAGCAATTAAGATTCATCAATTATTCTCCATCACCCACCCCATCAATGTCTTCATTTCTCATTCACTTTCATTAACATTAGCATATGGAAAAGCAGAGCGTTGATTTGAGAATCACGTGCTCCATCTCAATCATCATTCGTTGATTTTAACTTGTAAAACTTTAACATTTCTGTACATGTGATTGATTTCACTGAGAAGAAAATAAATATATATATATTTGGTTTTGAGTTCTAAAGCAATGAAAAGTTATGCTTGAAGCGTAAATCAAGGATCTAGATATCATTTGTGGATTAAGGGACATTTGAAATGATCTTCAGATCAGAAATGGAATGAAACATTCAACACAAGTGACAAACTTAATCATACGAAAGAGTCAGCGCTCCTTTTTAATTGGCTTAAATTTGATGATAGACCAATGAGAATACGCCGACTGCTTTCAATGGATAATGAAATTAGAATTTGCTGTCTTCGACGAGTGAGAACTGCAAAACTTACGCTCCTGTTCTTTCAAATGAACTACACGTCTGTCGCATCGTTTTTTATGTGATTAGCCATTGAGTGAAATAGTATGTGAATAAGACATAAATAATATTCAACGTTCGCATAAATTTAAACCATTGATAATTATTTATGTAACATATTTCTTTGAATACCCCGGAATACCCTTGAATTATGAGAATGTTATGTTGTACCTTTAGAATGTAGAATTATGGTTAATAATTATTTTTGAATTGAGACTCGAAACAGTAAGGGTCGCATTTTGATAACCTGTATTATTCATATTATAAATTGCATTGGATAGGTAAGAATATGTTTAGGGAGGAGAAAAGTGAAGACCTCGTGGCCTCGACATGTCGCCCGCCATGTCCATCAAAATCAAAACTCGAGTTCGTAGACGAGAGTTATTAGAAAGTTATCTTGAAGGTTTATTCGACTCACGCACGGCGAAAAGAAGTTAAAAACTGTATTCCTTAGCATTCATTTCCTATTACACATAGGGAAGAATAGACAATCTCAGCGAATCAACTACGTACCGGCGTACCACCCATGCTCGAGGGATGTAACTTTCCCAGGGCCTATCACATATGTAATTATGTCTACCTTTATGTCTCACTCAACATCAGTTGGACGAATCAGTAAACGAGTCTACGAGAAGTTAGGTACCTGTATTTTCTCTAGAAGGTATACCTAACTTGATACGCTCTACATGTAAGCCTAGATGCTTCGTAAAAAAGCGGGTTTGTTCTTGGAGCTACTATTTATACAGAAATTATTTACTAGCTTGTTTAGGTTATTAAAACGTACTTTGAATATGTAGGCCTACTGAAATGCTGCATTTGTGCCTATCACATGTAAAAGCCTACGACAAGAGGAAAAAATTATAAGATACCTAAGGCTTTCAGCTTAGTCCATTACATCCCGCATACAGGTTAACTTGAATTATGTAAACTACCCAAATAACCCTAAACCATTCGCAATTATCGTGTCTCCCACACATTTTTCTACTGTGCTTATAGTAGGGCTATTAGGCTATCTTACAATTCGATCCCTTGTAGCTACTTGGGCTACCCGGTATTATGAAATAAGAGTTAGAACTTAAATGACATGATACAAAAATAGGAGGATACAAATGAGTTACTCTGCACGTTGTCCACGATGTCGAAGACCAGATTATCACAAGAATTGTGCACTATTTCTATCATTTCACAATTTTGCTAAGTGAAAGAGACACGTTTTTATGGCAAATTCCGTTCTGGTCACTAATTCAGGCAAAAGCACTTTCTTGGAGGACCTCCCCAGACTTGCTTAACATGATTCGGATGTCAAATGAGTTACTCTGCACGTTGTCCACGATGTCGAAGACCAGATTATCACAAGAATTGTGCACTATTTCTATAATTTCACAATTTCGCTAAGTGAAAGAGACACGTTTTTATGGCAAATTCCGTTCTGGTCACTAATTCAGGCAAAAGCACTTTCTTGGAGGACCTCCCCAGACTTGCTTAACATGATTCGGATGTCAAATGAGTTACTCTGCACGTTGTCCACGATGTCGAAGACCAGATTATCACAAGAATTGTGCACTATTTCTATCATTTCATAATTTCGCTAAGTGAAAGAGACACGTTTTTATGGCAAATTCCGTTCTGGTCACTAATTCAGGCAAAAGCACTTTCTTGGAGGACCTCCCCAGACTTGCTTAACATGATTCGGATGTCAAATGAGTTACTCTGCACGTTGTCCACGATGTCGAAGACCAGATTATCATAAGAATGTGTCATGTTGACCAATAATTATATGCTAACACATGTTTGTAAATGTGTAAAAGACGTGATGAGATGTCCAGACTTTACAGACATTGAATGCATGACGCAAATATGCTTGCAAATGCTTAGACGAGAGCCTGTTGACGTTATAATTGAGTAAATACGATGTCAGTAGCATTGAAAATTATCGCTGCTGCTGTAGGCAAAGAAGAATAAATGAGAGAAAATGTGTGCGTGTGCAGTAGGCATAATATATGAAAATTTTGAAATTTGCGATCCGTTAGTACAGTATCAATGTCATCCACAGATTTTTTTTGATAATCAATGATGGTTATGATCAAACTATTTACTAGGCCTAGTACATTTCGAGTGTAGTCCCCCCTGAAATCCCCTGAATTCCCTGAAATAATTTCCCAATTTATTTGTTGAATTGAATGGTCTTCGAATGTGGCATAAACGGTTGCAGATATAGAACCGTAAAGGAAACTAATTTATTTAATCATTTCGGACTTCATCCATCGAACAAAAAGTGAGTCAAATAGCTCACGTTCAACATCTTACCATTTTCCTTATGTTAATTAATGTGTGGGTACCCCAAAAATTGACCTAGCTATTTTAAGGACAGCAGGTCTCCTCATATCCGGTTATATAATAAAGTAATTAGAAAGAAGTAAGTTAATTTCGCGTTGAAATTACGACTCCTGTCTGACCCGTGTGTTTTTCATTGCTTTCATTCTATATGATCAAGCTGTTAGCCGAAACCTCGCGATCGGAAAAAATCTGTGTACTGTGTATTTCGGAAATTAACTTGATAAAAGCCATATGTGCAAAAAGTTTGAATAAGGTTAATAAAGTAATTGTCAGCATTTGCGTAAAAGGAAGCTGTGCTTAGTCAGAATATTCAAGATGAGCTAAATTGTGATAGTGGTTCATATAAAGTTCATATAAATAAACGAATTTTTCTTTTTATTCCCGATAGGTATTTGGATTCAACGCAGTTATCCTTCATTTGCGAAGCAATCTCTGATGAACATCCCGTCTTAACAGACAATAATAATGAAGATGCAAAGGTAAGCTTCATTTCAGACATCCATCCATCTATGAGAATTTTCCGCCTAATGCTTACAAGCATTACAATAAGCTTAGAAGATTGATCCGTAGTCATTTAAGTATACTTAATTTTCGAATTAATGGCCCTTGAAACAAAGAAATATCTGACTTCATGTCTAAATGCAGATCAATCAGTTGCTGTCCACGCCTACATTTTGAGTTTTAATAACCAAGTGATCTACGTTTCAAGTGCAATGCTAAAATTAGATACGTCAATACGGGGATTATGAATCTGTGCTTATGTCATACTTGCTGACTTAAATTTGTATGGTGGATTCATAACTTAGATTATCTTGACGAAAAATTAAAAAATTGTCCTGATCCCACATTGGGAAAAATGGATAATTCTCATACGTGCATCGATCACTCATGAATGCAAATTATGAATTACAGAAGTTTTGGAGAATCTGACTCATACGGCGCCTGAAAGAATTTGGGGCGTCTTTGGCCCCAAATGAGAAATTGTTATTTATGCGACAAAAATTTGGAAGGAAACGGAAAGCAAGTATAGATGAGTTCCATAACGCAGTGCAAGTCAACGTTAATAAGTGGTAAGCCACCTATTTATTGTTTACAGTATACAATGATAAACGGTGTCCTATTTCTGTTATCCAGCATGTCATCAACCACAGATCTTCCTGAAACTGAATCAATGGAAACGGACACTGATAAAGAGAGCGACGTGGAAAGTCTATCGACCAGTTATTGCCCCAGATTCAAAGATTATTCCATAAGCCGTGATGCTGATCGGGTAAGTATACCTCCTCGTTTTATGACAATTGTATTGGTAATTGAAGTGTGAAGTAAATCAGACCTATTAAATTAATTAACCTATTAACCCTTAGCTTTTATCATGTCTCCTTGGATACCTCTTGCAACCTTGTATATAGAGCACCTGTAATTTAAGTAAATTACGTTTTTCAATTTAAGACAATTCAAAGCAGTGGCTACTTAAAAAGTTGAGTGAACCATGTGTAACCATACTGTGCTGCATTACAATGTACAAGTATACTTTTGGAGTTGCCTGACTGACACCTGTGGACATCGTATGTAAATTGATTGATCTTATTAATGGATTATCAACCAAATTACAATATAGAAAATGCGAGGAATATCTTGAGCCGAAAATATTGATAGAACGGATTACTTATCAAACGAAATTCGTATCAGGTAAGTCGAATGAAGTGATGATAGATAAATTAAGTAATTAATAGCGGTTTACCTGCGCACTACACATTATACCAAGCACTGAATTGACTGAAATATTTCAACAGATAACTTATGAATTAGATGTGATGTAAAAAGTGTTCCTCTGGTTATAAATATTTGACTATAGGTAAAGCAAGCCAATTTTTCACGACCATTCAAATAGAATCGTGCGGACAGAATGACATCGTTAACGAATCGCTTCGCATGAATACAGTAAATCCAGTCGAAGCTCGTTAATTCGGACACGGACAATTAAGACTTCGGTCAATTAAGATCATACGGCCGCGGCATTTTTTGTATATTTGGCGGCTTATATAAGTTGTTTTTGAATTCAGACTTTCAATAATTAAGAGATAGTAAACCTGGTATTTATACTCTTAATTATCGAGCTTTGACTGCAAGATACTTTGCACAGCGTTGGCTCTAATTGATGGTTCGCTGCAATGAGATAAAGTCAATTCTGGTAACGTGACATTAGACGGGCGTGAATTAGACGGACATTAGACATGAGGGGTAAACATTTTCGAGTAAGCTGCAACGTTTAAAATATTTCATTTAACCAACCTCATTCCCACAGAGATTTCACTAAGTTATCTCATTTTTACATGTTACCACTACATTTATGCATCATCGCGATAGGCGTACCTCTGTATAGCTGAACATAGACAAAGCTATAGCTGAATTTTCTTGAATTCGCGTGCTTTACGTTTGCTCAACTTCATCGGCAAATTAGTCTTAATTATTTTTAGTAAGCTTAATGAGTCTCATTCGAACTTCTTTCTCTTTGAAAGAAGATTTTAATGTTTTACAAAAAATATTTTGCAATTTTCAGGGATATCTGTGTAATTGATGAGTCGATAGCTTGTCAATATAGATTAATTGATATTGTTGCTTGAAGCAAATGATTTCGTCAGATCGAGAAAGCCTGTCTTAAGTCGATTGGAATTAAAGCGTCTATGCCGGTTTATAAAAAGTGTCTAATCTTCGGAAGTACTTCATCCAGGCTCGTGAATATCCCATTCCTTGAACTGCGAATATAAAAGGGCCATATACTAACAGAGTGCCACACTATTAGGTTTAACCGTTTTGAATCTGTTCAAGCCTTCAGAATGCAAATTTAAACAGATAAATAATGAGAGCTATGCACAGTTAATTAGATTTTTCAATCGTGGCAGAAATCTTCAAAATTCTTGTTTCACATATCTTATCGGCTACAACGGCCAGAATTTTAGCTGAGCTGATATTTTCTATCTGAAGCCTCGTCTAGCCGTAAACCGTTCGCTCGCCTTTGACCATGTCTAATCACAATTTCTTCTGTGGCCATGTCATCAATTCTATTAGATAGATCTCAGAAGAAATAGAAGAGCTGTATTAAACTTTTTGCATGTTAACATTTTCTAACAAATAATCTGATAGTTGTTTCAAGATGCGAGCGCTGCAATTGATCACAGTCCAGAGAATGAATGTATTTCCGGTTGCGTATCAATCTTCATAACATATTCTATCACCAGGAAATTGAAGAAATTACCGGGTGATTTTCGAAAATATTGGATGAGTTGTTTCAGACCTCCAATTCTATCTGATAAACTGATAAACTTCACAGCCTATAGTGATGTTTTTTATTCCTATCCTGCAGGAGCGCCTGATATTGACTAATTCTTTTAAGAGACCGGTCCACTTATTCCTTGACTTACGACTGTCATTCAACGGTTTCGTTGCATGAATAGAGAGAAAGATGAGTCGCGCAAATCTGAGCCAGAGCACCGAAATGGCATTTCGCTCACTCACTAGCTCGCTATAACGTTCAGAATTTGGCAGTGACTGCTTTCTGTCTGGTTATTGAAATTGGTCGTAATTCCTGTGGCTCAGCAGATAGAGCCGGTCTAAACAATGTTTCTACATCGAACTTGATGCAGACTTGCTTTTATGCATAATTAAGGTTTATATTGACCTGGATGACTAGTTGACTACTTTCAATATTAGGCACACGTGAGATTTTCAATTCAAAATGAAGGCAGAAGCTGTCACTGTCATTTGCATCACTCAATGATTGTCGGCATTAAAAGAGCGGTGCTACCCACGACCTGATTATTAACTGAATCATTCAAATGACTTTTGCAGACACAAATGATTTACTGGAATCACAAAGCCACTCACATCGTTTTGAAATTATTTGCTCTGTTTGATTTAGGTACACCACAATGAAGTGGAAATGTACTGACGTACGTGGAGAAGCTTCACCATTTTAAATGCAGCTTTATTTTTCAGGCAAAGCAGGTCTCACTGATCGGCGGCAGCGGACTAAACAATTTATGCCTGCCAATTTTTGGCTGCGGATATTTCGAAGAAGTATTCATTTCACGGCAGGAACAACAAATTTCCATTCAAGAATTCCCGAATTTATCGTGCGGTATCAAACTTTCTAGATCTCATGTGACTGAGAAGGAAATAGAGGCCTCTTTGCAGAGCGTACTAAAGCACGCAAAAGATAGATCTGATGGAAGGAGCCACCAACGCTCCCCTGCAGCTGAGTAATTGTGCCTGATGCCCCTTTTCTCAATAGGTGACTCAATTTTTCATCTCTTGTATTTGGTGTTATATCCTGGTTATCTGTGTAGCTGTTATTGTGCATATAATCTAAATAGCAGGAACTTTATTAACAACATCAAACCCGCATGTTTCTGTTGAAATTTTAACTGGAAAATCGATGCTTTTTTCTGACAATTTGGAGTCATCAAATTTCAATGTTATTAAGAAAGTTCCTGTTATTTAGATTGTACTACATATGTCTTTCGATGCCTTTCATAGAACATTTTGTAACCTCCATAGAACAATTGTATTTTTCGATCGTTAAGTTGTACTTTTGTATCTTCAGTGCTTATAAATACAATTTTCATGTGTGCACAATAAATTTTCATTGAATCGGTGCAGGTGTATTGCAAAATATCGTATTCTGTGTAATTTAGTTTTATTTCTTCTACTCCTCATAGCTAGGAAGCTTATTGGTTTTCAGTGGAGCAATACTGAAGCACCTGCATCTTAGGGAGATAGCTAGTGTTTTACTAATTAATAGCGCAATGGGAAATTTCAACTGAAGGGTAGGGGCAAATCGGTAGAATCGGCGACCGCAGCTACCTACAGGCGACCGCAGGCGACCGCTGTTAGACCTCCGGGCGACTGCGCCCCGGCTCTTAAGGCGACCGCCCCAGGCAGTCAGGGCGGTGGACAAATAGGAATCCCCGGCGACTCCGAAGGCGACTGACCATGGCGGTCGCGGCGACCGCTCTGGTTGATAGGGTAGTGCTGTCGAACCTTAAATAGTGCTGTCGTTTCTAGTTAACATTGTTTTTTTTCAGAGAAACGTGGAAGCTGGCAATGCAGAATATTCTCCCATCTGAAATCACGATTAATACAAGCTGCACTATCGGAATCGTAGTCGGTATTGTTCCTACGAGCGAAACATAACCCTGTGGGAACGCATCTTGCTAATATCAACAGATTATCTGGCGAGGTAGCGATTTTGTGGATAATTTTTTTAAAGGTTCATTTTCGTGTAAAAACTATCTCCGCATGTGAAAATGGTCATCATTTATCCAAGAACATGAGTAAAATTAAAAAACGACAGGTGGCGAAAAAGTTGCATTTTTTTAGTTGGTAGATATTTGTTTACTAATGCGAGCTGATTTTTCGCCAAACGGCGAAATCGTGGATATTGTAGCAACTAATTAGTGGTAAGTAGTAATGTTCGTATATTACCTTCACATGAAAATATATTGTATACTCAGTCTGATAAGATAAAAAGGGATCTTTTTTAATTCACGAAGGCTTAAACTAAAAAAGTATTTATCTTCCATAAATGTCGCAGTAAATACTATGATATTATTCAAATATTTGTCATTGTTGTAAATTATTGAATGTCATAAGAGATGTTATGAAAATTGATGTATGCGGATTCTCTATATTCTTATCATTATCAAAGAATGATAGTCTGCACTTATTTCTTAGATAGATTAGCCATATGTGGGGGATAGTGAGGAGGTGAGGGAGAGAATAGAGCCTCGGCTGTAGAGGCGGATTACTAAAGAAAATAAGAGAGAAAGTCAAAAGTAAAAGGTAACATATAGAGCGCGAATTGTCGCCAGCGAATATCCCGCAAATATGACTGAACTTTAGCATGATATTCTGCAGCTGACATTCGCCAGTTTTTCGCAAGATTCGTTCCCACAGGGAAGTTGACGTCAAACGTTACTCGTCACACACGCCTTTCGTATCAAAACCAATCAAACTAGAGAACATCAAAATCCATAGAGGAAGTCACAATCCTTCTGTCGTGATGATTAGCCTACAGCACGCTTCAGCAGCATCACGGCTCACGAAGTTACCAGGTGACGATGGATCGATGTTCACCCTTGAAACTTCACTTACACAAAGCTTGCAACTTGACAGCTAGCATATGCCTAGGTCTAGCCTTCAGAAATTGTGACTAAACAACACGATGTGACCAAATTCAACATACATTAGTGAAAAAATGTCTTAGCTCATTGTAAATAATTCAAAAGTAAGGGAATGCCAAGTAAACCTATATTAGTATAAAAACAAATCATTTCCAATTAATTTCTGTCTTCACGAAGCTATCTTCAGGGAACTTAAATATTAGTGTTGCAGATCTTAGTTATCTTATCATTGACAGACAAATCTTACATACATCGATATAGGACCTGATATTGGACGATGAAGCCAATCTTCGTCTTCGTGAATCAATAGTAATCCAACAACAGCCAAACATCAACTCCAAATGTGCATTGGACTACCTGAAAGAATTTCTATTCTTTTTTTCTCAAGTAATCATTTTTCATTCGAATTTTATGTAAGATTTGTTTGTCAATGATGGGTAGCTATAAGATCTGTAACACTAATATTTCAGTTCCCTGATGATAGCTTCGTGAAGAAGACAAAAGTTTATTGGAAATAATTTGTTATCATACTAATATAAGTTTACTTGGCATTCCCTTACTTTTGAATCATAAACATGCATTAGGCCCACGTCATGTATACCGCCATGAATCACTACGTGCATATCCACTAACCGGATATGAATTCGCAGCCATTATTGTACATGCCCTTGCCCGCAGGCGAATGCCCTCTGGCCGCAAAAATCGAGATGCCCGCAACAACATAATACATACTATTGCTAAAAAGTAAAAAAGGCCCGATTGACAATCACAGTGCAAGTGAGCCTACTTCATCACAGATTTTGGATTCAAACTGTTCAATGTTTTTGACCGAGTGACGAATCATGACAAATTTAGTTGCTTTAGAAAGACGTGAAGCTTCTTCAGCTTTCACCACTCCTAAACCGTATTGATGTGATATGCGTAGATTTTTTAGTAATTTGTATAGTTTATGAGTCGTGCATGTATTTTCGGAGTACTAAATTATTAGCAAGAGGTGGAAATTGTGTAATTCTTGTAATTTTATTCACGAAATGTCATTGAACTGAGGTCTTAATCCTTACATAGGCAATTTCGAAGAGCATCAATAGATATTTCTTTTATCGAAATTTCCAAGTTTTCACTATCATGAAAGCCCAATGCCCAGATTGGCACTAAAATATTTTCAAACTTTGAAGTACCACTTTATTGAAGTCAGAGTGCGTAAATTAGCAATTTGGAAAGTATGGAGGATATTTTACCACTATTTCTTATTTCGGGTTTTCCGGGGTTAAATTATCGGTCAATCAAGCAAAAAAAACCGTTTGTCGTTCATCGACCTCTCAGACATACCGTTCGATAATTCGTTCATCAGAAAAATGAAAAAAATGCCGTTCAATCGTTCGTTCAGACCGATCATTCAAATGCCCTGATCATAACATAGAATAATAATTGACATCGCAGAAATTCCTGACTCCTTCCAACTCAAAAATATTATATCATGACTAGTCAGGGCATCTTCCAAGTAAAGAGAATTAGATTCAGGTTATTGCAAGTCAAGAGACGCCTTCTAGATATTGGATTGTTTCAGGCCTATGCCAATGTCAATAGACGAGCATATCTCGAAGACATACGGTACGTTAATTACAAACCACGGGACAACATAGGCATTCATGCGTCGACCGATGTGTGGTGCAAGAACCTATGAACGGGTCTGTATTTATATAGAAAAGAGAGAGCTTTCTAGACTTTCTGAATGGTGCGATGCGGCTTTTGACAGATTTGCAATCCACGTCAAAGGGACCAAGAAAAAGGAGACGGCCATCAGAAGACCAACTGACGAATACACGTGGGTTCTTTTTTGGACATACGCCCTCTACCGATGTTAAGAGAAATCCAATGAAGCGCAATCGTGTGTTTTATAGTAACGGAATAATGTGTGAATCATGATACTGCTGTAGTTCGTGTCCAGATAAGCCTGGCCTTTGCTTGGGTGAGTTCTAAGTTTAATCATTATCTAAAATCCCAGGGAAGTCATGAATCAGCTTACAATACGGTATAGAATAGAGAGTATAATATTTTGGATGATTACAATTTTTTTGTTTGGCTTTGTTGAGTAACATTCGACATATTCATCATTATTTAGTGTCATGACACCATTTTTTGAACGAATACGCTGAAATTAAAATTCATGAAATTTTAGATTTTTTACAGGCACTCAGGGAAAAATCATGGATGAAAAACAGGATCGAAAGGGTTAAAGCCTAGATGACTTTTTTTTCGAAAGCCTATCATTTCCGTCTAACCAACTTGAAGTGGTAATTCGAATTGCGAGTACATTGATTTGGTTTTGACATTGATAATATGACTCCCTCAGACAAGATTGCCGGGAAACACGATTCCGACTAAATATGAATCTTGTGATATCTTGAAAACAGATTGAGACTGTCCTAACCTTTCAGTTACCGGTACTTTCAAATAGTGAGCAATTTGAAGATTGTAATTGCAAGTTGTGACAATAATTTTGAAAGTAAATGAGTTTTAGGAGACAATTAAATGAGTTTTTTTAGACACTGTAATCAACATGTATTTTCTGGTCAATTCCTGCTTGTTGAAATAACTTCGCTTTATTTCTATGGACATAAGATGAACAGAGAAAGCGGTTTTCATGGCTACATATGAAAATTACCTTACCCCTGATTTAACGGACATTTATCTTAATCCCTAAATATCGTGACTAAAAATGACCTTCACATTGTGCATCATGTATTTACAATTGTCAATATACTGAAGTCCCTAATGCAATGCCTGCAAGAAAAGCAATGAAGTGCGAAATAAGAAAAGTATATTATGAAAATTTTATTTTTTCGTCAGTATGTCATACAGATACTTCGTCTGTATGATATGTAAAATCTGATTTATGTACAAGACGCAAGTCACGATAGAGTTTATTCTGTTTATGATATAGGTTGGGCAACAAGAAGGTCACTACTGTCGCAAAGACGCCAATCTGGAAGAAAAAGAAAAAGTTATTAGGAAAACACGTAGGAACTTGAGCAGTAGGTAAATGGCAAGTACTTCACGAGTACAATGTATATACAAAATGCAATGAAATCTAAATGTAGGCATACACGGAATATTAAAAGATATCGATATCAGGGGACCACCCGCTATAAGTCACAACATAATAGGAGCACAATTTTGTACACAAAATATCATAATTGCTTTTCACGGTGTCAAAATGCAAGGCAACTGACGAGTTTCTTCAGTTCTGGTCTTCCGGAATCTATCTTTGCAGCGTGAGACTGCTGCTATCGAACTCCTCTTCGTGTATCAAATAATAACAGGATGCCGGAAATTTCCAAGTTTAAATGGCATTTTTTCAATGACCATTAATTGGACCATTTTTCCATATTTCAAAAGTGGACATTGCATTGTTCGTAAGATCTTCGTTCGGACCACGAGTCAAATTTCACAACATAAAGAAAATTCGCATGTATAAAGTAAATCTGATTTTTTATGAGAAAATATGACACGACCAATTTGTTATACGAGTATTTTTCATATAATACTAGCAAGCGAACGACTTGTATAGATTGGAGAAAAAGAATTAACAAACGAAATGCAATATTTTTATGAGAAAATTTGTTTACCGGGCTGGCGTCTTGATGAACGACTGACTGAGGCTGACTGCTGTTCAACTTACGCCGTTAGACAATATTCAAACTTTGATAATATTATTTTGTATGTGCATGGATAAGATTGAACACTGAGCAGTAAGTAATACGTGCATTCGCTCATTTACCAATCTGGAGAGTTACACAGGTAGGAAGGGTTGGTTGCACTACGTTTCAAAGTCATTGCAATAACACCAGCTAAACCCATTTTAAAACTTTCAGGGTCTTACCACATGTCAAAAGTTCATTGATTGAATATAATGGAAATATTGTAGTTGGCTACACTTTGCATTTGTTGTTAGATTTCTAGTCTTTCACTGTCACGAATATTGTACAGTATATGCAGGGTTCATACAGAATTTCAAGGACTCAAATAATGAAATTCCGAAACCTACCAAGGAATATACAACTATTAAATATACCCGTGAATCAAGATAATACACTTTTGTATAGTAAGACGATGAAGTAGCTACATTACTAAAATTGTGCTTCGTGTCCGAACATCATCACGCAAAGAAGAATTTAATACTTTCATGGAATTATCAATAGAAAAATACATACAGAAAAAGAAAACGTTGCATTATCTTTCGATTTTTTTCATTTTGCATCACATGCATTCAATAATTTAAATATTGTATTATTTGAGTTGATGTCCTTCATGTATCAGTTCTGTGTTTAGTCTATTTCATGTAAATATATGTGTATCAACCTTAGAGTCATTTGTATACATGCCATCACTCTGTATTTTATTGGTATCAGTTGAAGACGATTTTGATTTCATGGATGAACTTTGACTTTGTTGTTCATCTTGTTATAGGTCATGACTGTTGACCAATGGGAAGCCGTTGACTAGCTATTGGTTGTCATACCGCGATTTTTAAAAAGTACACTAATTTCTTGTCACCTATAAATCCTGGTTTTCCCTAAAACTAAATTAGGAATAAAACAGCTTGTCACCACAATTGGTAGCAGAGTCGCGTGGTTTTATTAAAATTTGCTGTAAACCTTGGTAAATTAAACGAAAGGAGATGATTGTAGTCGGTGGCCAACTCTGTCTGTTGAAGACCAACCTAGTAAAAGTGTGATTGACCACAATGCCTTCAATGTGCAAGATGCGTCCAAAAAGTCGCTCATTAGTGTTAAAGCAGATTCTCAAGTTTCACGCTCTACCCAGACCACTAATATGGATACTGACACTTCTGCCTACCAACTTACATGAAACAAAAAGTCCTCTTTCCAGTATCTCCCAAGACATCCAAGTTAGAAATCGTTCTCTCAGTTCCCAAGTAGATCCCAGACACTCTAGTAAAGAATGGTTCCGTGAGCGTAATGCGTCAAACAGAGGATTTGATATGGACTGGAGTCTGTAGTAGTGCTAGTCAGAAATATCCATCGGTGCAACTTAGAATTGGCGAGCCTGAATCCTCAGCTTTTATAGACAGTGGTAGTGATGCTACTCTTATCGACACAGCACTATTGAGTAAGACAGGAGAAGATTGGTCCAGTTTCTTGCAGCCTATTATGCAGACCTTAGTAGATATGAACGGCAAACCGTTGAAAGTGCATGGAAAATTGCCTTTATCAGTTGCCATAGGGAAATATGAATGCGTCTATACTTTCAAAGTTGCAGAAGACATTTCCCCCAGATGATTTTAGAAAATGACTTATTAAAATCTAAGAAATGTCAAGTGGATCTTGAATTCGATGTTCTATATATTTCTTCTAAGTCTTGGAAAATTCCCATATTGCAGCCCCAATCATCTTCCCTCGCAGCGCTGCCTTGTAGTCTTGTTTCCCTCCACATTCAGAGATCATGTTAGAATGCCGAATTTCAGGACCATTGAGCACGGACCTATTGTTTGAAGCAAAATATTCCGCTGACTTGATAATTCCTGAAGCTATCGTCTCTTGCAATTCTATGGGTAAAATTCCTTTGACTGTCATCTGACACATTTGAACACATCTGACGAGATAGTGAAGTTGCGGCTAAATAATAAGTTAGGTTCCCTTCACCCTACCACTGGGGTGATGGATCTGATCAATGAGAACGTGGATAATCCAGACTCACCATCTGTTTGTTCTGTTAATAGTTCGTCTCTACAATTCCAACCATGGGTCAAGGAATTCGATTGGGACATGGATGTTGATTCTGCTGTTAAGAAGAAGGGTGTGAGTATACTACTAAGGAACCGAAACGCCATTTCTATTTCGGCAAAATATTTAGGTTTCAGTGATGTAATTGAACATTCAATCAATACCGGAATTCATTCTGTCAGTCGACCACCTTATCGCAGTAATCCCATTAAGCAGGACATCATTAAAGAGGAAGTGCAAAAGTTACACCAATTAGGTCTAGTGAAACCGTCCACATCATCTTAGTAAGTGCAGTTATGCTCGTCAAGAAGCGTGATGGGCTACCTATCCAATTCCAAGAACTGATGAAATTTTTGACGCTTTGCATAGTGCCTCTTATCTCTGCACCTTAGATTAAAATCAAGCACACCTCCAAATCAAACCTTGTAAATCAAACGTTCCCAAGACGGCTTTCATAATAAGGGATGGGCTATATGGATTCACCAGAATGTCTTTTCGTTTGTGTGGAGCCCCAGGAACTTGTGAGAGGTTAATGAATTATGCCCTGAGAGGTTATTTATTTAAGTTTGCTATTGCGTACCTCGACGACATAGTTATATATGGCAAATCATTGGATGAAACTTCAGAGAATTTGGATAAAGTTTTGTATCGGTTGGGGGAAGTCGGTTTGAAGGTGAAACCAAAGAAATGTCAGATGTTAAAAAGGTCAATCAATTTTCTGGGACATTTCATCACACAGGAAGGAATATCTCCTGACCAACAAAACACAAAAAGTTTAGGATTGGCCATTTCCAACAGATGCGAAACACATGAAAACCTTTTTAGGATTCATGTATTCGTTTCTTTTGTTTCAATATTAGCATTAGCAAATATTGGTGCACCACCAACTACGAGCATACTCGTACAGGCCCGTCGCCAGCGGGGGGGCAAGGGGGGCGCCGCCCCTCCTGTTAAATAATGTTCACATGTGTCTACTTTTAGTTGATGGCAATTGTCATACAAGAAAAGCCTAATAGCATAATTCCATTGCATTGTGAATGGAGTTTTTGACTGACGATAACTATTGACTCATTCAGCGTGAACATTTCCCACCTGTTACTCATTGCGAATAATTTATGACTTCATCACTTCAGTCCTTCACCACTATTTTGTGTCTCTTTCTGATCATTAGTTTCTATTTAAGTTATTAGTTTCTAGGAGTTTCCCTCTTGATTAATTCCTCTGCTGCTCGTCTTTGTGTTATTTCGTGAACTTAACCTCTACGACTGATCTAACCTATCATAAAAGAAAATGCAGTTAAGTTCGGCTAAATTTGTTGATTTTGAAATAGATGATTTGTGGAGAGGAAAGAATAGAAGTACCGCCAAATCCACATTCATAGGATCCGACTGCAGTTTTCCGGGGACATAATCAAAGGAGTGTTTGTCAATTAAATAAACGGAGATATCCGGTAACGTAAGATTTTATTTTCTTCTTTTTGTCGGTTTCAAATTCAAAGTCATCTGACAGAAAGTATTTAGCACAGACTTTCATCCTGTCAGTTACTTCATTAACACTTTTGAGATCAACGCGTTGTATAGGAACCATTTATTTCGTTGACTATATTCGTTCTCATATGGAAAACTGAATAATGACACCTTTTCGGTTCCATCGGTCTTCTACCCACTTTTGCAACCTCCAACGCAATATTTGTATGGCATGGTACAAAATAATAGTTATACACGAAATGAGTTGACAGTCAGTTAAAATTTAAGTTCACGTGAACACAACATGGTAGCATCGAGGATGCTTGCCCCTCCAGTCAAAAGCTGAGCCCCCCCTGTAAATCCATTCTGACGACGGGCCTGTACTCGTAGCTGGCAGCGTACGTGTTACTAACATGTCGTTGAAGTTAGCACCAACTTCAACACCAACTTTTTGAATAGAGTTTGTACAGAATAGGAAACCACATGTATAAGTACTACTGATGACGCAGAGTTTGTACAGACAAATTTTTTTCCAAAATTCGAACTCCTTCACCTTCAAAATTCAAATTTAAATTCGAAAAATTGGTGCAAGTATCGGTGCTGCCTGGTTAGCGAGTTTGTACAGCATTCCGACGGAAAAATTTAGATACAAGAACAAAAAACTGAGTTTGTACGGCATCTTCCAGCACTTTCCTAACACAAACAACCGGTAAAAACTGACAAAACCGATTTTTTCAAAAAATGACAAGATTTTCCAGAAACGTTTTTGGTGCTACATGTAAAATGAGTTTGTACAGTGCTCTAACCGGTGGAGGAGTGTTCTACTAATCGAGTCTGAGTTCGAACACACACTTCTCCGACACTCCAGCACTCCTACGACCGGTAAATACCGGTTATTATACAGTGACTACAAGAATAGTGCCCATTTATGAACAAATCAATTGGTGTTACATGGAAAATGAGTTTGTACAGTGCTCTAATTGGTGGAGGAGTGTTCTACTAATCGAGTCTGAGTTTGAACACACACTTCTCCGACACTCCAGCACTCCTACGACCGGTAAATACCGGTTATTGTACAGTAACTACAAGAATAGTGCCCATTTATGAGCATGGAATGATAAGTTCTTCTAAGTTGGATGTCAAAGTAAGTGACTTCAAAGTCTCTTTTACCTCATGATTGGGATAAATACGACATGATCTGGGTGTTTTTGCGCCTGAGTACGTTTTCATATAGTGTTGCGAATTAAATTCCGATGATAGGTTGGGAATGTAGTATGAAATGACGGTGATGTATTTCGCTCCTATCTTGGTAATAGAGCAACTGATCTTCACAAGAAAACCCTAAGTGCCCAATCGCCACCTAGAAGAGACATTTTCACATATAGAAGTGGATCTTGGTCTATTTGTGATTGCAAAATTGATGTAGTTCATGATTTCGATAGATTTATGTTTATGTGAGATAAAAATGGGAAGTGTTTATAGCATGTATATAATAAGCGTATTTTGAAGCTGAATAGGTCTATTTTTAAATAGGATACATGCATGAAATGCTACAACTGATATGCGTTCAAAAACAGAATTAGCCTATTTTAGAAATATACGAGCGTATTAGAGAAAGGAATACTAGAATTAGGCCTAAATATCGTACAGGTTTCTCGTTCTTTCTGGACGTAGATCCTTTCGTTTGATTGAATTGAAATGGCATCTAGCTGTTGTTAATCGATCGAAATCGATGAACTCGAAACAAGCTTGGATCTTGAGCATTGCACCCTATTGTCGTTTCAGACATCTATGATTTCAAAATATGTTGGTGACGATTTTATTGACACAGGAGTGTATAAAAAACTTAAGCGACAAAAATCAAACTTTTGCACGTTGTCTCGATGGGCCATGTCGCATTTACCCCGGACCTGCTTTTCACTACCAAAATCGATCGGGCTACGTAAATAATGAAGAGGTATTCGATCCAATCCGCTATTTCGTGTGGATGAACTTGACATCTTACTGTGATCTAAAAGATCGCCCATATTTAATTCCAGCTTGCTTCTCTTGACAGCAAACAAAATTTGTTGCAGAGTAAAGCAAATAAGGCCCAATTTTCAAAAACTGCCAAATCGTTCACCAAGTGCCAGGGTTATGCAATACTATTGCGAAATAAAATGCCTTAGAGATTAGCTATCGATGCAGGCACATATGGATGCAAACTGAACGGTTTCTTGGCTATGATCTATTGGTTTTGGCTACAACCTAGTCGCATTTACCTCATGTTGCATTTCCCCAAGCCAACCTATCGTAAGAATAATCCTGCAATATTTTTATACACTGCATGTTCAATATTTTCATCTACAATCAACGATCAAGGTCACCTAACTATCACATGTTGATTTAAAAAATTGGCGGATGACTGAGTAGTCGAAATTCCTTCTTTTGCAGCGAATTGCGTGCATTTGTATCTCTTAATCTATGCGCGGCTGTTTATGTTTAAATGGCACATAGAATTATAAACTTTCACATAGGAAAATGAAGCAATATGCATGTTTGCTGGGTTTACGCTCATTTATACAGCATCACGCAATTAGTATTAGCACATGAGAAGATCTAATTGTTCAAATATTTGACGATGAACAAATCAACCAAAATGAGATTAGCAATGAATATATCCCGTAAGTTTTTACATGTCAACATTTTATGGCTACTGAACTGAGAGCCTAACTAGCCTGCCTGACTGTGATACAATTTTTGATGCATCCGGTGATTAACATCATCAGTTAAGGTTCAGAAAAATCAAGTTCCTATTTCTATCAGTTGGGTTGAACCTACATACAAGGTTTATAGCCTACATTGTGGTTATTGCAATGTAACGCATATTTCATTTGAAGAAGCTATACTTCGGGTTGTACGACATAACTTGAAAATCAGTAGGTTGCCTTCTACACCACTCGTTATGACATCTGGTGATAACATTCTTTCATTTGAAATTATTCAAATTATCAACTTAGTGAGCATGTCGTGTATCTGAACATGCGTGACTGATTACAGAGAGCATCTGTTCAACAACTACGATTATGACTCCCTTGCTCTCATGTTTGATCGATAAGTCTTCAACATTTTTTGAGTGTGAACACGAAATTGGAATATTTTGACCTGTACTTTATTCCGCTTGTCATGAGCATTCATGAAATTTGTTGTAACTGATCTTATCCCGACCATTTTCTTTTGTACTTTAAAAACTTTATCGTTATTTTTGGTCATTTCAGGCTATACGCAAGCCTGTACAATTCTTACTTTTATACCTTTGATTGTTTTCCGGATTTTACTAATACCTTAAATTCACATGTGTAGACAAACCTTTTCCCTTTGTATTCTCATTGTTTCGTCCTATCAGCTAGACTATGGGCAAGTACGAGTATATGCAGTTGTTACATTTATTATACCTTCGATTGTTTTCCAGATATTAGTGATGAATTACAAGCAAAAATTATTATCAAGGTTGTTGTTTTTTTGCCGTGATTTTTAAGTGCATTTGTAATTGTTATGACTACAATTTGTTGACGCAACTTAGTACAGGCATTTTCAGCGATGTTCCTCTTTTCTATACCTTGTAGTTGTTTTTCTATATGCGTTTCGGACTGTCCGATCATTATCATATCTAAGATATTCGGTCTTCATTGCATAAATGTCGCAAGTCATTTTTATCCTACCTGCCCTTTCTATGCTGTGCTTCCTACTGTAATAGAGTACGTAAAAATTGAGAACTCGATATTCATCTGCCGTCCTTCTCCCATGTCAGCATATAAATTTGGTGCAGCTATTGATTTTCGGAGTACCCGCCTACATCAAGCTTTCCACCAGTTACATTTAGGACGCACTCGGCCTATTTCCAGAGTTTTGTGCACCATTCTAAACAGATTTCATATTTCGATGGACAATAACATTTCTTGAAACAAAATATTGTTTTAACTGTCGTTTGACTGGTGGAAGTTAGCGATTCAACCGACAAATAATTGAATTTTGAAACAAAACCATCGCATCCCTGTTGTAGTCACTGTATAATAACCGGTATTTACCGGTCGTAGGAGTGCTGGAGTGTCGGAGAAGTGTGTGTTCGAACTCAGACTCGATTAGTAGAACACTCCTCCACCGGTTAGAGCACTGTACAAACTCATTTTACATGTAGCACCAAAAACGTTTCTGGAAAATCTTGTCATTTTTTGAAAAAATCGGTTTTGTCAGTTTTTACCGGTTGTTTGTGTTAGGAAAGTGCTGGAAGATGCCGTACAAACTCAGTTTTTTGTTCTTGTATCTAAATTTTTCCGTCGGAATGCTGTACAAACTCGCTAACCAGGCAGCACCGATACTTGCACCAATTTTTCGAATTTAAATTTGAATTTTGAAGGTGAAGGAGTTCGAATTTTGGAAAAAAAAAAATTTGTCTGTACAAACTCTGCGTCATCAGTAGTACTTATACATGTGGTTTCCTATTCTGTACAAACTCTATTCAAAAAGTTTGGTGTTGAAGTTGGTGCTAACTTCAACGACATGTTACTAACCAGTAATACGCTTGCTGCGATCTTTTAACAGTTCCTACTTTGACTGTTCCAACTTGCTGATTTCGTGGGACAAGCGCTTCCTCTCTTTCCGCTTCTTTTCTATATCTGTCTCCTTCTTCTTCGCTTCGTCGAGCGCTTCCTGATATTTTCGTCTAGCATAACGAACAGACAGCATCATGTCATTTGGGACAGTGATGTTTTGAGAGCCACCTGCATGCTGAATGGCATCATACGAGTATACTATTCGCTGATTAACAATGATGCTTTCATTCAGGTTTGGCAACAATAGCGATTGATTGATGGAGAAGCCAGACTCTACACTGTACTCGTGCATTTCAATGAGAAGGAGTCATAATTATCTGAGCAACAGTCCACAGCCCTTGCATCATATTTTGTTTCAAGATGATTTTACACCAAAACACATCTACACGAGATGTCATAATGAATTCCGCTAACCTATTTTGAAAATCATCTTTGATTAGTAATTCTGAATACTGCCGCTTTGCTGCATTAACAACACTGATGTAGAAATATGTCCGCTTTCATGGAGAACTGATAAAAGATCTGACATTCGCCTCTTTGAAATCGAGGCAAAAAGATGAAATAGCTTTTGTGAAAATTCAACGGAGACCGTTCCTGAAGTTTTTTTTAGGAAAGTCGCTATCATCATCCTACAGACTTCTCTAAAATTCATCTGCTCGGCTGGAGGCAATTTTTTCACATGTAACTTAGCTCCAAAGCCAACGTCCAGCTGATGACTAGGCAAAAGGTTATCTTCATCGTCTAGGTCAATTGTTGTCCGCTTCGTAGGGTTGTTTGAAAAATTCTTAAGCTAACTTGGTTTGACAATCATCTGAAGAAGCAGTGTGAAAATCAAAGCTAACTCTTCGAAAAGAAGCACAGCCACGAGAGCTTCGCACTGGAAACGTCGAAGGAATGGTTCAATGACATCAATAACGAACTTTGAAAATTCCAATTTAAGACAGGAACTTGCATCAACATCGCTTGCCAGGTTCAATTTCACTGTCTCGAAAGATACTGTCTGAGGCCTCCCGGAAAAGGACGATTCTGGACATTTTTGACAAATGCTCGTACTATGGCTTTATTTGGAATTATCCAACCAACGATGCGAACAGTAGTTCAAAGGAAACAGGAAGGATGAATCTTTTCGGAATTTATTTTATCAACATGGTCGTTGGTCAAGAGATAATCGTGACGTCCAACAGGCGACTGCCTGAAAAGACTATGATAGGCCTTCAGAAATGCACATAAGTACCAATTTGATGTATTTTGGCCTGTTGCGCATGCACCACGGAAAACATGAAGACTGCAACTCCCTATATCCAAAAGTTGCCGAGAGTTAGGGTCTTTTTCTTTTCTATGCTCTTGTATCTCTTTCATCAAAGCCCAATTTACTTTTGGGCCATCCATGCTCATCTCCAACAACCTGTTTGTCACATTCAATTTGCCAAGGACATTGAGCAAGCCTTTTTTTACGTCGGAAGCCGTGGAATGTCCGAGAAAAGCAGAACCTAGAAATTGGCGTACAATTTTCTCCTGTTTATTATCAAAATACAAAACATGAACATCAAATTGACTTTTGTGTGTCACTTTATTGAAGCATTGATCAAAACAGACAGTAAACTTTATGTCATCTGTGGTCAACGTCAACTGATCCAAAATACTCATCTTTAACCCGTTCAACTCGAATAAATCTATGACATTTCAACCTTCAGAAGCGGATGTCGAGCGGCGCTCGACATCTGAATTACCACCTCAGGAGCGGATGTCGAGCGGCGCTCGACATCTGAATTACTCCCTCAGGAGCGGATGTCGAGCGCTGCTCGACATGCATTTGCTTGAACTTGTAAGATGCTCTCTTGGTTTCTATTGTACATGTTTGTACTTTTTTTCTTATGTCTAAGTACATGTGAATCAGGCTATCAGCCTGTATCATTGTAGTGCCTTCCGATTAATCGAAAAGAAGAAAATCAATTGCAACAAACTTGCTCAAAATATCACGTATGAATTCTACAATTTCTAGTAGCTGTTTATGTCCGACGGACAGTTAGTCATCTGATTTTTGTCATCTGGTTGTTTGAATGATGAGTAATCAATTCAATGATATTGCCTCGCTCACAATGCGACTGACATTGAGAAAATTGAATCATAGATATCTGCGAGGTCTGAAGCGCTCAGTGCTTACGCGAACGAGTAACTATGTAGGTATTCATTCCATTGTGAATCATTTTTGGTGTGATCGAGATGGCTACTGGACGACGCGCTGCTTTGTTAACTGCAATCGAGAATTTGAGAGGAGGCCAGCGTGGGACATCAGCACTGGACATAAGTGACCATGAGGAAGACCAGCCGTCGGATGAGGATGGGAACGCCATGGACGTCGACGAAACTGTAGAATCGGAAAGTGAGTCGTCTAGTTCTGATGACGATGACTCCGACAGTTTTGATGACTGGAGGATTGTGTTTCCAGAGGACGACCAGGGATGCGATGTCGACCCCTTCATCGCGGTGTCTGGAACTAGAAGTGATTTGAAACCTTCATCAAATGACGACGACGACGAACTCATCCTAAAGTACTGTGACCTCTTTATTTCACCTTGTCTTGTCGACATGTTGGTGGAATTTACAAACATCCGTGCCCAACTGTCAGGTGATTCGAAGTGGAAGCCTACCAACAGTGCCGAGTTGAGGAAGTTTCTGTGCCTGACTCTTCTCATGGGAATTGTTAGGAAGCCCACGTTTCAATCATATTGGTCGACGGATGACATCATCAGTACGCCTTATTTCGCTCAAGAGGAATCGCTAACACGGGATCGATTTTTGCAACTGCTTCGATACATTCGCTTCGCTGATTACACTCAATTACCAGACAAACGACGTCTTGAGGAAAATCCGTCCATTTCTGGATTGTGTTAAATCTATTTGCAAGGAGATATACCACCCCTCAAAGTATCTCAGCGTTGACGAGACTCTGTTGCTTTTTAGAGGGCGATTTATGTACAAGCAGTACATCCCGTCGAAGAGAGCACGGTATGGTGTGAAGACTTACGCTTTGTGTGAAAGTGACACTGGATATCTGTTCAATTTTGAAACGTATGTGTCACAGAAGAACATCGATTTTGGAGAGTTCAACGATATGCCTTTTGCGTCGAAGATCGTTTTGCATCTAACGAAGCCACTGTTTCATCTTGGCCATCATGTAGTGACTGACAACTTCTTTACCAGCGAAAACCTTGCGTCATACCTTTTGAGCAAGGGAACTTACTTCACCGGCACATGGCGGGAAAATCGACGCGTTCCCGACATACTGAAGAGCTTGCACTCTCATGCCTTTGAAACGACTTTTGCGAGGAAGGGATCACTCTTGTGCTCGAAGTTCGTGGACAAAAAGCAGAGCGGAACGAAGAATATCTACGTCCTCGATACTGAAGAATCGGCAGGCACAGTCCCAATAAACAGAATAAAGAAAGGTGGAAATGAAGAGTTGATTGACAAGCCAACAACGATCCTGAAATACAATGCAAAAATGGGCGGAGTTGATCGCACGGATAGTTTGATACAGCGATATGATGTTACTCGGAAGAGTTTGAATTGGATGACTAAATACGGCCTTCATCTGATACAGAGACTTCTGATGAATGCGCATGTTGCCTACTGCTCCGATGGTGGCAGACAGCCGTTCCTGAAATTCACGCTTACTTTCATCGAAAGGACAATGATGAAGACAGGTAAGATAATCATTTGTAAATAAGTCTAAAGAAGTGTATTGATGTTCGATTGATTTGATTTTTCAGGCAAACGTCGAAATTCCCGTGGCCGCCCTTCAAAGTCCATCAAGGTCGGGCATCAAGCCATCAAGGTACCCAGCACGCCCGCCAAACCGCGGTCGACCAAACGCTGCCGACTCTGCCATCGCAATGGATTGCGAAAGGAGAGCCGGTACATGTGCCCGGATTGTCCAGTCAATCCGGGTCTGTGTATCGACCCTTGCTTCCAGCACTGACGTCTGTGACTTTTCTCATGTTTTGTGCAGTACATGCATACATGTATAGTGGATATAACTTGTTCTTTTTGGGATACATCGGTGAATACTAAATAACCTGCCATTTCCCTAAGAATTATCCAATCTCCATCGATCACATGACAAGAGGCTAACTGTGTCATGTAGACTACATGTAGCTAGATGAAGTGCGTCAAATAGTGGCTAGGCCTATGTCAACTACAAAAGAATATCCCTAGCTATTCATTCTAAAACAAAGTTAGAAAGATGAGGAATGTCAGAAATTTTATTCGCTCCTGAGCTAACTTGCCAGTGATGTCTATTCGCTCACGGAGAGGAGTGATGAATTCAAATATTCGCTTCAGAGAACAGATATCTCATGTCGAGCAGCGCTCGACATCCGAGTTGAACGGGTTAAGAATGGTGGGTCATTCCACAGCCAAATCGTCAAATGGCCTGCGGCGAAGATTATCAGATTTCCTTGAAACTCACATATTTTCATCATTTGGGTCTATCTAGATGAAATCTAAAATATTTCTGAAAAATTTCATCGGGAAAGTCACTTAAGGGACCTTCACTTATTCGAATTTTTCTGAGAGAATTCATGAAAAATCATATACATCTTTGACGACCTACGTCACCGATCTCGCAACGAAATTGAGGAAAATTCTTCTTGGACTACTTAATTAATATCACATTCCAGAACTTTTATCTTTTGAAATGATGAATTCTTAAACTTTTCCAGGTTTTCCAATATTTCCAGGACCTGTATGAACCCTGACATGTGTTGCTCATTAATATACTGTACTCTACTTTCTTTTCTCTTATCTTCACCATACCGCCAACAGCAAATCAATCACAGTTTATCTTACTCATATCACTGATTTACTGCACTTTTTATTTGGTTCTTACTGTCATTAGATCAGAAAAACTTTACACTTCACATGGATGAGTCGTTTTTCACAAATTCAATGAACTGCTCCAATTTTTTATTCCATCCTCACCATCTTTATGAAGCAATTTCTCTGTGTACTGTCAGAGATTCGATGCTTTGCTAAGATGGAACGAAACACATTTCTTGTAAAGATGTTTTCGCAGGCGAAATCATCAACCAGTTATTGCAAAAATGTAGCGTTCTGTCTACCCAGGAAATCTTGTCAGACTAAAAGCGAAATTCCACACAGCTGCTGCTAACATCTTCATGAACTTTCCGATCAACAATGCAATGCTGTTGGAAAACAGGCTGATATCATTCTTTGGTTTACCGCTATCTTTTTGAGTCTTGAAGCTTTCTTTCCTTGCCATACATCTCATGTTGTAAACTTTCTTTTCCCAGTGAACTGAACGCCACTGTGCAAAATTAAGATGAACGGCAAACTGAGTGAGCGAGCAAAATAACTGAATGACCGAAGAACTGAGAAAATGGCCTCGTTCGAATGCCCTGATGCCCTGATTAATAGAGGCAGAATATGTATATAAAAGCTTTGATCTTAAAAAAAACAATGAATTTTTTTGTTATTTCTATTGATCTGTTACGTAGAAAGATTGAAAAATAATGCTATTTCAATAATTTCACCTTATGAAAAACAACAAAAGAATGAAAACAATGAAGGTTGTGGGTGAATGCATAAAATCTATATATCGTGACAGTTTACAAAAATAAATCCTCTAACATTTCTCTTGTGAATATTGATATTACACAACAATGTCAAACTAGAGCTTCCAAAATCTCGACCTTTATAATCCAGGGATTCGGGATTGAAAAATACTGGGACTCCGGGATCGACAGAGATGCCTCTAGGCCTACGATAGATGTGATATTATATTGCTATTAGATTCAATGAACGAACGGGATTTCGGCCTCGGGATTTACTAATGCACACAACAGTTGTGTTATCAATAAATCGAACGAAAGCACGGGATATCGGGATCATTCTCGACTCACATGAGTCGGCGAAATAGGGGTTCTACCATTAGTGTTCCCAGCGAAAATGCGACAATTCGTGATCGCCTAGCATAAAGTCAAGAGGCAAAAGTTGCGACATCTCTACTATCTCGTATTCTATTCATATCAGAAATGATAATGTCTCGCACATATAATAAGGTTTGAAAAATAAATTTATGACTAGCTTACTGGCAAACGTGAAATAGTGAGAAGTATTCAAAGTTTTACAAAAGAAGCATACATCAAATTCGAATTGTCGAGATATCAGCAGTTTAAAATGTTGCCAACACCGGAATCTTGATATTGCATTACCGAGGGTGAAATCGATTTTGATTCGACAATATTCAATGGAGAAATGAACAGATGGAAAGCACCATGAATGAAATATCGGACGCAGTTAATAAAAAAGTGATTTATGTTGAAAGCCTGGGATTCCTGGATGGTGATCTTTCGGAATCCCGAAATCCAGTAATTTGAAAAATCCCACACTCGCTGCAATATCTAGACATAGGTCCGTCAATTCTCAGTTTACTGGGAAGAAGTAAGCGTCGATGATACCGTGAGGTATGAACATGGATGTAAAGCATACGTTGAACACAAGAAGAGCTACACCTGTGTCAGCTGTCTGTTGTCATTCACTGGTTCAAGAGAGCCCTAGAACGCTTGCCGCATCAGTGCCTTATCGTGAATCGAAAGCGTTGTCGATAAAATGATGGTCTTGCCAAATTACACTACCAATTTGAGCAATAACTGAATTTCGGATCTCGGAATGCCTGATAGCATGCTCAAAGCGGAACGTACTGGCTAATAAAGATTCTCTGTACAATGAACATTGAAAGCTTGGAAAGACATGGGAAAGAATTTAATCAATGTATGTAATTAATTGATAACATCTGAATAAAAATAAAGAGGTCCCTAAAATTCTGGGACTCTTAAAAAGGGACAAAATATGGACTTTATGGACGGTGCCTAAATAGGTACCTAACAGGTCACCTGTGGCCGTCAATTCCTTGGTTAACAAATGCCACTCTTTCTAATGGACAGGACATGCCTACCTTTAGTAACCATTGGTCTGATATTGCAATAATCACATACCATTGAAGTTGTTAGCAGGCCTGTACTTATCTATATTGCATATATTAATGTTTATAAATGAGAGATTCCAAGCGCAATAAAGTTGTATCGTACGCATTTAAATTTCAATGTTATTTTTGTAGTATATAGATATTAAGAAGCTGTTATCGATCTGCCGGACAAAATGGTCAATAGATACACTAAAATCAATGCTTTATTTGCTTTGCCACTCTCCATTTGTGACGCAATAAGTAACTAAGGTCATAATTTTAGGGTCAATTTTATACGAATTGACATGAAAATCAAGTAGTGGTTACTAATGTGAAAAGTCTACTGATCGAAAGATTTGATCGAGACTTTCATGTCATAAAATCAAAGTAAAAATGTCATCAACAAAGAAGTTGTTGGAATTGAATTCGTTGATTACTCTAGTAGAAATCTTAACAAAGGAAACGTAATAACGCTACATGTGCGAAATCAAGATTTTTATTTAGTTGAGGTGAGAGTTATTTGAGCTTTATATGCATCAGTTAACCTCATTAAAACACTTGAGGGTCCTCCTATACTTGCTTGGGTTTTCAAGTACTTGGTGAGATGCTTCTGTCGTATTACTGAAAAAAGTGTGGTAGTCGTGATGAAGGTATTATTCCATAGACAAAAGTTTAAGTATTATTCTTTATGCTTTATTTTGGAAATAGTAGATGAGTGTACATTAATGTTTTTCACTCGCTAATCAAAGTGATTTCATAAGATAGAACTAACGTGAAGATATTGACTTAAAAGACAACCATGTGAGTAGTGTCACTATACGCCAGAACAACGTTACGAAATGCGTGGGCGTATGATCGTTCCGGTGCATGGGTTTTGCGTGGGCGTGGGGCGGTTTGAATGAGTCACCGGGTCGGTGTTGCGGGCCGGGGCGGTTTGCGTGAGTCATCGGGGCGGGGCTCGCCCCGATGCCTCTAGTATATAGGAGAGGGAACGGGTCCATGTGCCATTATAGCAGGATGCGTTGTGATTTCTGTGCACACGACTTCGCGTCGACTGAGGAGTGTATTGCTCATGGCGAGTTCGAATCCGGCCGTCGGTATTGTGTTGAGTGTACGGTGTGGTATGCACGTGACCAAGAGCACGCATGTCCTTTCCTACGTCATCGGGACAATTGGGTGGAGTGTTATATCTGCGATGAGTGTATGACGGTGGAGGCGTTCTTCGAGAATGGTCGTCATGGATGTTATCAGTCTTGTCGTCTATGTGGAGCAGACTTTTTCCTGGAAGAGGGTGAGCATATCTGTCCCGTTCAAATGGCTGCGTTACTGCACCGTGTAGCCCCAGTTGGGGAACAACAACAACAACAGCAGCAGCAACGAGGAGGGATGCGTCAGGAGGAGCGTCAGGAAGAGGTGCGTCATCAAGGACGTGGGCAGCGTCATGGGGATGTGCGTCGTTATTTCTTTAATGATGCCGGTATGGATGTGACCTTTACCCCGGCGGAAGAGACACGTGACATTGTCGGGTTTTTGGATAGCATGTACCAGCAATTATATGATTTAATTGTGTTGGAGCATCAAGATTTTGAGGTGGTGGTGGTGGTTCAAATGGTGTGTTTATTTGAACGTGTGGTGGCACGGGATGATGTGGAAGAAGTGGAATTACGCTCTCATCCTATTTATAGACGGGGCATTCAACACTTGAACTTTGATATGTGGTTTGAGGAAGTCAAACAAGAATGGATGAGTTGGTTGGAAAATGTGACGGCACAAAGTTCAGGCTTAGTGCTCCAACTCATTCGCCAATTGGAGGTGCGTTTGGGTCGTCATGAGATGGATCAACGTCGTGCAGGGAGACGCATTCCCGTGCCCAGAGAATTATGTTATTTGAAATGTGTGCGTCGATTCACCTATGATATGGAAGATGACAATTTATGTTTCTATGACGCGGTCCTCTACGCTCTCGCCTATCAAGATGGGTTGACAACCACAAAGTATTTAAAAACGTTTCGTGATATGAAGGTCAACGAGCGCTATCAATTGGACTTTAGTGGTATGGGCCAAGATGGATTCTACCCATTAAGATATTTAAAGCACTTTGAACAAGTGAACAATATTGCGTTACGCATTTATGTGCATAATGGTAAAGTGTTCAAAGGTACTCTCTACGACCATGATTGGCAGTGTAACAGTAGTACACGTATTGTGCATTTAATTTTACTAACAGACGTGGAAGATCGTCAGGAGGAGTATTTGGATTGCCATTTCATTCCCATCATTAAATTTGAAACATTTATCTACAGGGTTTATTATGTGAATCAATTGTCGGAGGGTTACCGTCGATATTTGTCATGTGAGTTATGCTTGGCCACCTTCGCCTTCAGTGGTGAGAATAAAGCCACACCAGAAGTGATTGAGGAGCGTGCTACACATCAACGGCAGTGTTGTGGTGTAAAGACACAGTTGGAGCATGGACCTCCTTCTATCGAATTGAAATTCCAGGATTTTGGGAAAATGACGCACCCACTTTGCGTGGTCTATGCGGATATTGAGAGTATAATACATCCAATCACCAAAATCCATACACCAGCAGCAGTGGGATTCTATGTGAAGTGGGATGCAGCTCTCGGTATGGAGAATGAGCCCGTCGTACAACATATAGGGGAAGAGTGTGTGACGGAGTTTTTGGATAGTATTGAATCTCTCATTTATCGACTCCATCATTTAATCGATAATCTCTCCCGCAAGACGATGATTATGACACCCGCCGATTGGGAACATCATAGGACAACGGAGCATTGTAATGTGTGTAAACGGCATGTAGTTGAATTGAGTGATGATCACGTCAATGATCACCAGAAGATGGATCATACAAAGTGTCGCGATCATGACCATTTAACGGGTCAATATCTGCAAGTGTTGTGTCTTTCATGCAATATCCGCCGACGACAAGTGCGACGCCAGATCCCCATCTTCTTTCATAATTGGAAGGGGTATGATAGTCATCAGGTGATCCTATATGGTTTAGCACAACGGAATCCAGATCTGTGGTGGATCAACCCGTGCTATACGGGAGGTGATAAGACCATCGGTGTGACGGCGAGTTATCACGTGTATGGGAATTATAAAAACAATGTGAAAATTCTATTTCGCGACTCCTTCCAATTCTTATCATCATCACTTCATAAACTGTCACACACAGTGGATCAATTTCCAGTGTCGGAACAAGTATTACAGACTGCCTATCCCACCATTAATCATCAGGCAATACGTAAGGGAGTGTTTCCTTACACCTATTTCGATGACTGGGCACGTCTTGATGAAGACTGTCTTCCCCCTATTGAAAAGTTTTACAACGATTTGGTGGAACAACCGTGCTCAGAAGAAGACTATGCTACAGCCCAACGCGCCTGGCGAGAGGTGGGATGCCGCACCTTTCGAGACTATGTTACATATTACTTGTTGGTGGATGTAGTACTATTGGTGGATATTTTTGAAAACTTTCGTACTAAAATGTATGACGTGGCGAAATTGGATCCAGTTCACTACTTTGGTCTCCCCGGTCTCACTTACTCCTTCTTCCTTCTCTATACAAATGTATGTCTCGATCACGTGATGGATGTGGACATGTATAAGATGTTTGAGTCGGGTATACGAGGGGGAATGACGTTTGTTAACAAACACCAAGCAGAGTATGTGGAGGCATCACCGGAGACAGAGGATGTGTATTCCCACTTGTACTATGTGGATGCAAATAACCTCTACGGAACGGCCATGAGTGCCAAACTCCCCAAGGGGAACTTTATATGGATGCCCCCTCATGTATTGGAACAAGTGAATGATGATTGGATTCTAAACTATGACGTGGAGGGTTACCAAGGCTGCATCCTAACGGTTGATTTAGACTATCCAGCCCATGTGCAGGATCGGAGTATGGATTTACCATTTGAACCCATGCAAGGTGAGACAGAGACATCCCAAATGAGTGGCTATATGCATATACTGTGGCGAAGTTTATATGAGAAGGAGCTTCCGCGGAAAACATCGAGTAAACTGTTGATGACTCATCATCGTAAAGAGCGTTATACAGTCCACATCTATGCGCTCCAATTTTACGTGCAACAGGGGATGCATGTGAGTAAGGTGTATCAAGGGATAACGTTTCACCAAGAAGCTTTTATTCAGCCCTATATTGCCTACCATACTGCAGAGCGGGCGAAAAGTACAGACGCTATGGTGAAGAATATGCACAAGTTATGTGTCAACGCCCTATTTGGTAAGACTATGGAGGATGTACGGAAATATGGACGTACCAAGATGGTGCGTAGTAAACGGCTATTTTTGAAGTATATTCACCACCCCATGTGCCAAAATTTCTTTGGGATAGGTTCTTCAGCAATGATTGTTCACATCCGTCGCCGAAAAGTATGTCTAGACCGTGCCATTTATATTGGACAGGCTGTTCTCGACATTAGTAAAGTGCAAATGTACCGGTTGCAGATGCAGTGGCGCATGAACCAACATTGCCTATCCGTCGAAATCATCGGGGGAGATACTGACTCATTCTTTCTCAAAGTGAGGAGTAAAAGTGATCGGAATACGATTCTAGCTGAATTTCAATCACTTCCCAATACGGTGGATCCGGCAGCACGAGGAATTTTAGACACGTCCAATTATCCAACGACACATCCTCTCTATGACTCGCATAATGCAAATCGATTAGGGTGCTTCAAGGATGAGACGCAAGGTCGTGTGATTATGGAGTTTATATGCCTCAGTCCAAAGTTGTATTCCTATGTGTTAGAGGATGGGAGTGGAGATTGTCGCGTGAAGGGGATTAAACAATATAAGAAGAGAGAGCTATCCCACGCAGTGTATAAAGCGGTGTACGAAGAGCAGAAAGCGCATGTGGTGAGTCAATTAAATTTGGAATCTCGGTATCATGTAATACGCACAACACTGCGTAAGAAAGTGGCTTTAACAGGGTGGGAGGATAAACGATACTGGGTATCAGCCAATGAAAGTCTTCCCTACGGTAATCATGCTATAATAGGGGCAGAGGTTGTGGATATGCTGTTAGATGGCATCGATGAAGAAGTCGATCATGTGCAATCGGATGGTGGAGATCCGGGCGTCAACTGATTTACCTTTGGAGAGGATCTATACAGTCTTGTGTTCACGTGGTTATACTCCTCTACGCTTTCATCCAGCTAAACCAAAGCGTATTTATACGAAATGGTGGAATAGAATCCCATTACAACTTTTCCCACGAGGTTGTATCCAGGTGATGGGCTATCACGAAATGGTAGTGTACGACCGTGTTTATGATAGTCTGAAAGTACTTTTGGCGGATGAACTACAACTACCCTTGACATTATCGACACCGCAAGTAAAATCTTGCACAGTATTATGTGACTGGCGCCGATATCGTACAGACATTGTCTTTTCAAAGATTCATTCATCGGCATCTATTATGAATGAACAGGAACTCTTTCCTGGGACTTTAGTGCAGTGGGGTGATCATTATCATTGTTCATTATTCACCAATGGAAAAGCGATTGTGACAGGTGTGTGTTCCATTGATGAAGCGGAGCATGTATTGAAAGGTATGATTTCCCAATTATAATACGTGATGAAAAACAAGAGCATGTGTTTTTACACTTATTTATTAGCAAGGAGGGATGATACAAGGCCTTTCATATACGCAGCAATATACCGATCATTGTAAGCAAGTTTTTGGGGATTCCTTGTCTCTTGGGATGTGATTTGATAAAAGGGGGTGAGGGTTTCCTGAAGGGAGGTGGTATGAGGGCGATGATTGAGATAATAGAGACAATAACCACCACAGTAAGCCTTCTCGCCCTGAATACAAGCATGGGATTGCTTGAGGGGGTATGGGCGCTTCTTCAACCATGTGTAGAGATGAGGATAATTGTGTATGGGTTCACCATAAGAGTCAAAGAATTCACATACACCTTGATCCATATCCTGATAGTAGGCAAGCCAATGTTCTCCTTTCTTATGTCGGGGATCAGAATTGAGAATGCAGGAGAAGGAGGTGGTCTTGTGGGGTGCTTCATCTGCCGCAAAGACCCCCGAAAAGGGAATGTGGGAAGGGTGTAGGAATAAGGGAGCCATGGATCGACAACTACATTGTAGGAGACAAATGAGCTCATCATCACAACAGCATTGTAATTGATGACGTAGTTGTATATGATCCACAGACTTCATCACACTTTCCAATTGACCGGAAGAGAGCCATTCTACCATGGCGATGGACTTTAAACAGCTGGAGTTACGTAGTCGCTGGAAATAACAGAGGTGTTGGGTTTGATGACAAAGGATTCATCGACAAGGGAGAAGATGAGGAGATCCAGGGGTCCTTCAATCCGGCCTCAAAACCAATTTCCAAGGAGAAGTTTAAATCGCCACGTGTCCTTTGCTGTTCAGATAGACGATGATCCAAGGTGATGTCAAAGGGGATGAGATAAAAGTACTTTTTAAAGGTATCCAAATCCATATGACAGGATGAGTTCTTGCCATATATGTTAATGGCACGATTGAATTGTGTGTAGACTTCGCGTAGATGTTTACAATCAATAGCGCCCCCAGTGATGGTCATACCATTCGACTTGAGTGTGAGGGAGGATAATTTATGCCGTTTGAACACCAGTTTACGGTTCCCATAATTGAACCATTTGTTACTAGGGAGGAAGCCAAAGAAGATGAGTTTGGGTTGAATATTGAGTGCAAAGTTAGTCACTTCACGTTTCTGCCATCCGGAATTGAGATTAATGCGTTGAACGACAATCCCATTATATTTGTAGGCAATAGTCTCCTTCATCCGACGGGTAGCAATGGCCTTTTGAATGGTATCAGACGGGAGTAGCATTGGCATATGGAGTTTAAAGGAATGAAACCATAAACGATAAGTATCCCCGGCAACAATAGCATCAAAGATGCGAAACATGTATTGTGGATGATTAACATGAAATTCCAAATCCAATTTCGTACCAGGAGGAAGCGCTTTATTTTGTTGGAATAAGTTGCAATGAATGGGGAAATCATATTGACGTTTATAATTACCCTTCTGCCATAATTTAAGCTCCATTTGATTAATCAAATTCGCTTCCTCATCAAATTTGGAGTAGGTATCCGTCAGAGTACTACCCGCCGGGTAACCCGCCGCACCGGCAGCGGGTAAGGTACGTACAAGTGATGTGGTAGGGGTTTGAAATCCTTGTGTTACTATATGCGTACCTTTGGCAGTAGCATCATATTGCAACATGTTGATGAGATAGGCTTGTAAAAAGTACATCCCACTTCCACCTTCCACCACTTGTTCATTGACGGTAATCTTGACGTCACGAAACATACTGTGAGCGGAATTGTTAATGAGGATCGCCTTGGCCGTATCTTTAAGGGTAGCCCACGCACCACCTGCCCCCAATTTCTGAATGGAGACCTCTACACTGCAATAGACATTGGATACATTCATCCAAAAACGATCTGACGGATTAATAGTGAAATGAACGACATCACATGCATCGAGGGCATTGATGGGATAAACCAGTTGCGTGTAGACGGAACGACTTGAAACATCCACCGCATCTTTGGCAAAGATACTGTAGCGACTATCCAATTCAGAGGGGTAGGCATCCGTCATGATCATGGATGTAATGGTTGATGAATTACTTAAAATAAACGTTGTCCACCAGTAAGACGACGATAGTAGGGTAAGTGACGCACACCGCGATAGCTTGTCGATGTGATGGCCCCTGTACTATCATCCACAGGCATGGGTCGTTGACGTTTAGCAAGGGGGATTTCCCCTACTTCCTCTAGAGCACGTTTTCGGGAGCGTACTGCTTTCCCAATGGCTTCAATACCATTCCTGGCAGTGCGTGGTGTATTGACGAGTTGACTCACAGCATTTACACCGGAGGAGGCAAGTGATTGTGCCGCACGTTTCACATTACGCGCCGTAAGTTGACCTTTCACACCCTTTACAAGACGGTTCTTTAATCGACCTAGACCTTGTGTGATGGTATTGGAAAGAGAGGAGCGACGAGGAGTGCGCTTGCTAGGGCGTCGTTTCATAGGGGCGCGTTTCACGGGAGCACGTTTGATGGGGGCTCGTTTTGTGGGGGCTCGTTTTGTGGGAGACCTCCGTATAGAGGTTTTTAGTCCACGTCGGGGGATGCGTGGCATGCGGATGCGTGGCATACGAAATCCACCGGTTTGTTCACCACCACCACCACCACCCGATTGACCCAAAATGTGTGCACTGGGGACGGTGGGGGATCCCCCTCCAATGAGTTGGAGTCCCCCAGATTTTGTGCGATCAAATTGGAATGGGGAATCCCCCAATGGACGTTGGAAGAGGTAGGCCATGTTGAAGGAGGTTGGAGAGTACAAGTTACTTAAACACGGCGTCGTAAATGTAGTTTGAGGTAGGTGCGTCCACCGTGTAAAGGGGCTAGACGCCCATCATCTGAATGGATAGTGAAATGTAGACGATTCAAGTCATGCACGGCAAGGGGGAGATAGTCGACATGATTGAATTCATGATGAATCGCCGCTCCATAAGGAAGTGCTTCATAGGGGATAACACGTAGTAAATTGGTTTTCATACCACCGACATAGGTAGTGGAAATCAGGTTGGAGTAGAGGAGGAGATTATAAATGTAAGCGTGCATGTTGACGGGGGTAGTACATTGAATGGAGGAATCTATCCGAGGGGTGGGAAGTCCGAGAATATCTTGTAGGAGAGGGTCCATGGTAAGAGATATACCAGGGGTAAGGTGGAGTTGGGTGAAGGTGGAGTCACCAATGGTGATGTAGGAAAACTTCACCCAGGATGAGTCAGCGGAATTGAGGGTGTAGAACAATGAAGGAATGTCATAGATACCATTTTGTAAACGAAATGATTTGATGGGCTTCACGGTACGCATATCAATGGTGGAGGATATATCCATAGGAGTGGCATCTTCAGATGAATCATCCATCAGTGAATCATCCACGAGTGAGTCATTGAAGGGGTGGGGTACATCAATGAATGAGGAATCAGTTTCATACGCGGAGATAATATCTTGTAGGACTGTGTCATCCACATCAGATCGAAGAGAGATGGGTTTGGGGAAAATGAAATTCACTGGTTTTCGCGTATTGCATTGATTTAAAAGGACATAACAATCAAATCCTTTATTTCGCCATGCGAGACGTCGCTCTTCTATGGTATAATTGGAACTGTTTCGTGCTTGAGCTGTAGCAGGACTGAGATAAGTGGTGGAGGTGGTTATGGTACCTGTCGTGATATATGACACACCACTATACCCGAATAGATCAATGGCAGTACTTGTGTCGGGACCTATAAATAGATCAGATGAAAGATCTGTATTTACAAGGAGTTCATGGGGGTTGGTATCATATTTTTGGAAACGATTGAGAAGATGTGTTCCACCACGAGTACTACGTTGTTCCACTTCGAAATTGTCCATGTCAAAGGCCTCCGATAACTTGGGAAAGTAAATACCCAACAGTTGACTATTGGAGCTAAAGGAGCGTAGAGTGATACGCCCCTGTCGTTTCATGAATTTGTTGTACGTCTCAAAGGCACCTTTTTGAACACGCAATTCCTTGTAACGAGGATGTAGATTGTGATAGGGGATGTGGAAATAATAATCCGTTGTGGTGGTTGTACCATCTTTGGTAATGTCTTCATCAAAATATAATTCGCCATTTTGTAGAGTACCATTTCGATCCATCATTTGAGGTAATCCATATAGGGTTAACTGTGTACATAATTCTTTGAATTGATCACGAAGAGTACCAGCACTAATTCGGATCTTGGCGACACGGGTACGATAGAGGGGGATGGGGGTAATGACAAAATCAGAAGCTTTAAATGCAGATTGTTCACAAGGGTGGTAGAATCCACGATAACGACGGAGCGGATGTAATTTTCGGGTATATGTCTTTTTGGGGTCATATTCTTTAGCAATAGTTTGGTGTTTGGTGATGATGGTGTGAAGAGTGCGATTATTCGTGTAATTGACGTATTCATAATTTGCACCAGCATGTACAATCATGTTAATTTCCTCCTGTGTGATGTTTTTCATGGTATAATCAATGGGGGTGGAATCCACATGTGGCATACCCGTGGGGCGAGAGTAAAGAGCACTGGGATAATAGTCATGCTTGACATCACCTCCCAATTCTAAATCAATGGGGGTGGGTTGAAATATGAATCCACATGGAGCCCCCACTAATGATTGCATAGGTCCATTCAAGATAAGGGCATGATTGAGGTATGTATAATCTTTGGTAAGTGTATGCCAGGGGGTAGGATTGTTGCATATGGCGGTGAGCATTTGTTGTAGGGCACTCGCTGAACTGTCGGAATGAAATCGCGCCGGCATCATTGTCTTTAAGATAGTGGGGTTTTCGAGGACCCATTTATCAAATGTATGTGGAGAAAAGACTTCTGACGTGTTTTTCGCCTCTTGAAAATTATGTAGGAGGGGTGAAATATAGGTAAATGGTTTATTGTATACATCACGCCATACATTGGGGACTTTACGCATGGATTGAAGAACACCACTTATACGATGAAGATTGTAGAAACATAACCCATCTCGATTCTGTTGAATGCGATGAGCCAATTGTTCCAGTAGGAGGGGTGTGACATTGATGAAGTTTCCATGTTTACCAACAGTCCAATTCTTTATGCGAAGATCACCCGTAGAGGTTGGAAAACTCCGAATGAGTGTACTGGTGCGATTATTTTCATTGGTAAAGGTGTCTGCCAAAAAATTGTCATTCACCGTTTTTAAGGCATAGGCCCATGTCTTGGGTAGACTATCCAAGTGAATGAGTAGTTCGTCACTGTTATTATAGTCCACCACTTTAGGATGATATTTAGTCTTGGCTTTGGGATCAAAGAAAGGTACCAATTTATTCAGATAAAGGAGATAGGGAGCTGGATTAAAACAGAGTCGTTGTATATGAGCCACTTGTGGTGTCATAGGTGAATGGGGGCCATGTCCATCCTTTTTCAAAGTAATGGTGTGACTGGTGAGTTTAGGGATGAGTGGATATTCACAGTAAAAGATGGGTACTTGAGTTTTGTAACGTATTCCCCTTCTGGATTGTAGCTTTTTGGCTTCTGCAATGTTGTGATACATGGTATCTAAAATACCAATGGGAATCTCGCTTTGAGTGAGGGTGGCTGTTTTTAATTGCACTTTTTGAGCACCACCACCCCCTATCCCAGGTGGACCGCGTTTTCCCATGGGGCCCTGTTTTCCTTCAGGACCTACAGGACCAAGGGGGCCAATGGGACCTGGTGGACCAATGGGACCTGGGGGACCTTGCACTCCCTGTTTTCCAGGGGGACCTGTTGGACCTTCCACACCACGAATACCAGGTAGACCTGCCTCACCTTGGGCACCACGTTTCCCAGGGGGTCCCTGTGGACCGATGGCACCTTTAACTCCTTGTGGACCTCGTTCTCCTTGTGGACCTCGTTCTCCTTGTAGACCATGAGAACCCCGTTCACCTTGGACACCACGGGCACCTTGTGGACCCCGTTCACCTTGGACACCGCGTTCACCATCTCTCCCTGGAGGTCCCTGTGGACCTTTATCTCCTTTATCCCCTTTATCACCTTGAGGTCCACGTTCACCTTGTGGTCCACGTTTACCATCCCGTCCATGACGCCCATCTTTACCATCCCTTCCATGTTGTAGATTGGAAGCGGTTATACTCTTACCAGGATCACCTTTATCACCTTTATCCCCTTTATCACCTTTATCCCCTTTATCACCTTTGTCACCGGGTAGACCTTTACTTCCCGTGTCACCTTTGTCACCTTTATCACCTTTATCTCCTTTATCTCCTTTGTCTCCTTTATCTCCTTTCTCACCACGAGGACCGGGATCCCCCTTGTCACCTTTATCCCCTTTATCACCTTTCTCACCACGGGGGCCAGGATCCCCTTTCTCACCACGGGGGCCGGGATCCCCTTTCTCACCCTTATCCCCCTTCTCACCCCGAGGACCAGGATCACCTGGGGGTCCTTGAGGTCCTATACGCAATTGAATACCACCGTGGGTAGAAGGGCGTTTGGCGGGTAATTTCCGTTTTAGAAGGGTACCAGCTGTGCTTTGGGGGTCCGATGTGTTAAGAGGACCCACTGAAAACGACAAATCAGTTGGAATAGTCTTCAATGTATTTTGAATACTGATCTCTTTTACACCCACTTCCCATTTATCACCATAGGGAATAGTGATATTGGGGAGTAGTTCATTGGTAAAATCAGAGGAAGAGTTGGTTGGAAACCGCTCTGGTTGGGCATTGCTGAAGACGTGAATCACCAAGTCGGTATTGTTTGTGTACGCCGCATTATGAGCTGTGTCTGCTGTCCACGTGTGAACCACCCTCTCTCCACAATAAGAGTACACAAACACGGTTGCCTCTCGGTTACCCTGCCGGTATCCCATAGGGCTTCAGGAGCTGAATCATTACTTAAAACACTTTGACTCGCATGATGAGGAACGTGGGCGGAAATGTAGTTTCAAAAAGGAACGTCCATACTTCATTGGAATGTAGCGAAATCACCATCATCACCACGGATTTCCACTTCAATTTGATTAATGAGAGAGAGAGTACGACTACTCAAGGGATAGTATTCCACAGCAGGGATCTCTACATTAATCATTTTACCATAATGCGCCGTGTGTTCAATGGGGATCATTTTTAACAAGCGTGCATGCGTATCACCAATAGCACTAGCAGCTACAATATCACAGTAAATAATAATGTTGTAGGTATTAGGTACAATACCAACAGGATAGGTGGTTTGAAAATCAGAATGGGGTCCGAATATGTACGGGTCAGGTTGAGAATGTGACCCATAGACTCCCAAAATCAATGTAGGTATTCATACCCGTATGAATGGAAAGGAAATGTTCCGGAGAGAGGGGAGGGAAATAAACGAATATCTTCCAATGGGATAGGGCACTTTGCATGTAATTGATGAGACCCATGATGGTATAGGCTCCCTTAGGAATGAGGATGGTTTGAAATGGAAAGGAGAATTGCATTCCCTCCGATCGAATAAGACTATCATCCAACGGTTTTAACACGGAACGATACATGTGAAAGATGGGGCGATTATTAAAGTCCATGGTGAGTGTCACAGTCTTGAGAGGTTTTTTGTCACGTGGACGAATGCGTAGGATCATCCCTTCGGTTAAATAAAACATATTGCGTTGATAGGTGTAGAGTCCATGGGTGAGACTACCTTTAATACCGTGAGCATTTAAACCATCATGGGAGGACCACCCAATGGCTTCAAAGGCTGGGGAAAGCTTTTCATGAGTGAGTTCTTGAGGGTTAGATGTGAATTTCGACACGAAACGTGTCACTTCATAATCGGATGAGCGGTAGGCGTGTGCACCAAAGAGATACAGTTGAAGACATTGATTCCCAGTCGTGGCTTTCATCCATGTTGGTGTTTCGATGGGTTTAAAGTAGCGTTGTTCCTCTTCCTTCTTCCATGGATAGAGTGTCATGGGTAAGGATGAGTAATCAGTGTAGGTGGGTGGTAGGCTATAATCCCATAGGGCATTGATGTGAAGAATCATACCATCATAAAGGTGGTGGGGTAGGGTGCATGATATTCCATACTGTGTTTGAATAGGCGTGACGTCAGTTCCGACAAATTGTAATTTCGAATGAGGGTGGCATTTGAAAGTGTAGCCGATAAAAGATGGTTGAGGAGGAGTATTGTATCCAGAACATACGATTATTCGGCATACCTTTATGAATGGCATGAATCAATGTTTGAAGTGTATACATGCCTTTGGGGATAGAGTAGATAATGGGGGAAGGTATGACGGTATCCGTATGAAAATAGACCAGACGTAATGGTTTCGGGAGATGAATCATGGTCATGGTTGTATAATTGGGAAAGCGTTGACATAGTTGCATGATGACTCATTTCTTTAGGTGTTGGGGATGATGAAGAATATCGTGGCCATAATCAAACGGTGTAATGGGGGATAGGAATGAATATGGAGAGGTCTTGTGTGGCAAATTGAGGATCCAGGATCGCGGTGTTGTTCATCATGACGTGAGGAGGACCACGCTTTGGTAGTGTGATGATGGGACTGCACTCACTTGATAGGTGCTACACGTCACTGGGTGGAGGGGTTTGAAAGTCACTCTCTTCTCTTTTCCAATAAAATGGATTGACGATGAGGAGAGAGTAATGTGTGAATGTTGGAATTTCTTAATGTTACTCTTCACCCCCCCAACAAGTTTTATGATAACATCTGTATTGTACTTGGCCCACCAGAGGGGTAGGCACCCCCTTCTCTTGCCATAAGCCGAGTGATGACGGTGCGATTCAACAGTTTAGCGATATGCGCTCCATCCTCAAATTGAATGAAGAGAGAGGTAATAGTTCACTTGACCTTCCGCATCGTACATTCAATGAATAAAGTGTGATTCCACCTTGACAGGGTTTGCCCATTTTTACGGAAAGGATGAGGTCACAGAGGAGGAGTGTGGAAAGACGGTAGTATGGGGGCTTGTAAGAGGATAAGTGTAGGGTGGGATGATGAAATACACGTTTACAAAGTACATGAGGGAGAGTTTATAGAAACCACGGGGATATGGAGAGACTGTGTGTGGTATAGAACCCAATACGGCAAAGAAGCCGATGACGAACACGTTCCGGTTCTTTCACGTGAATTTAAGGAGTGAGTCCACACGTTGCCAATTGTTCCAAAGTCATGTGTCCATTGTGTAAAACGGTCCATGGGTAAGGAAGTCCAAGGTGTAGGCCCGGTAAGAATCGATTCAAGGAATTCCAAGTAGCTATGGGTAACGGGTCGAATACGACGGAAATTGAAATGGGTAAAGAGTCGATCTTGATACGCGTGTGGGAAGTGGATGGGAGAATGGTATCAATTCATACATAATATCCATGGTCTGAGGGGAGAGTGGTTGTGAGGTATAGAGTCAAGGGTTGAATAAGGCTCGCGTCGATTCCACCAGAGCACCATGGTCTTGATTGGAGCGGATTGTACTCACATTATACGTACGGCGACTATCCTCATGGAGAAGAGGTGGGAGTTTTTTCATCAAGGTGTCTGTATACATTTTCAAATGGTCCACACTATTCACCTTGGCATTTAATGTATTGGGGGTGGTAAAGTTGGGGAGAATACTTGTGTATTGATTGTGCACGTGTTGACCATCTTCTCGTGTAAAGTCTAGCGTACGTGGAAGATTCATCCATGCCGATAGGGATAATTGATTCCCAACTTGCGTTGATATTTGCGTAAAGAGGTCATGAGTTCTCACGCAAAATAATGGAAGCTTCATAATCGTACGTGAAACGTTACTTGTTTAGCTTTGTCAGTGATTGATGTGACCTGCTAATAAGCCCATAAACACCAATGACTCATTTTGTTTAATCAAGGACGATGAACTATATCTTTGGGTAGGGTTAAATGGAGGGCATCCGCGAGATTGGCGGTCGGGTAATACCAAATTCTTTGGTGTAGAGGACGTATCAGAGTATTAATCGGTCGCGATAGATTTTATCTTCACCATATGGGGGCCAAGGGAACACGTAGGAATTTAGGGGAGAAAGACGTTCTCCAAGGGATGCGCACCCATATAGATCCAATGGTAGTAACCACTTCCAGTCACATTCACGGACAGAGATACTCAACAATTGATATCCATCGCCATTAGACTGGTATTTCGAGGGTAGGCCATTTGAATAGAATCTCCTCCTCCGTATGTTTAAGGAGGGTTCCCACATACAGACCACACCATCCATTTCAAAAGATCATCTAAAGGCATAGTCTCTTGTGCATATTCCCGATGGAATTGTTTGGAGAAGGAGCAGCGATGTAAGGGAATCACACTAAACCAAAAGTCTTCATACGAGCCGGTTGTATGTGATTAATGAAATCCATTGCGATGAGTAGCTACACGTGTTTGTTATACGGGTTGTTTGTAGTGGAGATAGGTGATAGACTGTATGAGGGAGGAACCATGCCATGGCTTAAGGCAGGGGAGAGTACTAGCACGTAATGAAACACGGTATATTCTTTCACTTCTTAGATAGAGAGAGATGGGTGCCACATCAATAGTGTACACATCCGCTTCAGTAAAATCCATCCCCACCCATGTACAGGAGTGAGGTTTTCCAGTCTTGATGGTAAACATTTGGGTTTGTACGCGATTGTCATAGGTTTTAAAGCATCAATGGGGGGTATGTGATAACATTTCGTCTTTGGATGCATACAGGGGGTGACGTATGACTTTATCTGCACCTTCCATATTATAATAGGGGAGAAATGTATGCATGGTGGAATGTTGTCCCACATCGGATGTTTTCCCCACGGTGATGGACTGCGTTTCCGTTAATGGTATCAATGGTATTTGACGAATAGCCTAATCCTTGTACACCTACTTCCCATTGAGGACATTGGGTGGAAAGAGAAAAGGGTACAATTGTATGTAGTGAGTAAATAACTGGTTGGCTTTATTGTTGAATGAATCAGATTGTGTACATTGCTGAGTAATTAGGATGGGAAAAAAGTCCTGTTTCTTCTCCCCACGTCTATGTGTTAATATTGACGATGGTTACTAGATGGTACAATATCGGACTCCTTCACCATGAATTCATCCGATTTGGGATTCCCTTTGCCAATGTTACGAGGTTAATTCACGTTGTCCATGCCGTTGGCGTTTATCCAGGACGTCATCCACTGATTGATAGATTTCTTCATCACGTTGTACAGACTTGTTAAATTCATGCGCATAAAAGGCTCCAGGATTTAGGGTTTTACCCATCAAATCCACCAAAGGTGTACATGCGTGTTCCATGAGGGTCTTCCCGGAATGCTCTTGATACGAAACTCTTCCGTTGACCAATTCGACTTCATACCCCGTCCCAAAAACGTTCCTTTATCCCGTTGTGGAAATGCGCACACGTGCCCCCACTTTTAAAAGGGGGATGATACGTTGCCGCTTCTTCTTTCTTCAATTGGGTGATGCAGTTTTGGAGATGACGTTTATGTTGATGAGTTAGAATGGAGCCAATATCCTCCTTGGTCACGTCATTGGGGATAGCGTGTGTCGTGGAGTGTCGGGTATTGTTATACGCCAGCATAATGTCGGGAAGGAAATCAATCCAGTTTTGAGCATTGGTTGCCGTAAAGATACGTTCCAATTTCTCTTTAATGGTACGGTTCAAGCGCTCCACGTGAGCGCATTTGTAAGGGCTATAAATAGAAAAGTGTTCAATATGATCCTTCTTGAGGACAATTGGCCACTTTGGAATTATAGAATTCACGACCTTGATCCGTTTGTAGACGCATAGGGGGAGGAATGGTTTGAAACACTTGTTCGAGAATAGAAGGCCACTTCCTCAGCACTTTTGGTTTTGAGAGGGAAGGCCCAAGCTTTGCTGTGAGAATATGTCATGAGCATGAGAATGTATTTATAGCCACGATTGGACATTGGCATATTTTTGATAGTCCACAATGTCCGCTTGGGAATTGGATTTGGGGGCCACTCACACGATTAGGGTTGGAGAGGGTGGGGGCGTTGTTTCTTGCGGTGGAGAGTGTAGGGTTTTGGGTGGGATTGGAGCCATTGACGTACTCGGTGCGCAGATGATTCCGGACGCAGCAGCTAAAGAAGCGACGGAGCCGTACCCCGCAGGATGTTGGGCGTCGTAATAAATGTCCTTGAGACGATCCATCCACAACATCCGATGTTTTCCATCTACTTGGTTGGACATGTTGTTCCATGTGTGATGCACAGCAGGTCAAGGTCACAACAATATGTTGATCTCCACCCCCTCCACTGCAAGACGTGCACAAACGTTGTAGCCATGTGGGGGCCGCCATGGTTTCCATGCCACACGTGTTCCATCCTCTACCTAATAATAATATTGGTTCTCGTCGAGGAGGGGGCGCCTATTCTCCTTATCCTCCGAACGTGTCACGGCGCGTGTACGCGTCGTGCACGTTGGTTGTCCTCGGACTGGAGGTTCCTCGACTGGAGGTTCCTCGAATGGAGGTTCCTCGACTGGCGGTAGCGCCTCGACTGAGCCGTTTCGGAGAGTGGGGGATGGTAGGAGAAGGAGGGTGTGTCGGGGGAAGTGGTGGAGGGTTGAAGGCGCTTGGTTCCGGCATCAATGGACTCGTTCCAAACAATTTGTGACGTAGTTTCTGCATAAGGATCATGCGCGCATGCCAGTTGCGGAGCCGCTTCCTGGTAGGTTTCATACGAATGAGATCACGTGCCACTTCACGCGCATACTCGGGATAGGGTTGGAGCATCCCCTGGATGCGTTCATTCTCCAACGTGTGCCGCAGCAGGGCTGAAGTCTCATCCCCACCGACTTGGCCACCACCTTGGCCACTGCCTTGACCACCACCTTGGCCACCGACTTGGCCACCGCCTTGTTCTTTCACCTTGTCTTCACATGCTTTCAGCTGTGTCGGTGTCACAACCATCATTTTACTAAAGTCCATTTTGGAATGATGAGTGGTGTGTTTTGTGTAACTTAAATACAATCATGGGTGGCTTTCAAACAATTGTGTACGAAAACGGTTTATTCTAGTGGTGTAGCTGAGTGTGAAATCAATAAAGAGATAGGCATACACGCATAGTCATGTAGGAATATCGGTGAGCATGTTATGAATGACGTGGAGTATCTCCCTTTAGGGAGCATGCTGCGAGAGCGAATTGCGCTCGTTTGTTGGAGATTTCGTGGATTAGGAAAGAGGACCATATAATGCACATTGTTATTACGCATCCGTTTGTTCTTTATACACCCATAGAAGATACTGTGTGATTTTTGAATGGCACAAGAAGCCTTTATGATGTGATACCGCGTAGGAACAAGCTATGGTAATGTCATCACTTTTCGCCGCACTTTCCTTGTTGTTAAGTCATCGAGAAATTGACAATATCATGCTCCCCCCACCTGATCTAGGTCGTCAACTGTGTGGGTAAAACATATTTTTAACTGAATCTCCAAGTCAACCTTGTCCTCCATCCAGGATATGAGACATGCGAATTGATCACGTGTCGTTTCCGCCGGGCACATTAGCGCCTTCATCCAATCCTTGCCCGCATCAATATTGACTTGGAGTTTCTTACGCATCTTACGTTTCTTGGTCGAGGGCTCCTCCACTTTCTCGCCTTGGTCCTCACCTTGGTCCTTGACTTGGTCCTCACCTTGGTCCTTGACTTGGTCCTTGACGTGGTCCTTGACTTGGTCCTTGACTTGGTCCTTGACGTGGTCCTCCTGTTGTTGCTTCTCCGCAGCCATGGTGAGGGAGCACATTTCCTCTTCCTCCTCCGTCGTCAAGTCATCCATGTGTAATTGGACTTGGTGGAACAGGACCTGCTTTACACTGCAGCAGAGTCGGAAATGGTGTTTCTCATCATCACGGTACACTCCCGTGACTTGGAATGTACAGCTCAGACGGATCACTCTCTCCTTGTCCTTGTATGCGCCATCCGTATGTGTGAGGTCCTTCCATATTTCATTGAGTGCAAACAAGGATTTGGACTCAATATGGCGTTCACCCATTGTAAAGATGGGTGTAATTGTCGTATGTGGGGGTTGGCACAGTTTGACGTAGATGCCTTTATTGGCTTCCTTGGTGAGACCATCCTTGAGAATTGACTGCACGTGATAATGGGACCATGTGCTCTGACTCACCAAGTCTTGTACGAGCGACTCCAATGTCTGAATATCGTCCGACACATTGGGGGATAGACGGATACGTGTATCGAAGGCACCTTTGGCAAAGTCACTTTCACGAATGAGTCCATACCACGTTGAACTCCCGCTGTTGAAGAGAATACGGGCCTCCTTCACCTTATCTTCCCAATGCACGAATTCACGGGGCCACCACTCGTAGTTCTCAACACGTAGGGCGTGGAATTTAGGAATGTCTTGACTGGGCTGGGCTAGTTTCAGCATGGTGATTGGTAAATGGCGTAGATTGGTATAGGGGCGTTCATACCAGTCCATAGTCCGTGTCGCATACAATGAGGATTTAAACATACCCTTGACGGAATCATTCACAACCACAGGGAGTTGAAGTCTCTTCTTCTTCGTCTTCTTACTCTTCGACGTCGACACTTGTGTAGCGGACGGCTCCGTGACGATGACACGTGTACGCTTCATGATTGAAATGATTCTCTCCTCTCATTCCCCATATATATACTCTTAGACATTCGCATCTTGTGCATATCGTATACCATGCATTGTTCCTTTTCTCTTGTGCTTCCGTACTTTCCACCCACACAGTCCCATATTGAGCACAAAAATGATAATGACTAAGATTTGTATTACCAAGCTCATCCATGCATCCGGTGTTTCTAACCTATCAAACATGGCATGATTGGGGATATTGAGGGTGCAGGGTGTGGCATTGAATAATCGATGATGGTAGAGGTGTTGTTCAGTGCGCTTAATCACGTGCATGGTGGGTGGTGTACTCATCATAATGAGGATGGTCACGATGACACACCATTTTATAGAGGGCTTTATTCATCTATATGATGCTCACTTTGGATATCTGTCATGTCAAAGACAGATGGATTATCATGAAAAGCAATACCATAGGCTTGAACAAAAGGTATTTGTTTCTTTTGAAAGCGGCGTTTCTTTTTGAGAAATCCATAATAATCCACTGGGGGTTTCACAAACTTGCGGAGAATGGGTCCATACACTTTGAAGAATTCTTGTTGCACCGGTGTCAAGGTCTTTCTTTCCCCTTGTTGCATTTTAGCCATGAGTTTGCGTAAGTCTTCCACATAGGTTTTAGGGAGTTGATTCACTCGATGGTTAATTGTACGTTTAAAGCAGCCCACACCTTTCTTGATCTTCCCCAACGTATCTGCAAACACTCCCCGTCGTGCTACACAGTCTTGACACATGATGTCTTCACACAGGTTATCCCCTTATTTTACCTAGTGATTGCCACGTAGTAGGTCGGCTAGATTTTCCCGTTCCGCTACCTGTGCAGCATTTTCATGGACCAAATGGGCGATAAATCGCTCCTTTGTCAGCAACATTTGCACTAACCGCTCCATGGCCCCATCTGTATACACCCCATTCCCATCCACTCGATCGGGATGTTGTGCCACTGTTTGAAACTGCTCTTCTAATTGATGAAGGATCCGACGCCGATGCATTAAACGTTCCTCTTGTAGATTAATGGATTCTTGTAGTAAATTCACAATCACTGTATTCTTTAACCCATTCATATCTGTCACATAACCTTGCTCATTTTCCAACACGGGTGGAAAGACTTGATACTCATGACGTCGTGTCTCTGTCGGAACACCCTGTCCTTCAGTCTGTACACCCTGACTCACGCTTTTCAACTCCGTCTGTACACCCTGACTCATGCCTTTCAACTCCGTCTGCAAAGCCTGACTCACATCTCTCGGCTCCGTCTGGACTTGTTGTTCTACCACTTCTGTAATGACAGGTGGTTGTGGTGGTGGTGGTGTTATACCAATAACGTGATTATTGGCAACCTCATTATAGGAATCCACATAGGCGTTTTGAATGGCTTCAGCCATTGGATTGGGTAGGACATTGTATAAGAGGGATGCTTCAATTCTATCTGGAGGAATAGCGTCATTCCATAAATAGGGTGCATATTCTGGTGAAGGACTGTCATGTGGTGGGGGTGTGGCCAGAGAATCCTCAGGTAATTGATTTTCGTAATGGGGTGTACTCAACGTCATCATGGTGGGGGGTCCATCCATGGTCACGGCTAATTCCATAACATCTGGTGGAATGTTTTCCTGTGTCATTAATTCTGTGCGATTCACCCCATCGTCAGGCATTCCCTCTAATAGTTCTTGAATCAAGGCATTCATTTCCTCTTCATCAACCGTTGATGTGTTGACTGGTACCACGGGTGGTGGTGGTGGTGGTGGTGGTGGTGGTACCACTGGGGATGTATCTTCATCCAAATCCACTCTATGTGTGGGTAATGGAAGGTTGTGTTTAAAGAGCTCCTTGATTTTTAGACGGCGTGCATCTGATAATTTCTTCTTTTTGCATGCATGATGTACATGTTGGTAGACAAAACGATTTAATTCTTCCTGTGTGGCCCCTTTGGGTAGACTCACTAGACATTTTGGACAGACGTGTTTATACCGCTCCAACACCCCTCCTTCATGTGACAGTTGAATAGCGTTACGAATCTTCTTATGTGCACCTCGAATGTGTTCATTCATGCGATGGGTACGAAAGGGTAATTTACAAAACATACACAACGCCATACGCATACATCGTCGTGCCTTCTTCTCTGGACTCTCACTTTCACCACCTTCCATGCCTACTCCTCTGTTTTAGTCTTTCATTACGTAGAATCATATACATTGTCTTTCGCGGACGTCGTCCTCGACACACTCTATAATATCGCTGTTGGCGTTTATTCCTAAACGCGTAGCACTGTAACGTGACCATTCTATTAACTCTTCTTCTTCATCTCATCCTCTTTACTTAACCTACTTTCCATAGGTAGTGTCAACTTATGACGATGTTGTATAATCATTTCTTTGATACTCCTGCAGAGTTGTATTAGAATGGTTAAGAGACTCACAATCCAAATCGACATGTGGATCGATATTTATCCAACACAAGATTAAGATGGAAGCTACCATAAAGTAAATCATTGAACCCCATTCCTCCCTTTCGCATCTACTTAAAACCAACAGTGACGTTTTTACAGTGTATTCTTACAGCAGAAAAGACACATTACAGAGATACGTGAGACCATACGTCATCATGAAATTGATGCCAAGGTTGGCGATTCACTAGCACATATTGGCCATTAAAGGATTGGCAATTGTCTTTGGAGACCGTAAAATAGGCCAAGAGGATTTCCACACAGTCTGCCAGAGAACAATGGTAACCATGTGCCCATCGATATCTCTGGCATTCAGTCTTGTTGGGGGGATCCTGACGCGGTCGATATAATCGATGAACGCGTTGAGGACAAATCACTTTATTGTCTCCAATGGCCATCTCCCCATTGCGCACACGTAATGCTGCCAAATGACTCGGCTCCTGTGCCCGTTGCGCCCATTCCTTCAACTTGACATCTTTCACTTGTATATGTTCGCATATCACTGCCTGCACAAAGCGTAATTCCCGATTCGAAGGTCCCGCCATTAACACTTCATGCACAAGACCAAATCGACGTTGTTGGGTGTGAATGAAATACTTCAGCAACCGTTGTGCATCCTCATACGTGTAACCATACTGTCGTCGCACTTCCAGGCCGATACCATGAATGAAACGGACACTAAATTCCTCATCAAAGGATCGTCGCGTTGGGGCAATAAGTACATGAAATGTCTCCAGCACAAGGATACCCCATGTGCGTTCTTGCACCCACAAACAGGTGACCTCTGCCAAATCCACATCCCCCTCCGTATCCATAATGAGCACATTGCGTATTCTCTCCCCCAACGTCTTTGTAAGAAGATACTGCTGTCGCTCCAACACACTCGTCGTCATACTGAGAAATGATGCCTCTTCCACAGTCATTCACCCTTTTATATATACCTTCCATCATGCAAAATACACACGATGCGTTCCTTCTATTCTCTGCATACATAATGGACAAACCACTTCTATCCATATGCAGTCTTCACAAAAGACTGCGTGGGCGCATGGTAGGAGCATCATACTAATCTCTTTCCTCACACATTTTAAACACTGGCGATCTAACCATAAAGTATAGGTTTCCTTTTCCAATTGTTTCCGCTGCTGCTTCAATTCCTCTTCTTTTCGTTTCAATTCCTCTTCTTTTCGTTTCACATCCTCATCCATTCGTCGTTGTTGTAGAGCATCCCGCTTCTCCCACTTATCTCCCTCTCCTTCACTCGGATCCATTAAGGCCTCCACTAATTCACCAGCTGTCATTCCAGGTAGATAGACACACTGTATATCTTCCTCCTCGTAATCCAATTCACGTGCTACACGCCAACTTGTTGGAACGTTCATTATTAATCTAAACCTCTACCACCCTTTCCATTTATATAGAGAAATGAAAACAAAGTCATACATTCAACACGTGTTTATTTCTTTTCTACTATACCCCCACAATCATTGATTGAATAACAGACATTGATAGTACCCACCCACGGTAAGTGAGGAGTCATGTAGGCATTCTTGAGTCTTTATGTCACAGTTACTTATAGGGTAAGGGATGAGTCACTTCAAACACTGTGTACTGAAAGTAGCCCTTGTCTTTCCTCACGTGTCTGGGCTGTAATTCACGTTGCGCTTGTTGATACACTTTCCGGACAACTGTCATGGTGCATCGACTCTCATTCTCCATCGCGTTCTCCAGAACGTCATATACTTCTCCCATAGTAGACTTTACACCCTTTATGGGAAAAACACATTCATTGTATTCTTCAATGAAATCCATGATGATACACCTCTCTTCTCTCACTTTTACTTAATACCATCATCCTGTGTGTGTTATAAAGCTCACACCCATTGTAATTTTCTTCTCCGTTCACGTTTCATTTCTGCGTTAGCAACTCGCCATCGCTTCACCAACTCAGCCCATCCACCACCTCTTTGTCTACGACGTTGACGACGACGACCTCGATACACCATTGTTAACACACTCTCCATTCTATATATCATTACCTACTTCCGTTGTCGCCAATTAGGTCCCCAATTACGGTCCCTTGCTTCCTTTATACGACGTGACATTTCCACCGCGTTATTCATAGCATCGAAGAATGTAAAGCGTAGTCCACCCACATGACGTCGCCTACGCCTTCGTCTTCGCCTTCGTTGCACCATTCTTACTCACTCACCTCAACCCTCTCATCTACTTAATACCACGACTTTTCAAGAACTTCTCTCGCTGTTTCATCATGTGAGACATTTTACTCACTTTTCCCATCATAGCCATCATATTGATTAGGGCTGGGGGTATAAATCCACCTCTTTGTCTACGTCGTTGTCTTCGTCTACGTCGTTTCGCCATTGTTCCTACACCTCCACGTCATCTCTTCTACTTAATAACGTCTTCGTCTACGCCTACGGCGACCTCCCAACAATTTGCTCGCTGCTACTCCTCCCGCTGTCCCGGCTGCCCCAGCTAGAGCTGCCTTTCCTGCCAAGGCTAATAAGGGTATGATAGCTGGGAGAATACCTCCACGTTGATTTCTACGTGTACCCTGACGTCTTCGACCTCGATAGATTGCCATGGTATTCCAACTCATGTTAGTCATCCTCGTTACTTAAAGCGTTGTAAACCTTTCATTACTTGGACTCTACGATATCTGGAAGATAAATAACGTCTCGTTTTCACTGGAAGATTTCCCCGAATCAATCCACCCCTTTGTACTAACTGTCTTTTAGACTGTCTCACTAACCCTTTATGCGAATGACGTCGTCTAAGACAAGGCATGTCTCCCCTCTCTCTCTTTCTCATCTATCCTACTTAAATAGTTCCCCATTGTATAACACAT
>CAJQUW010006108.1:0-48956 GCA_907163375.1 Prostheceraeus crozeri | reverse complement strand
CAGATTGGTTTCATAAAAAATGGATCACCCTTAAACATCGCCTTAACTTCAACTTTGTCTAACTCCGCCAAACTTGAACGAATTTCTCTGAAATTTGAAGATATGTCAGTTGTGCTTACTGATATCATTGTTGGAAATTTCAAGCATGAATATTGAGTTGTTTTCCTGTTATAGATAAAGAAAGTAGTAGATAATCTGATGCTTCATTTAGCAATGTTACACAAAATCAAACACCTCACTCTTAAAAAAAAAATTACATTTGTTTCCTTTGTTATGTAATATGTTGTTCTACAAGCCAAAAGCTATCAAGCAAAACAAAAATAAAGAAAATCGGTCAATCAGAGCCAGTATAGCACCATTATTCATCAACAATAATGTAACTGCTACATGTGATTAACTGGACTTCATGTTCCATAGCTTCCTGATTTCGTTGCGGTGGTGTTGGCAGCACTCCTGATTGCTTTCAGCTACAGTCCGTTTCATAAAAAGTGGATCATCCTAAAATTTGACTAAATAAAACATAGGTATGATACAGAAAGCATTTTTCATGTTATTTCATATCCCTAATATATTTAAATGTCCTTATGTAATCTGATAAGATATGATACAGTAACGGCTCTTAAGAAGCTAATATTTTGTGGCCCTACCCTTATTGTCAATGACATTACCAATTCGTCTAGGCATTGATTCGATGATATCGTTGATTTTTGACTGATCTAACTTTCTCCACTCTCTTTTTAACACTCGACGTAAGTTGTGATAACGCCATCTGTAGGTAGCAGTGAACGACGAACGTTAACGTTTTTAGAATACTCCATACATTTTTTCTATGGGATTCAGATCAGGAGAACGAGCTGGCCAAGATAATGTCCTAAGCCCTAATTGAGACTTGCATAAGTTGACTCTACTACTCCTGTGACACGTAGCATTATCATCCATAAATAACCAAGTCGATGGATCAACCAAGTTGATCTGTCATTTTGGCCAATGTTCATTCGTAAAACATTCACATAGCGTTCAGAATTCATAGGTTCCTTGATGTATGTGAAGTTCAGCAGAGCGGCCATTGGTCCAAATGCCAGCCCAAATCAGTAGAGTTGCATCACCTTGTACCACCCGGGGACGATGTAAATGTCCTCGGAATTTCCTGATCAGATTTTATCCATAAATCTCAATCGACCATCACTATCCTTCAGACGACTGATGCCACAACAGACCAGGACAACCCGATCCCCATTGATTTCGCCAGTGACAATGACTCATCAATGCCCATCTGAGACGCCTTTTTGTATGCTGAGTCTGATAATTCGATCTGAGAGGGCCTCCTTACAGCTCTTGAAATTCGACTCAATAATCTTACTACGAATAGTGGACTTAGAAATAGACGAGGTCTAGTGCAGCATCTCAGTTAACGAGAGACTTGGATCAACTTTAACAAATCTCAAAATTAGGCGGTCTCTTACGTTTGGATGTTTTGCGTGGACGGCCAGAGCCCTCTTTACGACAGAGTGGAAAATCATCATTATGCCATCGATGCACATTTGTGTACTGTAAGGGACATTTCGTCGCTTGCTAGTAGCTCGCAAAGAAAAGTCTAGTTCTAGCAAGGCTGACACTTTGCCTTTTGTGAATGTGATCTCGTTATTGTTCATTTGTGCTTTGTATTGTTTTCAACCGGTAAGAGATAGATTTCTAGCTGAAAGCAATCAGGAGTGCTGCCAACACCACCGCAACGAAGTCAGGAAGCTATGGAACATGAAGTCCAGTTAATCACGTGTAGCAGTTACATTATTGTTGATGAATAATGGTGCTATACTGGCTCTGATTGACCGATTTTCTTTATTTTTGTTTTGCTTGATAGCTTTTGGCTTGTAGAACAACATACAGTCCGTTTCATAAAAAGTGGATCATCCTAAAATTTGACTAAATAAAACATAAGTATGATACAGAAAGCATTTTTCATGTTATTTCATGCCCCTAATATATTTAAATGTCCTTATATAATCTGATAAGCTATGATACAGTAACGGTTCTTAAGAAGCTAATATTTTGTGGCCCTACCCTTATTGTCAATGACATTACCAATTCGTCTAGGCATTGATTCGATGATATCGTTGATTTTTGACTTATCTAACTTTCTCCACTCTCTTTTTAACAGTGACGTAAGTTGTGATACGCCATCTGTAGGTAGCAGTGAACGACGAACGTTACGTTTTAGAATACTCCATACATTTTCTATGGGATTCAGATCAGGGGAACGAGCTGGCCAAGATAATGTCCTAAGCCCTAATTGAGACTTACACAAGTTGACTCTACTACTCCTGTGACACGTAACATTATCATCCATAAATAACCAAGTCGATGGATCACTACGAACAACAAGTCTTCTACGAATAGTGGACTTAGAAATAGACGAGTCTAGTGCAGCCATCTCAGTTAACGAGAGACTTTAATGGTTTCATGGATCAACTTTTATGGATCAACTTTAACAAATCTCAAAATCAGGCGGTCTCTACGTTTGGATGTTTTGCGTGGACGGCCAGAGCCCTCTTTACGACAGAGTCGAAAATCATCATTATGCCATCGATGCACATTTGTGTAAGGGACATTTAGTCGCTTGCTTGTAGCTCGCAAAGAAAACCTCCTCTAGTTCTATAAGCAAGGTTGACACTTTGCCTTTGTGAATGCGATCTCGTTATTGTTCATTTGTGCTTTGTATTGTTTTCAACCGGTAAGAAGATAGATTTCTAGCTGAAAGCAATCAGGAGTGGCTGCCAACACCACCGCAACGAAGTCAGGAAGCTATGGAACATGAAGTCCGCAGTTAATCACATGTAGCATTACATTATTGTTGATGAATAATGGTGCTATACTGGCTCTGATTGACCGATTTTCTTTATTTTTGTTTTGCTTGATAGCTTTTGGCTTGTAGAACAACATATTACATAACAAAGGAAACAAATGTAATTTTATAAGAGTGAGGTATGATTTTGCGTAACATTGCTAAATGAAGATCAAATTATCTACTACTTTTTTATCTATAACAGGAAAACAACTCAATATTCATGCTTGAAATTTTCAACAATGATATTAGTAAGCACAACTGACATATCTTCCAAATTTCAGAGAAATTCGTTGAAGTTTGGCGGAGATAGACAAAGTTGAAGTTAAGGCGATGTTTAAGGGTGATCCATTTTTTATGAAACAATCTGTATTACATAACAAAGGAAACAAATGTAATTTTATAAGAGTGAGGTATGAATTTGTGTAACATTGCTAAATGAAGATCAAATTATCTACTACTTTTTATCTATAACAGGAAAACAACTCAATATTCATGCTTGAAATTTCCAACAATGATATTAGTAAGCTCAACTGCCATATCTTCCAAATTTCAGAGAAATTCGTTCAAGTTTGGCGGAGTTAGACAAAGTTGAAGTTAAGGCGATGTTTAAGGGTGATCCATTTTTTATGAAACAATCTGTAGAAATCTATCTCTCACCGGTTGAAAACAATACAAAGCACAAATGAACAATAACGAGATCACATTCACAAAAGGCAAAGTGTCAGCCTTGCTAGAACTAGACTTTTCTTTGCGAGCTACTAGCAAGCGACGAAATGTCCCTTACAGTACACAAATGTGCATCGATGGCATAATGATGATTTTCCACTCTGTCGTAAAGAGGGCTCTGGCCGTCCACGCAAAACATCCAAACGTAGAGACCGCCTAATTTTGAGATTTGTTAAAGTTGATCCAAGTCTCTCGTTAACTGAGATGGCTGCACTAGACTCGTCTATATCTAAGTCCACTATTCGTAGAAGACTTATTGAGTCGAATTTCAAGAGCTGTAAGAGGCCCTCTCAGATCGAATTATCAGATCAGCATACAAAAAGGCGTCTCAGATGGGCAATGAGTCATTGTCACTGGCGAAATCAATGGGATCGGGTTGTCTGGTCTGTTGAGGCATCAGTCCGTCTGAAGGATAGTGATGGTCGATTGAGATTATGGATAAAATCTGATCAGGAAATTCCGAGACATTTACATCGTCCCCGGGTACAAGGTGATGCAACTCTACTGATTTGGGCTGGCATTTGGACCAATGGCCGCTCTGAACTTCACATACATCAAGGAACCATGAATTCTGAACGCTATGTGAATGTTTTACGAATGAACATTGGCCAAATGACAGATCAACTTGGTGATCCATCAACTTGGTTATTTATGGATGATAATGCTACGTGTCACAGGAGTAGTAGAGTCAACTTATGCAAGTCTCAATTAGGGCTTAGGACATTATCTTGGCCAGCTCGTTCTCCTGATCTGAATCCCATAGAAAATGTGTGGAGTATTCTAAAACGTAACGTTCGTCGTTCACTGCTACCTACAGATGGCGTATCACAACTTACGTCAGTGTTAAAAAGAGAGTGGAGAAAGTTAGATCAGTCAAAAATCAACGATATCATCGAATCAATGCCTAGACGAATTGGTAATGTCATTGACAATAAGGGTAGGGCCACAAAATATTAGCTTCTTAAGAGCCGTTACTGTATCATATCTTATCAGATTATATAAGGACATTTAAATATATTGGGGACATGAAATAACATGAAAAATGCTTTCTGTATCATACTTATGTTTTATTTAGTCAAATTTTAGGATGATCCACTTTTTATGAAACGGACTGTATATTTCACCGGTCTGTCTCAACTGATAAAGACAGACCGGCGAAATATATGTTGATACAATTTGATAATTAATTGCATTTGTGCGTAGAAAGACTGAAAATAATATTATTTCATTAATTACAAAAAGTGTCATAAAATTAATTCATTTCATAAAATAAAGTGCTTCAATTTTCATTGTTTCAAACCTTTCTTCGCACCGCAGCACCCTCGGTTGTCATCTTTCATTCAGCGGTAACTTCATACAAAAATCTATACTGCGTGAATAGGTCAGAGTCTGCGAACAACTGGATATGCTAACAATTCACTTATCATATGCTTTTAAAATTATCCATAATTTATTTCAACTTGTCTATTCACCTGTTATCCAACTTATTTTAAATTATAATCAAATACTTATTTCCGATTAAAAGAGATACCGAATTTAAAATTCATAATACCGATTGAAAGAGAATGAAAACTCAATAATGCAGTCATGCCTCAACTATTCGCAAAGGATTCATTCCAGGAATATCTTTCGTTGAGCCAATTTACGTACAAAGGGGCAAAAAGTTGATGGGATGTCGGGGAATACGTTCTCGGCGCAAAGATTTTGGACTCTAGAGTCATTTAGAGATCTGGAGATCGTTGCTTCAGACAATGAATTAAATAGAAAACAGTGAAGTGTGCATGTTTTATCAATTTGTGAATTTTGCATCGGATGATGCCAATTTGCTGAACATTGCTCATAAAACTATTTGGCAACCATTAATACATACATCGCTTATTCAAACCACTTGTCTGCCCTTCTGCATCACGTGCAACATTTTGAGAACTCGCTGCCCTTAGCCTCACCCTCGTGATTGACAGCGCCTTGAAACTTTTCGCGGCTGCCCGGTTGAGATGTCCGACGATAGATTACGATAGATGAGTCAGCGTTGACAAACATAATTATATTATTATTATGTATGTTCTGTCTGGTATCAATCCTGTTTTTGGTATTATTAGTGTTTCACATATATGAAATCTTTTCTTTTTAAAAAATCTTAAGTGTTATGATCATGCTTGGTGAATATTTGCATGATATAGGAGATATGACTGGAATGTCAAGCTTGGCATGCTTTGAACCATGCTTTGATCTCAAGCTTTGAACCTCCTTGGATCGTGAAAATAATTCATTAGGTACAAAGGAAATTAGGGAACGACTATCTGATCAAATATCCTCCAGCAATCACCATGTTGCTTCTGTTCAGAATCTGATCCCGAATTTCTTCATTTGAACTGCTATTATAATCCCTAAACATACCACATTAAACAAATTCTTTGCAAGATGCATAAAATTCCGTTGTCTGATTCCAATATGACCTCAATTCAAATTCTTTATTTTGGTTCTGATGTCCAAATTTGCGAAGAATTTCAAGTAGTACTGAAATACTTAATGTCTGTCATGTCCTGCATTATTATTCATGAAATGCTAAATAACTAGTTTACTTTTTGTTTACGCTTCTTGTTTATCAAGGATAATTTTCGCTCATGACAGTTCTCCTGAAGAACGCGGTTTCTTGCTTGATTTGCAATTTCGTACTAGGTCTTTTAACCTCTTTGTTTGCCAATGAAGGCATGCAAAAATATTCAAATGACATTACAATATGGAACTGAAAGCAGCATAACTGCAAACTTACACTCAATGATAAGAAACTTTATTAGAGGTCTGACAATTGTTCTCATTCTTTTCAGAGAAGATCTGAGAAGAATTTATTAGATCTAGAAGAAGACTTTAGATCTGAGAGCATTAATCAATCTCAAATCAACCGTGCATTTGAGGCAGCAATCAGTCTGCGTTTCTGACTTAGGCGCCATTCCCTGCTTAAAAAATCTTCTTGAAACTTTTGTCAAACATTTAAGAAAAAGATATCTCTCAGGGCAAAGCGTTTTCGTGCAAGTCTCGTCACGTAATAAACTGAAAAGGTAGCTTTCAAATTGCCAATGACTTTGATAATCTTTTTGTTTTAAATTTTCAGTATATAGACTCTGAGTTGAGGAATCGGTCGAATAGAAGCATAGAAATGAATACCAAAAGAATCTCTAGAGCGTAAGTGTAGCATCATGCAATGCACATTGGCACGAAAATAACACGCATATTCACTCAGGCACGCATGTCAAAGATATCATTGGGTAAGAATCTGTAGCACACTCATAATTGCAAGTTAGCGAGCTTTGCAACGCATCGAGGTGCCAGAAAGATGATTCGGCAAAATGTTTTCAGACCCATAAAGACTTGAACTGTGACACCTCATAAAATGTCCCCTAAAATTTGAAGTTCCCGTAATTTTTGAAAATATAATTCTCGCAGCCTAAAGAAATTTTCTATTATCTTTAAATTATGATGCGACTTAACCCATCAAAAGCCTTGGCATGTACTATACAACGGGTGTTTAGCCTACACTGTATATAACGTGAAAAATTCCAATTTTTGAAATATTCGAAGTGGCTTCCATTGACTTTTACACGTTACTTGTATTGTGCCACAACACTGCAACACATCTTCGTGCAATCTTCAGGCGAGATTCGCTCACGTTGTCTTTGAATTACCAGCCTCATCTCTTCGATTGATCGTGGACATTGTGCATAGACTGCATTTTTATTAAGTCGAAACGTGTAGACGACATTGGAGTCCCTGATAGAGCTCAAAGACATCATACCTTGTTGCCAATGAATTATTGAGTTAATTTATGTCTTTAATTATCTATGGATGCATGATAGGCTACTCTTGAGCGAATATCATCCACCTCTCGAAAAGACCTGTTGATGAAATGAACCAATATAGTGTTGATGAAGTGAACTACCACCGAATTATATTGGCAAATATTATTGGCAAAAAAAGGCGTAACGTTTAGGTGATGGAATGATAGAATACAAGTCGATAAAAAGACCTGTCGATGAATCGATATCTTCGAATTCGATCAAAAATGACTCGCAGCCATTCCATCTGTGAAAATGTTCATGTTTTGTGATATTTCAAGCCATGATTATTGATATAATACGAAATATGCAAAGAAATCTAATGGGTTAAATCAATTATAATCGACACCAGCTTTTCTGGTATTACAGTTAATTGTTATTTCTGGATAATGTTATATTTCAGAAATCTCTCATCGACGTTGCAGCGTTGAAAGCAAGATTGCTTTTGAATCACATCTATAAGAAAGGCACGGAATACATGTACATCAAAAGGACTATTTTAGAACTTTCATGCTTGCCTGCGTCACTTATAGAAAAGCAAATGTCGTAAAACCAGACAAATTGCTACTGTTCAGCGAATGAAGCCGTCTCATAAACTGCGAAACCCTTTCTGAATTGATCTGATAAGAAATCGACAGCACCCATCTCATGGATTTCAAATGCTGCTTTGGCAGCAATGATTTGCTTTATCTCGCTCATCGCTGTGCGTGCTAGGCCTATATTTAACAGTTAATACTTGTAGATCTCTAATTTTACAATTTTTTGAATTCTTGATAAGATTGGCTCGTGCATGGAATACAATTCAGAGATACGTACTGAAATGTTGAAGCCACAGAATTAGACAGGTCGTCTCTTCTGTTTGACTAGAAAGGAAACATTGGAACCTGCAACGTTAATGAGATGGCACAATCTGCTGACATAATACCATAGAGATCGAACAATGAGCAGCCAGTTAACATTAAACACATTACATTGTCTGAAGTTTCAGTGACAGTTATCAACCGAATCACACAGCAAAGAGACACAGTCGATGTCAAGTTCTACAGAGATGTTTGCGAACGTTTTTTCGTGCGCCTGCTAACTTTTCTAATAATGATCGGAGGACGCAACATCATCGAGAAAACTTTTGCGCAATGATCTGAATTCTTCGAAACTGAAGGAATCGTGGCGATCGGAGCATTTTAAAGGAATTCATGGCAATCTGCAAGCGACGCACGACTATTTTTCCTATCTCTCCAAGGCATTAAAAATTCTTTAAAAATTTAAAAATGATAGGCTTAAACAGTCTAATTCTGTGGTTGAAGCAACCTGTTGTAATGGAGTTTTTTGGGTTGATGTCTGCGTCTACAGAAACCATCTATCATTTAAGATAAAAGAGAAGAAAGAAAGCCTACACTGCAAACCGTAGACCGACAATAATATCCTACAAAATTACTGACAAACTTAACGACGATTGTCACCTCCAATATCCTGCGATATCCGACGAATTTGTAGGTTCTCCACCGACATCGAAACAGATGCTTTGTATGCAAATGAACTAAACAAAAACTGTTGAATATTGATTGATTTTTTCGATTAGTGATTGCTTGACGTTTGGGCAATCTACATTATTGTGTGGCAAAACCATGATTTATTTTGACATAATTTAATTAATTACCTACATCTTTGATAAAATTTAATCTATGATTCATTGCTATTCATTATGTCGCTTTTTGTCAGATATTGTAGGTGTTCAGTGGGAATCATCCTACAAGAACTAACAATGACTGACAAAATAGATTTTGTAGGATAATTTGTCTGTCAATTGTCAGTCAACGGTTTACACTGTATATGAGGATATAAAGGCTTCAAAAGATTAAGAAGGACATCACAATACCACAAATTACTGTATCTTTCATGGGTTTATATATGTGTACCAAAATAGAATCATTACTGTTAAAATTGGTAATAAGTGGTGTTTACACAAATATTGAAATTTTGAAGACTGCATTCGATTATGTGACTATAGTTCAAATGATGATCATGCTATGTCCATAGATTCATTTATAAATGCTGTTCTGTTGATAATCTGTGCGTTGAAAGTTCTAATGCAAAATGTTGTTCGCATAAGTGGCTGGCAGAATTGTTTTACTGAAATAATTACTTTTCAAAATAGGTCACAGATCTGACCTTCCAGTGAACCAATTCCGACTATTTTTGAAAAAAGTTTGAGTAAAAGTCTAGTAAATTTATGTGGAACGGTTTGGTATTGGAAGGACCAAAGCAAAATTCGACCCCCACCCCAATTTTGACACTTTGAGTGAGTGCATTCGACATGATATCTGCAGCCAAAGTTACGCAGTGGAAAATTGTAAAAACACTCTACCGCGACAATATCTACTTCCTGCTAGAATAACACCATCTGATTCAACATAAATCAGAGACATTGAAAACATAAAAAAGGAATCTAAAATTTGATATTTTCAAAACTTCTTCATTTCAAGGGTTGGGGATATGGAGACAGGGTGAAGACTCTCAGCCAGTTCATTAAAAGTTGAAACCCTTTCGTATACGTTGAAGATTTCAATCCTGCCACATTTTTGCTCTAAACTTCTTATGACTATTTGACTCCATAAAAAGCCCAACCTGTCTCCTGATTTTAAGCAACTTATTCTCGGAGTTATTACCAAAGTTCGTCAGATTTGATCCACTCCACCAGTCAGATTCATTTTCTGTTTTGAAAAGTTCCGATGAACCTGCATGCTATCTGTTCAAGGTTGTCAAGTTATATGTGACAACCTTCAACTCGCTTATCTTCAGGATGAGTACAGAAATTCAGAAACAGGATTCAATAAACCATGAATGATCATTGGTGACAATTATCATAACGCGAATATCTGAAAATAAGGCTCAAAACATGGAAAATCATGAAAAAATAAATGATTGAATATCAACTAAATAAAATAACAAATGACAATTCTGTAGACATGTAGCTCAAAATACTGTGCTAAGTCATTGGATTTGCGTGTATTAGAAACTGAAATTATGTGAGCATACTGTTCATGATAAATATAAGCAGACATGGCCAAACCAACTACTACGTGGGTCCTTTTTTGGGCCGCCAACATGTATCAAGTATGCCTATTACTCACACGGACCACTACTGTCATGTTTAAAAACATGTCATGTCATTATTTTAAATAAGACATTGCGTTTATTAGTTAATCTATATTCTTTGATAATGCAACTACTCAAAAGATGTTGAAGAATAGCGTATCTTGTTTAGTAAACTGAATGATGCAATAATCATGTCACACACTGTGTGGGCCTATATTAGGTACAGAGTATTGTTACATAATTGCACAATTAGTGACTACAAAATCCAACTTAACACCGAATGACGATTTTAAAAGAAGGGATTATGTTGTTAAAGCCAATATTTGATAGTTTGCATTAGTTAATTTTACTTGAAGGTCATGATCTGTAAATTTCTTTTTAAAAATTGATCTAAAAATTTTCTTTTTTAGCCCTACCGCGTCGCTGAAATGTTATGAAGTATTCTTGATTTGTTCCGTGTTGACAATATCATCCTTTTTAAAGTGACTTCTCATGCAATTCAGGTAATCAATTTAGCCTCAGAATTGCCAATAATCATGTATAACTAAATTTGATAAAGGTGTCATCTTTTCACATGGAAACACCAACTAGTCGAAATAATCGTATCCCATTGCCCTCCGACTAAATGAACAGCTGGAAATCTCAGTACCTCTACAGCAAATGTGATGAATTCTTTTTTCGCTCATAGTATCCAAGGTAACCGAAGCATAGCGAAAAAATCAAACAGACTTATCACTGTAATTTTGTCATTTTTTTACAGACTACAGACTGAGTCGCTTGAGAATGGCCTACGTTGGAAGCCAAAAGATCTCGCGCAAATAAATTGTGCTTTAAATTGATCAATCAAGAAAGCTGTGGGGAGTCTATAACCTGAAAACATTTCAAATGTTTTGTCGTTGTGAATTTTGTCATTCGTACTCATGTAAATAGACCGTCTAAGTTTCTTGTTTGATTGGAATCGGGTTGCTATAATCTTCAGAGTTCATGATTGGTTGAAATCTGAAAACAGGCATGAGCCTTCTTTGATTGTTTTGAAATGGCCACTCCGCGCATTGATTTGACACGCATCTATTTCTTACTGTCTCTTCTGTAATATCCGTGTTTATTCAATGATGTCTGAAATGTGACCACATTCTATTGCCTATCTATCAATCTCCTTATCTCTTCACTCTTTCAGTAATTTCACCTAAAAGTTCAGCTTGTCCGCCTGTCCTTTTAGCCAACTCACGATCCATAATGCCAAAACTCGACGAGCTTCGTCTTCTTTCATCATCTCTCAAGGCACATATCATCGTTGTTTCCGAAACATGGTTGACTGGGGAAATTGATAACGCACTCTTACAAATACATGACTCCGACTTGTACAGATTCGACCAGATATCGCGCAGAGGGGAAGGGGTGGTGTCTGTGTTTGAGAATATCATGACTTTTTCTTCTCGTCAATTGCTTCCAACTACAGTCGTCCCATTCTACATTGAGGTGGTTTTTGCTCATGTAGCTTAGAACAGATATTATTCCATTATATTATGTGTAATCAGTGGCGTCGCGTGCTCCCAGACCATCGGCCTTCACTCGGCATTGGAATACTTTTTCTATACCAAACACTTTTATGTTACATTAATTTTCACAAAAGCTGAATTTTTGATAACAATATCCCGAACGTTTTCTAAGGCCAAGTGAATGTGAACATGAGAAGTGATTGCTCATGTCGGTGAACCGCCTTACTCAAGGAGCTGAGATCACATTATCTCGAGAAAAAGGAGGCAAGGCCAACAGTGTTTCTCACGTCCGGTCAGCCACTCACTTGTTTGAAATTTTGATGCATTAAAATGTCTTGTGTGTAATGTATTGGTTCGGCAGCCTAGAAATACATGGGCGTTCGAGAGATATGGAAAACAAGCTGTGGGTGGACGCGTGTTAACGATCGCCGAAACCTTGTCTTTCGTGGCAGTCATACCGCTTCCGGAAATTCTATGACCAAGAAAATCAATGGAAACCTGCATGAAGCAACACTTCTTCTCATTCAAAGTTAGACCACTCTCTTGGATCGTCTTCAAAACTTTACGGAGTCGCTGGTTATGCTCGTGCTCGTCTTTCCCAAAAACAATGATGTCATCCATGTAACTGATTGCACCTTCACATTCTGCGAGAGTTTGACTAATAACATTATGGTATATCTCAGGCGCTGCATTGATGCCGAACATCAGGCGCTTGTACCGAAAGAGCCCAAAAGGAGTAACAAAGGTAGTAATCGGTCTTGAATCAGGATGCAATTCGATCTGGTGGAAACCCCAGTTCATGTCAAGCCTAGAGAACTTTTTTCCTGTGCTGACCTCCGTTAGCATTTCATTAATGTTTGGAAGTGGATACTTGACTCTTTTCACGGCTTCATTTGCACGCCTCATATCAACGCAAATACGAACATTGGACCCGTCTTTCTTTGGAACGACAACTATTGGACTGACCCAGTCTGAAGGGGTGTGTACTTCCTCAATGACATCGGACGCGGAAAGCTCTTCCAGGGCCTTTTTAACTTTCTCCCTCATCGAAAAAGGAATCGGTCTCACTTTCTTAGTGACTGGAGTAACATTCTCGTCAAGGGTTAGCCTTAACTGGTACTCACGAAGCTTTCCTAGGCCTGAAAAGGCGTGCTTGAACTCGTCCTGGACACACGTCCTGCTGTCAATTGCATTAACGTTCATCTCAATCAATTTCAAATCTATGGCAGTTTGCTTGCTCATAATGGGATCACCTTCACCGTCAAAGACAATAAATTCTCTGGTGCATGAATGACCAGATGGCACTTTTATCTCAGTCAGAAATTTGCCATAAACATCGAAACCTTTCTTATGACCATACGAGTAGAGTTTTTCCTGAACAGGCCAAGACTTACACTGGACATTTGCGGACCTCAACTTTTCCCATGTGTTTCTGTCCACAACATTAACATTGCTACCAGTATCAATTACCAATTTCAAAGACTGTCACCCAACAACTGCCTCAATGGATTCATGTGGAGAATTCAGTGAAAATGCATAGTTGCCATAACCGATGATGGCTTCAGATTCGGAAGCATCGGGGAAAGAAGACAGAGTATTCACTTGTTTGTTGCTCTTGCAACAAACTGCATAGTGGCCTTTAGACTTGCATGTCAAACATGTGGCTGTCCTAGCAGGGCAATTACGGTCATTTGCAAGATGATTCGTGTTATTGCAGCGAAAACAACGACGCTGATTAGATGCAGATGTAAGCCTATTAGACGCACCAAGCGCATCGCCTTGCGAATTGGATCTGTGCTGAGGTTTGGAAAAATTCTGCGGCTTGTGCTGAGTTCTGTGATTTTGTGGATTAGAAAAATTTCCACTGTTCTCTGGCTTGAAACAGTTTCTGTGAGGTTGACCTCCATTCCTAGGTGGACCAGACTTAATTCTGTTGACATGGGAAGATCTGTCGTCGAAATTCCTAGCTTGGTATCTTGACACCTCAAATGTGCGACAAGAGCTAATGACTTCGTCGAGAGATTGTCGGTCACTTTTTCTAGGATGCGCTCACGCAGAACTTGAGAACGCAATCCTTCAACTAGCTGATCAAGGATAGCTTCATCTGGATGATCATACTCGCAAAGTGCAACCTGTTGCCGAATTCTGGTTACAAACTGCTCAATCGAATCGTCATCTTGGCGCAATCTGCGAAACAGATGTCGCTCGTACGTCCTATTGGATTTTGGAGCAAAGCTAGTAGTTAGACTATGAACGCAGCAATCAAATGGATCTCCGTCCGCTTTCTCCTTATCCTCTAGCGTAATATATATGTCCTGCACATCAGTACCCGCTAAATGCAGTAAAAGAGCCTTTTTCCTTTTGGATTCTGTAATTGCACGGCCTTCAATCATATATAGGAAACTCCTAATATACTTCTTCCAGGCAGAACTTACGTTATCTGCCTTCACGTCAAAACTCGGAACGCCCAGACTGTCGAAACTCATTTCATGAAAAAAAATTGACTTAACCAAAATAGACACTTAACCAAAACAATGCTTTAAATAAGGACAAAACAGCTTTATTAATCCTCGTCGCCAATGTAATGTATTGGTTCGGCAGCCTAGAAATACATGGGCGTTCGAGAGATATGGAAAACAAGCGTGTTTCCAGATACACGTTCACGAAAGTAGCATATTATCTTCAAAAAATCATAGCACTAAAACACAAGCAATGTGTTTAAACATTTAATCGAATGCATCTATAAATTTCATTAAATGCAAAAGTCATAGACATCACATTGTGTAGTATTTCTTATTTCTTTCTCAGTGAGTACTTTCATTTCATATCAGGTGTTGGCCTACCTTGCTTGACGACTAATCTTTTCAGTATATTCCCTTCGGATGAAAGGCGTGGTTATGATCTCATCTGCATGCAGTGCTAAACATAGCGTCACATTAGTCACGCAAAAACAAATACATAATGGGATTCTACCGAATCTGGGTGTTCGAGTCAGATGCATTACTCTGCATTCATTGGAGAACGCTCATCATCTGATCGCAGTCTTGGCTGAACGTTAGCCATCTGCTACTAGCTGCTACTAGCCATCTGCTACTAGAAGCCTCTATGACATCAAGCGAATCCAGGAACAATTGGGTTGCGCTTCCCTTACTATATTTAGGTACCGCGCCTTGATCAAGAATTGCGTAGAATTTCATTGCAAAAAATTGGCGAAGGCAAACAAAGCATTATGTCTATCGGGAAAGCCAATATTGTCGCGGGCGCGTGCGCTTACTGCCTCACACGCACACAACTCTCTTTTGCTGTCTGAACATCAGTGCTCCGTCTGAACACACGACTAGTTTGTGTGTCTAATTGTTCGAAGAAAACAGCTGTGATTCGAGCACGTGCTGCAAAACTGTTAGCTCTGAGGTTGAGCGTCTGATTTTGAGACGGAAAGCAGCTGTGCACAGCTATCACGAGAAGCTATCGAATTTAAATGAATGACACTTTTTATTTTTATAATTGTTGGAAAATTATTTTTGAGGATGCGCCGAAGGCCTCGCAGGTACGGAGAAAACGCCACTGCGTGTGTCCAGAATGACGTTTAATTGAAAAAAATTAGAACTCGCATAAATCATACACCATTCGAAAACTCTTTGGTTGGCGAATATTTTTGGCACAATTTAGAATTTTTTGTCGATATCTTTATGAGTAGTATAGAAAAATGTATTTTTGTACTTAGAACGACAAAATTCACGTGGGTTCTAAAGTTTAATGGTCGTTAGACGACATTTAACGTGTACAATTCAGGCTAATAATAATTACTTTATCATTGTAGATAAAAATAACATAAAAATAAATGGCCAAATATGTTCACGGCGACGTTAGTAAGTAGTATGAGTCATATATAGAGTTATTTATCTTTCTAAGAAAATAAATAAATTCCTATTACATCTATATGACTGACACGGGTCAATTCGAGGACGCTGAGGCTAAAACTGATTTCCATTCTCCAATTATGGCATCTTACATGAAAACGTATTATTCCAATATGCATGTACATGTATTGAATTTCAATAGTACAAAATAATAAAGTATGAATTCAATTCATAATGCATTCATAGCTCATAGGCAGTTGATTAAAAATGATTTCCGTTATACTCCTGTACGGACCGGAGAAAACGATCAGCAAATCTTTCATGTGTTGTCGGCACTTTGTATTTTTGCCACACATGTGTAAAGTCTGCATGAACCGATTCAAAAGCTTGTTCTGACCACATGCCGAGTCCGGTTTCTTTACGATCACAGAAGTCAATCACGTGAAACAGTATGGCATGAATCTTCGCAGTCACTTGTAGACCCAAAGCTTGAAAACAATGATTGAAGACATCAATCTTACCCTTATAGTCATTTTGCAATATTTTCCCAAAGCAACTCAATACTACATCATTCAAGGCGCGAAATGCCCAAACATAGTCTCTCAGCTCAATGGGAGCAAGTTCTTGCAATAGATCCACATTCTTCAGGAGTTTTCGGCATGCGTTGCCCGCGAAAGCACCGCCATGAATTGCCTCTCTCTCAACATTCAAAGATGAGGCCCATCGCAAAACTTCTGGCAACTTCTTTTGCAAGTTTACAAATAACAAGTTCACCGCGCCCAACATCAAGTGTAGCTCCGGAGGTGGAATTATATCAATTACCTCAGTGGTATCTGGGCCTTTGAAGATGGGTGAGTGAATGCAATTACTGAAATGTTTGGCATTCTTTGTGTCCTTCTCCGAGTCAACAAACGACCAGTACTGACGACGTACACTTCCCAAAGTTCTCAGTTCACCACGAGAATCCAATTTTTCCTTCGATGAATTGCACCACGTGCATGGATGAGAACATGCGTGCGCCATCAAACCGATTGTTGTGTTTGCTAACTTTAAATCCATACAACAAGTAAAGGGATGTAATGTTTGAGGAGACGTAAGTTTTAATAAATTCCACAGTAACAATACATTGCGATTTGTCTCCTTTGCGTCTGGAACGATAGCAATGACAAATAACTTGCGCACACTTGTATCTTTCAGATTTCTCCCAGCAGCGCCATCGGATAGTTTGCTTCTCACCACAGTTGTGCTTTCAGATGATGGATCATGAGGTAATCGAAATGTTACACAGATTTTGAGGAAACCTCCACCTCCGTCCAGACCAATAACTGAATCTACTTCGACGCCACCCTGAGGATGTCTGTGGGCGACAACACGATCTTTCAATGCTTCAATTTCTGTACAATACACAACTGGGAGCGCAGATGCCAATTGTTCTTCTGAACGTCGTGGTGCACTTGAATTAGGCGAATCCGCAGCGAAGGATAATAGATTCTCATGTCGCGTAGCTTGAGTACATGTATGCGGTTTACCTTTGCCAATCGCAGTAAGACAGTATGAACAGAGATTCACTACATTCGGTGTTTTTAGTGGAACATTTGCCACATATGTTGGTCCTGGTTGGCGCTTGTGTATAACAGAATTTGACAGTCCAAAATTTGACGTTGTTGATGCTCGTGCAATATCGCAAACAAGACACATGCACTTCAGGTTACTCCTCGTTAAAGGACGCAGGTTTCCAAGTTGAGAATAATCGAAAATTTGTATTTCACTTTTGAAGTTGCTCCTCTTATATTCATACACAATTGCAGGACAGTTACTACACAGCGACGTAGGAAATCTGATGTCATCGAAGTCACTAATATCCACAATTAATTTTCGAATCACTTCGCGGGCAGCATCAGAAATGTTTCGCATAACTTTGGTCTTGGAGAAGCATAAAATACAAACGCATCTCTGCATTCTTCGTGTGTCTTACACTGCGTAGGCATGTTCGATACAAGTTGAAATGAAAATGGTGAAGATCAGCAGATCTGCCAATTTCATTTCAAATTTTGAAAGGTTGCCAATTTTGAAATCTGCACATTCTATGTCAATCTGCTACAAACTGCGTGAGAATAAGGTGGACGAATAAGCAACTAATTAGATGTCTATGCTCAATTCCAATGCACCTTCACATTTGAAAATTGTGTTTACAATTTAAAGCTTAACATAGACATCTCATCAGCTTAATCATCTAACGGTATGCTAGTGCCTTCACGCTAGTCCCTTCACAATTAAAAGGGATGTAATGTATGAGGAGACGTAAGTTTCAATAAATTCCACAGTAACAATACATTGCGATATGTCTCCTTTGTGCCTGGAACGATAGCAATGACAAATAACTTGCGCACACTTGTATCTTTCATATTTCTCTCTGCCTTCAGTGTACATGAATAATGATCTCGATCAAGCTTTGACAAATTGATTTCATTGAACTTAATTTTAGGTTATCAAAAGTTATTTAATATCGTAAATTATTCTACTATGGTACATCTATGAAAATACATTAGATGTATCCTCAGCGTCCTCGAATTGACCCGTGTCATTCATATAGATGTAATAAGAATTTATTTATTTTCTTAAAAAGATAAATAACTCTATATATGACTCATACTACTTACTAACGTCGCCGTGAACATATTTGGCCATTTATTTTTATGTTATTTTTATCTACAATGATAAAGTAATTATTATTAGCCTGAATTGTACACGTTAAATGTCGTCTAGCGACCATTAAACTTTAGAACCCACGTGAATTTTGTCGTTCTAAGTACAAAAATACATTTTTCTATACTACTCATAAAGATATCGACAAAAAATTCTAAATTGTGCCGAAAATATTCGCCAACCAAAGAGTTTTCGAATGGTGTATGATTTATGCGAGTTCTAATTTTTTTCAATTAAACGTCATTCTGGACCACCGTGACTAGCCATCTGCTACTAGAAGCCTCTATGACATCAAGCGAATCCAGGAACAATTGGGTTGCGCTTCCCTTACTATATTTAGGTACCGCGCCTTGATCAAGAATTGCGTAGAATTTCATTGCAAAAAATTGGCGAAGGCAAACAAAGCATTATGTCTATCGGGAAAGCCAATATTGTCGCGGGCGCGTGCGCTTACTGCCTCACACGCACACAACTCTCTTTTGCTGTCTGAACATCAGTGCTCCGTCTGAACACACGACTAGTTTGTGTGTCTAATTGTTCGAAGAAAACAGCTGTGATTCGAGCACGTGCTGCAAAACTGTTCGCTCTGAGGTTGAGCGTCTGATTTTGAGACGGAAAGCAGCTGTGCACAGCTATCAGGGGTCGTGCACATATTACGTGATACGCAAGGGGGGAGGGGGGGTCCAACCAATATATCACGCGGTATCACAGGGGGGGGGAGGGGGGATACTCTGGCAATATCACGTGATACATAACACCACTGAGTTTCTGTCAAAAAATATACCTATCATCATTGAGAAATTGCTATTTTTAACGAAGTCACATGCTTTGCTGAGTGATATCATTCAAGAATCAAACGTTTTCTCAGAATTCATACTTTCACTGACACTCAGTCTGAAAAACCCCTGCGATGATCCTCTTTGATGCGATGATTCTATCTGGCTGGCCCCGCACACGTGCCGTTATCGGCTTGTGTTGATATTATGTTTTCTTTATTACCTTCGCCTGTCAAGTAGCCGCTGCCTTCTTTTGATGTTAATGATGATTAATTGACTTTTGTCTCTGACGTCCTCCTGGCTGGCGAGTCCAATGTAATACCTCTGTAAACTAAACACATCATCTATAAATCTCAGCGAAACAGGTTGTTTTCTCTCTCTCTCTCCATCACCACAATTTGCAACTTTGGCCACTTACATCTAGAACCGGGTACAATTCATTCTCTAACATTCTGGTGAAACATACAGTATATACCGGTATTTATAGGATTTGATGTTTTTGCTTTCAAACTCATGATGTAGTCTACAAATAGAAAGGTCTACACACACAACAAGAATCATATAAATGACACATAGTATGAATCATGAATTAGTCGGGGGGGGGGGTAACCCGGAATATCACGTGATATGGGAGGGGGGTTCAACCGATATATCACGCCGTATCACAGGGGGGGGAGGGGGGTCGAAAATTCGTAAATTTGGTATCACGTAATATGTGCACGACCCCTCACGAGAAGCTATCGAATTTAAATGAATGACACTTTTTATTTTTATAATTGTTGGAAAATTATTTTTGAGGATGCGCCGAAGGCCTCGCAGGTACGGAGAAGACGCCACTGCGTGTGATTTATATCCCACCTGGTTTGAGCAGGACCTGACCATGTTTCACCAAAATTATTGAATATCGCTGCAAGCATTTTTTTTTTAGTCTCTCACTGTACTTTTTAATAAGTCAATCACAACAGATGCTTTTCCTCATTTCATCAAATATGCTTGCATGTCCTTTTCCAAAGCTGTCATATCCCCAGTTTTTGCGATTTTCGCCCAAAGTCTCTTCTGCCCCATCCTCGAAACTTTTTGAGCGAATCGTCTAGGACAAAATAAAACCGAAATTGATTGCCTATTGCCTGTTATGGTCTATATCAACATGCGTACCGAGAGCTTGGCCCAACTACGACAGCTTTGCTCGAGCTCTGAAAGGCATTGGACTTACATCAAACTTCCGCTGTGGATTGATATTGCCTTGATCTTTCACAAGCATTTGACAAATTGCAGTTCCATCGTCAGATTAATTACTTCAACGGATGCGGTTTCGACAATGGACTTCTCAAATGGCTTCGTTCCTATTTGACATGAAGATGGAGGCATGTGAAAATCATGAATAGTTTTGGTCCTCCATTGCTCATTAACTCGGGTGTACCCCAGGGGTTTGTGTTAGGCCCGTACTTGTTCGGTGCATTCATGGGTTCTATTCAAGTGACCAATACAAATAGTGTCAATTTACAAACTGTGAAGTAAGCGGACGACATAGCCATCATTGAGACTTTGTCTATAGATGCCTTTTCATCCATTTACTCGAATGACATTGTAAAAATATTTAAGAGCTATGTTCTTGTTCTGACTGTATCAAAATATGTTCAACTGTGCATTCACAAGTCAAGTAATTTTTCTGTACATTTTAGCGGAGTTTCACTTGTCAAGTCAACTGAAATTCTTTATGTCATTTTTACAGAACGATTTAAGTGGAATCAACAAGTATCAGCAATTCTTGCCACTGCCTCTCAGAGATTCCACATCAACCGCTGTCTGAAGTTAGTGCTGAAGCCCGATGATCATTTTATAGTCCATCATTCGCTGATCACTTAATACTTCGTGTATGCATCACCGGTTTATGGCCGTCTACCAACTACAGTCCGTTTCATAAAAAGTGGATCATCCTAAAATTTGACTAAATAAAACATAAGTATGATACAGAAAGCATTTTTAATGTTATTTCATGTCCCTAATATATTTAAATGTCCTTATATAATCTGATAAGCTATGATTCAGTAACGGTTCTTAGGAAGCTAATATTTTGTGGCCCTACCCTTATTGTCAATGACATATTACCAATTCGTCTAGGCATTGATTCGATGATATCGTTGATTTTTGACTGATCTAACTTTCTCCACTCTCTTTTTAACAGTGACGTAAGTTGTGATACGCCATCTGTAGGTAGCAGTGAACGACGAACGTTACGTTTTAGAATACTCCATACATTTTCTATGGGATTCAGATCAGGGGAACGAGCTGGCCAAGATAATTTCCTAAGCCCTAATTGAGACTTGCAAATGTTGACTCTACTACTCCTGTGACACGTAGCATTATCATCCATAAATAACCAAGTCGATGGATCACCAAGTTGATCTGTCATTTGGCCAATGTTCATTCGTAAAACATTCACATAGCGTTCAGAATTCATGGTACCTTGCTGTATGTGAAGTTCAGAGCGGCCATTGGTCCAAATGCCAGCGCAAATCAGTAGAGTCGCACCACCTTGTACCCGGGGACGATGTAAATGTCTCGGAATTTCCTGATCAGATTTTATCCATAATCTCAATCGACCATCACTATCCTTCAGACGGACTGATGCCTCATCTGACCAGACAACCCGATCCCATTGATTTCGCCAGTGACAATGACTCATTGCCCATCTGAGACGTCTTTTTGTATGCTGATCTGATAATTCGATCTGAGAGGGCCTCTTACAGCTCTTGAAATTCGACTCAATAAGTCTTCTACGAATAGTGGACTTAGAAATAGACGAGTCTAGTACAGCCATCTCAATTAACGAGAGACTTGGATCAACTTTAACAAATCTCAAAATTAGGCGGTCTCTACATTTGGATGTTTTACGTGGACGGCCAGAGCCCTCTTTACGACAGAGTCGAAAATCATCATTATGCTATCAATGCACATTTGTGTAAGGGACATTTAGTCGCTTGCTTGTAGCTCGCAAAGAAAACCCTAGTTCTAGCAAGGCTGACACTTTGCCTTTTGTGAATGCGATCTCGTTATTGTTCATTTGTGCTTTGTATTGTTTTCAACCGGTAAGAGATAGATTTCTAGCTGAAAGCAATCAGGAGTGCTGCCAACACCACCGCAACGAAGTCAGGAAGCTATGGAACATGAAGTCCAGTTAATCACATGTAGCAGTTACATTATTGTTGATGAATAATGGTGCTATACTGGCTCTGATTGACCGATTTTCTTTATTTTTGTTTTGCTTGATAGCTTTTGGCTTGTAGAACAACATATTACATAACAAAGGAAACAAATGTAATTTTATAAGAGTGAGGTATGATTTTGTGTAACATTGCTAAATGAAGATTGTTACGATTGTTACGATAAGATTGTTACGAGACAACCACCACTGGCACACCGAATCTGGCGAATATTTCACGTAGACGATTGATAACCGTTGATGTCGATCGATCTGGGCATATAGCAGCTTCTAACCAGCCAGAGAATGTGTCAACCACAATAAGAACGTTACCGACACTTTTCGTTTGGGCCCAATCGATATGTAATCTAGTCCAAGGATTCTCCTCCTTCGGCCAGGTGTGTGTAGTATCGGTTGTCCGGAATCTCGCACTTCTGCATGTCTCGCAGGCTGTAACTTTATTGTTAACGTAACTTCTCATTTGTGGCCACCAAAACTCACGATCGATCAGCCGTGTAGTTGCTTGTGTTCCACAATGAGATTGGTGAGCGTTCCGAAAAATACGCTCATACAACGCTTGCGGTGGAACAATCTTGGAACCAACTCGAATCAGTTGGTCTTTGTCAACTGTCATTTGTAACGCTAGCTTTTTGAACGGTTTTTCTCGTGCAGATAGAGAACTCCATCTTCCTCCGAGGATACGTTTCTTCAGGTCAGAGAGGAATTGATCATTCAGAGTCTCATCCTGAAGCAAATCAACCTCAACACACGGTTCGCTAAAGTTAATCTCACAGATATTTACATCATCGCTTACATCATGCTTATCAATCAACACACGCGACAATGCGTCAGCAACTACATTCATTTCACCTTTGATGTGTTTGATCGTGAAGTCATATCTCATCAACTTTACAGCGAAGTTCATCAACCTTGGCGATATATCATCTTTCATCGCACTATCTGGAGAAAATATGTAAACAAGTGGTTTGTGATCGGTCTCTATCGTGAAATGCTTTCCCAAAATGAAATGTTCAAGCCTCTTGCAAGCCCAAAGAACTGCAAGACCTTCACGCTCTATATTGCTGTACCTCTTCTCGGTCTCACTCAATTTCCTGGAGATAAATAAAATTGGATGATCATCTTGTTGTAGGACAGCACCTATTGCATCTGATGAGGCGTCAACTGTTACAGTAGAATCTAACGAGGGGACAAATGGCTGCAGGACCGGGGCTGAAATAAGCTTTGTCTTCAAAATTTGAAAATTTCTTTCACATTGACTGCTCCATTCGAAAGGTTCTTTCTTAGCATCATGCAAGGGTGAGCAAAGTTGAGCAAAATTGCTAACAAATCTACCGTAATATGTGAATAAACCTAGTATGCTGGCTAGTTCTTGCGCAGATTTAGGAGGTTTCGCATCTGAGATTCTGGCTGTCAACGCTGGGTCGGGTTTGATACCATCTTTGGTGAACAAGAATCCAAGAAATTTCAACGATTCAGTTTCTGTGACACACTTATCTTTGTTGATAGTTACCCGATATTCACCTAGTCTTTGGAAAATAGATCCCAGTCGCTTTTTCAACTTTCTCTTAGAATCTGCATGAACCATGATATCGTCCTGATAGACGACTACACCTTCTATTCCCCGCAATACGAATTCCAAACATCTTTGAAATATTGCGCTTGAGTTGCGCATCCCCATTTGCAATCTATTTATTTGAAATAAACCCTTATGAGTGTTTATAATCGACAGTTTCTTTGACTCAGAATCTAGCTCTATCTGGTGATAAGCGCTTGTAAGATCAATCTTGGCAAAAAGAGTGGATTTTCCAACTTTTGAAAAAATTTCTTCAGTTGTGGGAAGAGGATAGGAATACGGTTTTATTTTCCCATTCAGGGTCGCTTTAAAATCGGCGCACAATCTATAGGAATCATTAGCCTTCTTTACCCACACTACAGGACTGGCTATATTTGAAAAGTCAACTGGCTCGATTACACCTTGCTTTTGAAGCTTCTCTAATTCTGCATCCAACTGCTTCTGCAAATGAAAAGGGACTTTGCGTGCCTTTATAAATTTTGGTTGCTCCGCATCCTCTTTCAATTTGATGGTAGCCTGAAAGCCTTCAATAGGGTGCAAAAACTCAGTTTCGACATTTTCTACCATAAATGTGCATGCGACCTTAGTTTTCTTATCGTCAATAAGATCACGCCCTATCAAACCATACTCTTTCCTGCATTTTATCACAAGAAAATCAATGCTATGGTTCTTCCCATTTTTCTCGACATCGATGTTCAACATTCCAATGGTAGCCATCTGTGATTCATCGTAATTTGTAGGAACCACATCGGCTGCTTTCACAGGCGGTGTCCCTATACTTTCCCATTGCTTTTCTGACATAAGCGACATCTCGGCGCCAGTATCAATTTGGAACTTTAATGATATCCCGTGTACGCTAAATTCTTCAAATTTGGCAGGAGCGGACCCGAAATTAAAAATGTCAACATTGTGTGTGGATCTGTGGCTTTTCTCTGTACCGTGCTTTTCCTTACTGTTAGTGTGATTCCTAAACCGATCCGTACGTGAACCTCTGGCAGCGTCCGTGCAACACTTGGCAAAATGGTTCATCAGACCACACGCTCTACATTTCTTGCCGAAAGCTGGGCATTCTCTGTAAGCATGTGATGTACTACACTTTGAACATACCCTATTCAAAGGTTTTTTCCGTTTCTCAGACGAAAAGGTATTTGCAATCTCCGTCTTTTTCACACTAACTTTATCGCTCTGAATGAACTCACTTAACTGTGCTGAGACTTGACACACCTCGAGAATATCGTTCATTGAGGCTGTGGGACTCATTTGCAACTTTTCTAAAATCTTTGTTTTCAAAGACTCATCTCTCAGTCCTGCAATAAATCGGAGCTTTATAAGTTCAGTGCTTGGTTCACCCAATTTAAGTTCATCCCAATTGCAGTATGTGCTTGCGTCGTTTAGACGCGACCAAAAATCAATTTCAGATTCGCTCTGTTCCTGTTTTAACAGAAGAAAGTTGGTTCGATCTGCTATGATAAGACGTTTGGTCGGTTCTGTATACGATCTGATAACTTTTTTGATATCTGAGAAGAGTTCTTTTTCAATATCTTTCCCCGGCATTAAAGAAACGATTTTTAGTAGAGCCTTAGTGCCACATTTTTCTAAAAACTTATCTGTTTTTGGAGAATTCCCATCAGTACCTGCTTTGTCCGGAATGCTTTTGCTCCTACACATCGCCTCAAATGCGATTAGCCATGCTTTAGCCTCTTCCGCTTTCTCTAACAGTAAAGCAGATGTTTCCATACTGACCTAATATAACACCAAAATGCAACAGACAATTCGACAACAAATAACACTGCTCAATAATTCTATTGAGTGGCTAGAGACTCTGAACGTTCAATTAATTCTCTAAATACCTCTTAGTGCTTCTTGAGGAGCTTCTGACACCATTGTTACGATTGCGAGGGAGAAGACATGTCGCCTTGAGCGTATCGAAAGTTGTATCTTTAATTTGTTCAGCGTACAAGCATTTTACAAATCATGAATTTAAACAAACGAACAGCTGATACATATATCAGTTAATATTACTAACAAAGATCAAATTATCTACTACTTTTTTTCATCTATAACAGGAAAACAACTCAATATTCATGCTTGAAATTTCCAACAATGATATTAGTAAGCACAACTGACATATCTTCCAAATTTCAGAGAAATTCGTTCAAGTTTGGCGGAGTTAGACAAAGTTGAAGTTAAGGCGATGTTTAAGGGTGATCCATTTTTTATGAAACAATCTGTACTTTGTCAAATAAATTGCAGCGATTTCAAAATTGTTTATATCGCTTTATATGTAGCCCTACATGTGATTGCATGAACTTCCCGCCGCTTGAAGATCGTTTTCGAAGTGCAGCATTAAATTTGATCACAAAACGTCATGAGAAAGATGTTCATCCACTGAATTGCCTCTTGCTAAGTGTTTCCGGATTCCAAAGTCATATACATGCAGAAGATCGAACTCGCTCATTCCTTGGACTACACAACTGTACAATAGCTCAATTCGGTGATTTAACTTTTACTTTGCACTTGATTTCTGTTTTATCTTTATGTACAACTTGTGACGTGACTTTCTCTGTGATTTGCAGTGATTTTAATTTGTGACAACACTGCTACTACTACGACGGTGCACATCACCATCGAAGCCTTAAGGGCGAAATATCTGTTGCCAATAAAGTTTTCCATAACGGCTCCTTGCTTTGAGTTCGAAGAGTATGACGAGCGGCACGCGGGGATCTTTCAGAGATCTCTCTCTTTCTCACACGCACACACACACTCGATTTCATTTCACTAAAATCCCTTAAAAACTTGCGTGCATCAATAGTCCTATCATATATTGTGGCTTTAATTACATATGAGCAATTCCACGCAACTGTCAACATTTAAGTCAAAAAATTGAATTGTCGGATAATAATTATAAACACACTTTTTCATTTCAAAATTTCCCCATAAGTCCGAATCTGATGTTGAATTTTATTTTTGAAGTCGATTTATAGCTGAATTTTTACAATTTTCTTCAAAATTCATTTTTTTGGAATTTACATTATTTTTCACATGAATTTCATCATGATTTTTTTGCACAAGATAGTTAATTATTTTTCTTTTCAACAGTAATACTATAAAATCAGGTCAGGAATGATAGAAAAATATTTTAGATTCATTCAATCTTTAATTTTTGCTGAGAAATTTTACATTGTATAACACACGTAAAAAATGTAACGTTATTACGCTTCAGAGCGATTTTTTAATCTGTAGGATTATCTATGAAGCCGAATGTGGCATAATCCTATATCCTAAGCTAGCATCGGTCACTTATGATGGAGCAACAGTGACATTGATTTTCAATCGCTTCATAAATGCTGCATAGAATGTAACGTTATTACGTTTCAAGCGCAATAACGTTACAGAACTTTATTTTATCATTGTAAACAGCCATCCAAGGTCTCAAGAGGAACCTCGCGAGTACCACGACACAAACTTTGATAAATTTCAAATCATATCGTGTGTATCTGACATCAACTTATCTAAAAGTATAACTGGTCTTTTTTATGAGAACAACGCTATATCGCACGTAAACACTAAATTCCAATGACGCATTTTGTAGTACAGTATATTGAATAGGTTGGTATCAATTTAGCGGATAAATATGAATAAAATGCATCTATATGGTTTATGTAGATGCTCTGAAGCTACAGCTTGCATGTTTCATTTGCTTTGCTATTCTTCATAAGTGAATCAGTAATAAATTAAAGTCCGTTGTAGCAAAGTTGCACGATATGAAAATCGAGTAATGGCTACTTATGAGAAAAAGTCTACGAATTGAAAGACTTAATCGAGACCATTATACCATAAAAGCAAAGTTGAAATCATATAAGCATCCTAGTTGTTGGAAATAAGTTCTGGATTGCCCTAGCAGTTGTATGTGTTGCATAGTTGAAGTCACGGAGTCAAGTCAAAATAGTCCTCCTGAGAAATGATCTTTAATGCTTTAGATCAGTGGTTCCCAACCGTTTTTTACTGCGGTACAGATTATGGTAATTAAAATACTTGGCGGTACATTGACTTAAATTTTGGTTTTTTATTGTTTAGGCCAAAGCTCACTTAATAGTTGATAGGAATTTAAAAAAGAAAATGACCCGATTGAAAATTTATTTCAGTATGCATTCAGAGCACAAAAAATACGTCTAATGATCAATACGAAAATGCGAACAATTTTTATTTTTTTGATGACTCTGAATTTTATGCCTGCGAAAATTTGAGATCGAAATACGAGTACAAACATAAAATCAGTTCATAAAAGTGATGAAGGGAGAATAGGTAAAAGATACGTATTTTCCTAAGGAAAATACTAAATTGCCTCAAAGGGATCCATGACGTTGAGAAAGAGTAGTAAAATTTGGAGTGAAATTGCTGGTCAAGGAACATCGGAGATCATCTTCTGCCACTAATCTATTTCTTGACTTAGTTTTCATGTGAAGAAGGGATGAAAACCCGCTTTCACAAAGGTATGTTGTTGGAAAAGGGAGTAGAATTGTTGAAGCACTCTCGGCAAGTTTTCCATATGTAGACGAGTCCCAAAATTCTAATAGCGGCACTCTTTCGAATTTGTCTTTCGATACTTGGTCATTTTGAAGCAGGATGAAATCGTGTTGCAGTTCCTCGGGTATGTTCTCAACTTTGGCATGAAACGGATTTCGCACCCAACTCATTTCCATCGTGAAATTCACATCATCATGTATATATTTGTTCAACCGAGCCTGAAGAACTTCCATGTACTCCACGAAAAGAGTGCTCACATCGTCAAGTTGCACAGTTTGGGATTCTTCCAGGAACAGCGCTAAATCCGGAAAGGAAGCTATTTTTCTACTTTGCATCTTTTTTCACATCAAGCTCGAGTAACTGCTTGAAAGTGTTTATGCTGTCCACGACATCCACCACCGTTTTGTTTTTGCCTTGCATAGACACATTTAACGCATTTAAACGAGTGAATATGTCACTGAGAAAGCAGACTTTTGCGACCCATCTGTCGTCATTCAAACGCTCAGTAAGTTTGTGACCAACATCGCGCAAGAAAACTCCAATTTCGTCGCGCATGGCAACCTCTCGTTTCAAGACTTTACCTCTGGATAGCCACCGTATTTCTGAATGAAGCAAAAGATTAACAAAATCTGCTTTCGCTTCAAGGGCCAACTGTCGGAAAATTCTTACGTTCTTTGGCCGTGATTTAATGAAGTTAACAATTTGCACAACTTCATGAAAGACTGACGATAATTCAGGACTCAGTTCCTTTGCCGCCAAATTTTCTCTATGCAGCAGACAATGCATAGACATCACACTTGGATTCTGTTCCTCGACGTAAGCCCGAAAGCCTTTCTTATGTCCCATCATGGCCGGGGCTCCGTCTGTCGAGACAGCCACACAATTTTTCCACTGAAGTCCGTGCTGCGAAAAGAAGTCATTCACGAGGTCAAAGATATCCTTTCCTGTAGCTGAGGTAACGAGCGGACGACAGAATAAAAATTCTTCGATTAAATTACCATTATTTTGAAAGCGAATAAATACCAAAACTTGCGCTTCAGAAGAAACATCTGTTGTCTCATCTAACTGCAAGCTGAAACGAGTTTCATTCACAGCCTTCACAACTTGGTCAAGGATGTCAGAAGATATCAGATCTATACGCCTGCGAACCGTATTGTTCGATAAAGGAACTGACTCCATTTTCTGTTTCGCGTCTTTCCCACACATTAATTCTGCCATCATTAATGCTGCTGGCTTTATCAATTCTTCGCCGATAGTGTGAGGTTTCTTACACTGTGCTACCAGGTAGGCAACACGGTAAGAGGCTTCCGTCGCGGACCTCATACTTGAGAATCCAGGCGTTTCTGTGTCAATCCTACGACGCTTCACCCCAGCTTCTTTATCTTTCCAAAATTGAGGGGGCTTACCTACAAGGTTTGGATGCTTCGATATAAAGTGTCTTCGAAGTTTGCTCTCAACGAGCGACGTGTGCGCCAGAACCTCCAGACACACCAAACGCTGAGGACGATCCGTCCCTGATTTATCAGCAAGACAAGAAAATCCTAGTTCACGGAATTTGTCTTGAAATGAATACACTCGTTTAGCCATGATGAATGTAAAACAGAAGATCACTATGTCGATGCGATTTCTGACAAAAAAGGCAGAGAAGCTAGACTAACAGTGCACACGTAAGCGCCCAATGGGAGAGTTTCCTTCTCGTGCCAAGTTTGCGCGCGCGCTGGCTGTCTATGACGCAAGTTCTCTGGATCGATCCTTTGCGCTGCTTGCGTGTGTGCTAAAAGTAGATATTACGACAGCTCTGTGAGTGTGGCAGTGTGGCAACGCCGAATTTTAATATCTCATCAACAGAGCGTGTTTCTGAAACGCAGATTTACAAAGTCATGCTTGCTGCGATATTGATGATGGGATGATGCTTCTTGAGCAGCGTCGCGGTACAATCAAATATTCCTCGCGGTGCAGTTTTGTACCGCGGTACCGTGGTTGGGAACCACTGCTTTAGATAAAACTGTTCCAGAAAAAGTCTCGAGATAAAATGCAAATAACAGAAACGTCCTCAACAACATCTGAAACCTACGCTTCTGTTCAATTTTAAGCGGAAAATTAATAGTCTGAGTTTGAAACCAGGTATAAGTAGGCCTACTTCCACTGGCAGTCAGAGCCTGGTTTTCCGACTAAAATTTTAACGGAAACATAGTTTTTGATGCTGCTGCGACCGTCTCTGTTATTCATATTTTTTTAGCCTTACCCTGGGACAGGTTTATTGAAGCCAAATTTTAGGACCATTTCCTGAAAATAGCATTTTGACAAGGAGCCAAAGTCACACTTTGCCTTCAGATTGCTATCTCATTTGTCATGTGATCATGATGCTCAAACTGAGTGGATAATTCTGCAAGTCTCCATGGAAAGCGTAAGCTGTCCAAATCATGATTAAAAATGTATGTGCTTTCTTGCATACATTTGTGACTTCTGAACTGTAATCTACGCTGCAGTACTATCAACCGTATGTCAAGTCATTTCCCCTAAGGAAGCCAGTTGAGAGCGTGAGTTATAAACAGACCATCCTGCAGACAAGAGTCTTCGGGAAATCATGCCTGTCTGAAAGAATGTTTCATCCATAAGAGTGTAGTTTGAATGTATGATGGCATCGGTGTTAAATCGTTGGATGGTCGACACACGGTATTGCGCAAAATTTTGGTTACATACTTTGCTGCCTGTGATGTGTAAGCATCATCTGAGGGCGAATCTGCAGACGTAACCGTTCTATAGTGTTCGTACAGCACATTATTTGAAATTGATCAATCAAAGTTTGAATTTAGCCAACTAGTTTAATAAATAATGTCATGTAATACGCAGTAAATTACTGGTATCACTTGAAATATTTGGGGGTAGACTTAAACACATAAGCAGAAAATATGAACATCATGATGTCTCTGAATTACCGACTTGTTTTTTACGGCTTTAGTTCTTAACTATTTTGAATTGAACTACAAGAACTCATGAAATCAATTTGAACGGTGGTGGAAAACTTGCATTCATCTGCTTTTTCCCAAGATAAAGTATTTTCAAAATAACTGAAAGAAAAATACCTTCATCGCTACTGCCTACTTTTATCAGTAGTAAGACAGGAACATCTCACCATTCATCTGAAAAACCCCGAGCAAGCATGGGAGGACTTCAAAGCGTTGTATTGAGGCCAGCTGGAACATGTGAAGCCGAAGTAACTTCCATTTCAGCCAAATGTAAATCCGGATTTCGTACGTGTAACGTTATTACGCTTCAGCTGTAACGTTATTACGTTTCCTTTCTAAAGATTACTACTAGAGGAATGCACAAATTCAATTCCAACAGCTTCTGTGATGTTGATATGATCTTCAACATTGATTTCATGGGATAATGACATCGATCAAATCTTTCAATTCGCAGACTTTTTCACATAAGTAACCACTACTTGATTTTCATGTCAATTCGTGTAACATTATTACGTTTGACCTTAATTAGTTATTGCGTTACAAGGAAAGAATGGCAAAGCAAATCGAGCATGCAAACATTAATTTCAGGGGATCTGCTAGCCATTCTGTCCCATAGATCGATACCAACCTGGTAACATCTGCTACAAAAATGTCATTGAAATGTAGTAAATGCGTGCGATGTAACGTTATTACGCATGGAATTGCTCATATAGATCTGCAAGACCTCATATATTAAGTCATGCAATCGCGTATACGTGTATGTTTAACATACTCCTGTGCGTTTTAACGGTTTAATTAATTAAAGGAAATTTGCTTTCTCTTCTTAGTTCATGAACAGATAGATCTTCTTACCTGGTAACTCTTAAGTAGCGCGTAGGAGTTGTAGATTTGGTAGTGTGATTTGGAACATATGTCATGCAAAATTTGAAAGAGTGGACTGTTGAGCAACATAGAGATAATTTATTTCTTTTTAACTTAATTAAGTATCACTCACTCAGGCGAAAATATTTTTCAATTTATTCCATGCAATGAGAGAAGTTGTTGCTTGTATTTCAGATTCATTCCGTTTTTCGTTACACAATCCCTTTTCGTGCCTTCAATGAATGCATCAACCTTGTGTCTGGCTAGACACATCTGTAATTCACGTAATTCACATTTGTATTTTATCCTCTGGATTGAAGCATTTTGATTTTCATTGTCACTAATCGGCGCTCTTATTTTATCTCTGTCATCAAATAGAATTAATTTGAGAAATTCTAAATTTGTTGTGAGATTCAGATGCCAGTGAATATTTTATCTCGAGTTGGAAAATTCTTTCAAAATTTTGTGCATTGAAGTATTCATATCGATTTATTAAGCGATTATCTTTAAGAAAGGAAATTTACAAAAGTCTTTATCTTCTCTCTAGCGTTCAAATAAAGTCTGTATTTCTTTGCGAACTAACACGAAGCTGTATTTGTCAATTTTTAAAGAAGAATCTTACCCTCAAATGTGAAGTACCTGAACAACTCTTTCTCTCTCTCTCTCTCTCTCTCTCTCTCTCTCTCTCTCTCTCTCTCACTCTCTCTCTCTCTCTCTCTCTCTCTCTCTCTCTCTCTCTCTCTCTCTCTCTCTCTCTCTCTCTCTCTCTCTCTCTCTCTCTCTCTCTCTCTCTCTCTCTCTCTCTCTCTCTCCTCTCTCTCTCTCTCTCTCTCTCTCTCTCTCTCTCTCTCTCTCTCTCTCTCTCTCCTCTCTCTCTCTCTCTCTCTCTCTCTCTCCTCTCTCTCTCTCTCTCTCTCTCTCTCTCTCTCTCTCTCTCTCCTCTCTCTCTCTCTCTCTCTCTCCTCTCTCTCTCTCTCTCTCTCTCTCTCTCTCCTCTCTCTCTCTCTCTCTCTCTCTCTCTCTCTCTCTCTCTCTCTCTCTCTCTCTCTCTCTCTCTCTCTCTCTCTCTCTCTCTCTCTCTCTCTCTCTCTCTCTCTCTCTCTCTCTCTCTCTCTCTCTCTCTCTCTCTCTCTCTCTCTCTCTCTCTCTCTCTCTCTCTCTCTCTCTCTCTCTCTCTCTCTCTCTCTCTCTCCTCTCTCTCTCTCTCTCTCTCTCTCTCTCTCTCTCTCTCTCCTCTCTCTCTCTCCTCTCTCTCTCTCTCTCTCTCTCTCTCTCTCTCTCTCTCTCTCTCTCTCTCTCTCTCTCTCTCTCTCTCCTCTCTCTCTCTCTCTCTCTCTCTCTCTCTCTCTCTCTCTCTCTCTCTCCTCTCTCTCTCTCTCTCTCTCTCTCTCTCTCTCTCTCTCTCTCTCTCTCTCTCTCTCTCTCTCTCTCTCTCTCTCTCTCTCTCTCTCTCTCTCTCTCTCTCTCTCTTGAGATTTGTTCATATCTCTATTATTTAAGTCAACAGTTAGACATAAATTTCAAACTAATCCTGTAATGCCTCATTTTTAATAGTTACAGTTTCACATTTATTTCAGATTCAGTTGTTATCCTTTCTTAGTGCTGAATAGAAGATGGTACTGAAAATTAACATCTCACGAAAACTTTTACTGATTGCTTTGGTAAGGGAGAGTCTAGAGTCTGGAGTCTAGAGCTGAGACATTTTCTAAGGAAGAATATCCGAAAAAATCAAAATTATAGTCAAACTTGCGATTAAATCTCTGATTATATTATGCAAACATACAAGACATCTACTCCTGAAAAAGATGATCGGCATAGGGTAAATTTGAGCCAGTAATGTGGAGTGTAGTGCCGTCTGTACCTCTTTGAATCATTTTACTAATTAGTGAACTATCATTTTCCATTGTGAACTATCAATATAGCATTGTGTTATTGCCATCTTTACAATCAAGTCTGCTAATTTCTAGTCTACAAGTTTTATCTTCTCTGCTGAAAATAAGGTTTCTTACAAGGGTTTCAACAACGATATGGGTTCTTGATTTGGCATTAGAGGAATCTTGAATTTTGGAAGGGCTTAATGTGCTCTTCATAGGGGAAAGAGTTCTTAGACTTCTAAGAAGGGTTGCTGGACTATCGAATGGCTCTTGATGATTACCTAGAAAACACAAACTAGGGTGGACGACATTGCCCCTACATCGATTTGGTGGCCCACTATTTCCGCTGTTTTCGGTGGGTGCACTACACGTTGCCCGCAAGAGCATCGAACACCGTAAATCATGAATTGAATGAAACTGAAATGACTTATACTGACGCGAATAACTTATCAGTAAGAGGTTGTTCCTAATCAGCACTTAATTATGCGGGGAGTGTCACACACCTTCAATCAGAGTAAATTTCAGTATGAGACTTTCACATGGCATTAGACAGTATTCGCTTGCATATTGAGCCTACTCAAAATCTTAGGCCTACTTACAATGATTTTTCAAGTAGTAAGGCACAAATACTGCCTGCGAATAGTAAAAGTCCTAAGATAATCAATTTAATCGATAAGAATCTGCAAGTTTTTCCTATCATGGAGGAAAAACAAAAATATAGATTTCATTATTGCCGCTACGAGCAAACTATTCGAAATAATAGACAATTTAACAACCGAACAGCTTAACTTTATAACAAACATGATTGTCCAAGATGTTGAAAATGCAAATTTGCACAATCACAGTTCTGTTTCTAATAAGTTCAGTTCACATAATAATGAATTGTGGATTATGCATGTATTAATGAAGACAGGGGTGGGAATGTTATGAGGCGACGTAGAGAGTCTATGAAGCCTCAGAATCCAAGTTCTGGAAACCTAAATTCTACAGTAAGAAATAGTAGCACTAAAAGTCTTTCTTTAAGGATTCCTAAAATAAGCCGAAGGGTTTACCAGTAAATAGGGTTCATGTGAACACCGTTTAAAACCCTTTTAACCCTCAGAGACTTGAGGGGGGTCCAGTGGACCCCGCAGCCACATTTTTCTATTTCATTTTTTACGCTGACGATATATCAACCACTCAAGCCCATACAAAATCATCATTTCTGACAGTGAATCTGCATGTGTTATTTCATTTCAATTGAATCAGAAGAAGTATGTCAGATAGGCCAAGGGTAGAAATTCAATTCCATCACAAAATTTTTGTAATTAGATGAAAAATGATTTCGAACATGTCCACGATGGTGTATAAAGAGTGAAAGTCATTTATTCATTGTTTGCATCATGCTCGTAGATTGTATGTGTTGGAAGATCGCAAAATGTGAATATTTTGCTTTCGCACATGATCTCGCGTGACTGGTTGGCCTATATGAACAACTCGACATAAATCGATGTCCGAAATGAAATCTATCATTATATTCATAGTTGAGCACCAAAGACTGATTGATGACAAACTTTTCACAGCAGTAATGATAAGTTTGAGATCTCCACAGCTGTTTTTGGTTCTAGGAGTACAGCAATTTTGACTCATTTTAGGTCTATTTCTGATAGCTTTGGATAAATTTGAAGGAATGTACAAATGGAAAGGATTAGCTGCATGAATTAAATCAATTTCATCAAAATCAACTATCTGAGGCTTTATGGTGACACAAAATATCGTAAAGCCGCCTCCTAGTACAAATGATGCTGTAGCCTACTAAATGTGGTTGACTTGCAAAAACACCATATTTTCGCACGGGTTTACTGAGAAGGCTGAAAGTCACTCAAGGGATTCGTTATACCGACCTGCTACACGCAAACATCATTGTTTTACTTAAAATCAACTTTCCTTATGTTTTGATATCGATTTAAGCAGGTAAACTAAGAATATGTTGAAGGGGTTGAAAAAGCTCAGGTCTCTGAGGGTTAAACCTGTTTGAAAAAACCTTTTTAGCAGGGATTGTTTGACAATATAAACTCAGTTTAGAAATAAAACATCATTTTACCTGAAATTCATGACCGCCATTGCTGTGAACAGGCTTGTAAAAGGACCCTAATTTTCCGGTTAGGCTAGTCACTTCGACCCCCTGACATTTCGACCCCATCAATTAATTATTACCCCCATAAATTGATTATCACTGAGTGAATCCACTTCAGATAGGCAGAATAGACCCCTACGAGCCATACTTTGACTGATGAATTCAAATTACAGCCGAAATATCCATCAGGAAAAATAACCCACAACACGCAGAATTTGAAATCTTTGATAGATGTTAAAATCGATGAAACAGGCAGATGGAGCTTGTAACAGCCAGCTAATAGGCAGGAAATTGAACAGAGCACATCAATTTATCTATATCTGTAGCCAACGCACTATGCAGAAGCGTAGATTTGATAGCCCCATTTCATGGGGTCAATTAAGAATACTTAATTTATGGGGTCGAAATGTCAGGGGATCGAAGTGACTTGACACCAATTTTCCGACCCAGCCCCCATATTTCGACCTGTTGTGAATACTGTCCATTGTGATTGATAAGATGTTCATCAAATCCATGCCTTCTTGGCTGAATTTATCTTAAAAGGCCTATTTCATTCTCGTACCTGGCAAAATTTGTGAGCTTTAGTTTGAATTCTTCCATATTAAAGATGCTTTTAGGGCATACTCACTGATAAACAATCGATCTCTTGAAGTCGGTATTAATGCTTTAAAAATTGTCAAAAACAATAAGGAAGCCTTTATTAATGTACATGTACCTATATAACACTAAACATTTCATTTGCAACATCGCAAGATCAAAACTTTAATCGGCCAATGGAGATTTTCTTAGGCGGTGAAGCAAATATAAGCAATCTACTCCATTCTTGATTAAAAGTCAAATGAGAAGACTTCATTTTTCTAGTGATTCCCACATGAAATTTACTGTTTTATTCATTTTTCACATCAATTTTAATGTTGAACGTGTCATTTCTGAATGGTACGGCTTTATAGATGAAACAGTGGAGAAATTGTGTCATTTGGCTCTCAGATATTGTTTATCTACATATTGAAGCATCTAATACAAATATTTCCTGGAAAAAGAAGGAAGGAATATTTGCTCGCTATTTTAGCAACATTTTTGTGCTTTAGATGGTTCTTTAACGTTTCATCTGCCAGTGAAGATCAACTCCGCGTGGTTGACGCACGTGACTCCTGTGCTTGTCCTATAACAGCCCGTCATGCTCTTGTTTTACGGATGTGTGCATACATTGAGTGCACCAGCTACAGGAAATTCCACCATCTTCATGATAATTGAGCGAGATGTTCCCACACAAATCATTCTACGCTTTCACTATTGTGACGTCATGCCTAGTCGCTGTCTGATTGCTTTATTAACTAAGGAAGCAGACAGACAGTCACAACTGTGAGTGTTCACAAGGCGCACGTTATTCTAAATTTTGCTGTTCAGTAAATTATTGTGATCTGCCCGTGAAATGGTCTGGCAAGTTGATGTTGATGATAGTTTATTTATTCAAATCAAAGTTTTGCAACACGAGTATAGTCACTACATCTGATGCAGTTGATATCACCCATCCACGTCATGCATTTCATTTAGCAATAGTGTATATAATTTTTAAGTGGCAACTCAGTGATGGTTAATTACATAGTCCACAAAACCTCGTTCATGATGATGCTAAAGGTTGACAAATACCCTATCTAATGGTCTAATGATATTAGCTACATAAAAACAATGATTTTTTATGGGTGTGCGCTGGGCTCACCTGCTCGCATCGAAAATTTTCGAGGTCATGCTGAAGCAATTATTAGTAGGCCTTAAAGGTGAAATATAGCTTGTTAAAATAAAGATAGCCTACATATTAGCAAGAGGAGAAACAGCGGGATGTTCACAGCGAAATAATAAAAATTCTGAGAGATTTCGTCGCCAAAAATGAGTTGTCTGAACTTGAATCATCGAATTTTCGCCACTTCTTTCACGTTTTCCTCACCGCCAAGAATTGGCCGTGGTTTCCAAGGTATTTCACCATCATGACACACAGAAATTGAAAGTTTGAATTGGATAATTTATTAATGCAATAATAATCGAATAATGCTCTCATTTGGATAAATTATACTGCTGATGTGTGTTTGATGGCCTTAGTAAAACTCCCTAATGGCAACTGCTTTTCATTTCTAAACAATGCCCAGTAAATTTCCGTCATGAAAAATGCTATTCATGTTTATTACTTTCTTGGAGTAGGAACAATGAAAATATTGCATTAGGAGGTTACTTTTGATCAGCCCTAGATACATATGTGCATTTTCGTCAACATCGTGAAGCAGCATGAGGCAATCAGTATTCAGTAGTCTATACTGCACTTTGAAATGCTTAATACCGATGTCAGATGAACATGTACGGTGGAATTAATTGATAATTATTCTCAACGTCTAAACAGAAACTAGAATGAACAGCACTCGAAATTTAATTGGCACAAGAGATCAAACCAAAAGTGAAACGTTTTGTGGCTTATTCTATATAGCTTTATAATACAAATTTTGGTTGAAGGCCTTTTGTGAATGGATGCATCCCATGATGTTCGAACCGATGAAATCAAAGCTGCGTCCCAAATGCTTTCATCTGCATCTGACAGTTTCGTGTTGCCTTCCTTTTTCTGTTGTGAATATGATTTTACTTTTCAGTGATTAGCCGGAAGCCGAGGAACTATTGTATTAATTGCTCAATATATTCGAATGCAATTAATGCAAAGTATCTGCAGCTTAAGGCTGGAGCGTCATTCATCATTTTTCATTATTTTCATCACTAACAAAAACAGTAATTTACGTGATACATCAACAATTTAGTGACAACATTTCAGAATTAGACTATTTCTTCATGAGTTATCTCAACACGGATCATCAAATACTGCTATTGATCATAGAATGAAATACAAGGCAATACTCTGATATTAAAAGAAAATGGGATGTTGGGATGTCAATAAAAAATTTTTCAAATTTCACATAGGATGCTTTCATGATCAGATGAAAAAATTAGGACTGAAATAGTATACAGTGTATAATGTAGGTAAGGTCCATAATATTTCTAACATCCATTCATGAATGGAACTGTAAACCTGATCAATGATATGATGACAGCTATGTTTTGAGGGCGTCAATGGCAAATTAGAGGGCCGCGTTAGCGGCCCGACAATTTGCCATTGACAGCCCGAAAAATGTAGATGTCATAATCATTGTATGCCATGTTGCGAAATATTTCTATGGTTTCATTTCCAGGCCATGAATTTTCCGGGCCGTTAATGAATTTCTGGGCATTATCAAAGATATCAGTCTTATATACATGGTATACAATGAATGTATGCACAACTGGTTATCAATAAGAAAATGAAGTATTTCTAGATTCGATACAAAGATTTTCAGATGTTCAGTGGGCAAAAGTTTGTAGACACGTTCATATAGGGTATTTTGTTCCAAACTCGCCCACCTACGTAAACTGCTTTCCCACGGTGAGAAACCGCTACATTTGCAGCCGTCACGATTGCGTTCCTCAAGATTAGCGCTTCCTATTTGCTATTCGATCGGCCAATCAAAGTTGGCTGCATCATTTCATCAGACAGATCGCCTTATTCATTTCGTGTGTGAAATCCCGGTGAGTTGCACGTCATCTAAGTGAGTTGGCGTTTTTTGCTTAACTTGTCGCTCTAGCAGTTGATAAGGATAGTCAGAAACATTTCAACGTAAATATCATGAGAACACATCATCACAAAGCTCTATTAAAACTATGAAAGTTATTATTTCATTTAGTATTCGTTCATGCGACAAAATGTCGACCGTTTTACAGAATAAGAACAATTAGATAAAGTCGCCCAGCTTGATTTATGTGGGCGAATTTACCCTAACTTTTGAAAAACTTCAAATCGTATCCGATTTTGCTATCAGACTTATCCATTATCTTATGTGGTATCATCATCCGTCAATTCTATACAGAAATTGCATAAATGTACAGTAGTTATTTGCGATTTGGCCCACAAACCTTCAACATAGATAGGATATAGGCCCACTTAGATGGGAATATATATGCAGTAATTTTTTGTAGAAATGTCTTCACCTGGACGAAAATCAAAATCAAATCGTCTACAAAAAAAGAAGATGGCCAGAACGGGTAGCTGTAAGGCATCTAAGTTAAACAAGTGGGATCCGAAAGATATGGAAAGAGCCTTAGAAAGTTATTACAATACTCGAACCGAGGTTGACGCTTCATCTGTTCGCATGATAGCACGTCGATGGAATGTTCCGAGAACTACATTGCGAGATAGAATAAGTGGGAAGACAAAGTCGATTACCTCGTCATCAGGAAGAAAACCAGTGTTTAGCAAAGAAATAGAATCCGAATTAAAAGAATTGATAATAAAGTTAGCAAAGCAAGGGTTTGGTCTTTCTAAATCTGCGGTGTGTAAGCTTGCTGACGACTACGCTAAGGCTAATCAAGTATTAGTTCCATTTAACGAGAGTAAAAAGTCGGCGGGATACGAATGGCTGTGCGGTTTTCTGTCCAGAAACCCATCAATCTCAACCAGAAAGCCTGAAATTCTTTCGACGTTTCGGCCAAGCGGCATGAATCGGCCTCTAGTGACGAAGTTCTTTGATGATTTAACCGCTTTTCTGATTGAGAAAGAGATATTAAATGATCCAAAATACATATACAACGCTGATGAGACGGGATTACAAGACCATTTCGAAGCCAATGCTGTTCTAGCAAGTGCTACAGGCCGTGTTTTTCAAATCACTCCCAAGGAAAAGGGCGAAATAACGACATTGTTAACTGCCGTTAATGCGAATGGAGATCGCTCTCCGATGTTGATAATATTCAAAGGAAAGATTGTTAGAAAAGAATGGGCAGAATATGCTCCACCTGGTGGCTACATTCGATGCAGCGAGAAGGGTTGGATAACATCTGAACTGATGGTTGAATTCGGAAGAAAATTTGCTGAGTTCATTCAAACGAAGCGAAGATATGGGGACATAGATAAAGAGAAAACTGTTTTACTGCTACTGGATGGACATTCAACCCATTCTCTCAACTATGACTTTATCGTTTCTCTTCACTCACAGAATATCGAGGTTTGGTGTCTACCCCCACACACTTCTCAGTATTTGCAACCTTTGGATAAGGATGTCTTCGCAACAATGAAGCGTGAATGGCGATCTATTGGACTTCAATTAGTCCGAGAAAATGGAGGCCGGTCACTGTCCAAGATTGAACTTCTAAATTTGATTACCAAAACATCAAACAAAGCATTTGAAAAAACGTAGTGATTTCGTCTTTCAAACGTACAGGCATTTTCTCGTTGAACATGTCAAAAATACCTGCTGACGCATTCCCTCCAAGTAACATCACAGAAAAAGAAAATGTGCCTGTAGATAAAGACGAAAATGACCAGTCGACACTGACGCAAGCCGAAGAGATTCCTTTAGGCTTCCAGTCAATAAAGAAAACTCACAGTCGACACTGACCCCAGCCGAAGAGCTTCTAGTCGATGAAGAAAACTCACAATCGACACTGACCGAAGCTGAAGCGCTTATAGTCGATGAAGCAAAACCACAATCGACACTGACCCCACCCGTAGATTATGTCGAGCAGCTACCCGAACTGAGTCCATCGATCGGCGACAACGATCCCTCTTACAACCAAGATCTTCCTCAGTGCAGCTTTTGGAACTTATGTCCAACTCCTAAGAGGATCAGGAAGAAAGAAATCAAAAGGAAGCGAATGCCATTTCATCTGACAAATAAAACTTACATCAATGAGTTGAGCCAGAGGAAACAAAAAGAGGATGGTAAGTTCAGTTTACGAAAAAAATAATTAGGGGACCATTTGGGGTTTGTATTTAGATATTTGAGATTCTTATTCAGATCCATGTATAGGCTACTTATTAGTGATATACTTATACACAAGTTTACAGAAAACTTTCATCTTTATTAGTCTAACATTTAGACAGAAACCTAAACCAGACACTTAGATAATAAATAGGCTATGAATAGGTCTATTTTCTCACCTTCGACTTACGTTTTTAAATCATGCACAATCTCTTTTATTTGAGCAATATGTTGTGCCTACCATTGGTGCATGTCTTCAATAAGTCGCAAGTCGTAGGGGCTTAGCTTAGTTATCGAAGTTTGCAACATGTTCTGAATGCTATGCACTACAGAAAATATGCAATTCTTTCAGTTCATCGCTATCGTTCGAAGAAGCGTAGGAAGGTTGAGAAGAAAGCAAATGTACATGATTGGTCGTGCTTATACTGCGAAGAATCATGGTCTTCTTCGAAACGCGGGGAACAATGGATCCAATGTAGTAAATGTGAGGAGTGGGCTCACATTCTTTGCACCGGATATGAAAAGGCAAATGAAAAATTCGTTTGCGACTTTTGCTGACTGCTAATTTCAATGCTAAATTGGGATGTGGAATTCAAATTTTATATGAATTGACTAGTTTTTGTTGCATTTCATTTTGGGTTTGATCTAGGCTTCAATGAAAAAAATCCATAAATTTCCAGAATGTAGGCCTGTATCGATAAGACTGCATTGGAATATATTTTCGATATTTTTAAACGCCTATGAATCTATAGGTGAAAATACTGAGATTAAAGCCTTAGAGATAATAAACAAAAATCATAGGTAACATAGAAATAGACTGTGTAGAACGAATCTGGTGGGAAATTATGATTAGCTAATTATTTCAAAATAGGAGTAGGCCTACTTGTAGCATAGTTAATTCTTGCTTAAGTGATCTTATTGATGGCTGTAACAGGCTGCAGGTTAACAATATCTTAATAGACCATATCCTATAGAGGGATAGACTTAAAGCTGTTCTATATGTAGAGCTATATTACTGGGCGAGTTTACCTGAGTTTGTGGGCGACTTTATCAAGCATGGGCGAGTTTGCACAAAATCAAGTTAAATTTTGTACCGTGCTTAAACCATGTGTGGAGCAAAATTTAAATGTCTGACAGAGAGTTCGTTGTCATATTGTTGTTAATTGGATTATTTGGAAATGATGAGGCTGAAATCGCACATATGTCAGCATTCTATTACGAGCACACGGTCGTTGAAAAACACATTGCCGAAGTGGGCGACTTTGGAACAAAATACCCTACAGTACATTAATGTAATCATAAGTCCCCTCCTTAAATCGCATAGAGTGGTCTGCAGTCGTCTATTAAGTACCTTAATAATCAATTAATTTATATGCCAAATCAAATCTAGCATTTTAACCATAGAAATGGATCTTCATCTCATGTTTTTGTCTTCCAGATGTCTACGGATAACTATGTAATTTTTCACTACTTCATAGTTTTGGCATAGCTATTCAGTCCCTTCCATTCAATATTTCAATGCTACTCTGTTGTCAATTGCGATATCAAATAAAACTGCTTATAAGAGCTGGCGAAAAGGTAATATCATAGCTGTCGCCACAAATCAACCATTGATTCCATACTTCCCTTATATAATTACTTTGGAATTAACGATTAATGTCGCTAAGGTCCTAACAGCTCAAATCTGATACACTTTATGTGTTGGGTGGGAAGTACAGTCAGCGACCCTTGCTCTGAAACTGTTGGATCCACGATTCAATTGACAGAAATTGACCACAGAGGAAACGAGGCACGCTTGAAATTTCATCGATGATGTGTAATCTGGTGCCTCTCTGGACCACTCACCCAATGCCTTGCGAAGGCATTTGCTTACTGAGATATTTTTGATCCTGAAACTTCTGAGTTAATCCTGGAACTTGGTGGGGAACCGTGGTGAGAATGGATTGAAATGCGAAACTCACTCGGATTGCAGAAGCATTATGTTTCATTCCATGCAGCACAGAAACAGAGGAACGTCAGTTTGGCACAATCAGGGCGATCTTATGTGGAAAATTGTAAGTAATCATGTAGTAATAAAAGCGAAGAGATTTGTCTTGCAAACAATGAAATAGAGAAACTACAAAAGATAATTTTATTTGAAAAAAGTACTTTATTGTACGGACGTTCGTATGTGCACTTGTACATGTGGTATATCTATTACATAAAATTATTTATTATGTGTTTCATAATGCATGGTGCCATGAGCTCATACTTTGTTTTGCTATTGTTTTGAAAAGATATGCCTCAGTGTATTTAGATATATGGATAATTGTTTATCAGTATAGGGAATATTGCAGTGATAGTGCAGTGTAGGCCTACTCTTTTCTAGTGGAATTCAGGCTTAAGGATTTTGTTAATAATCCTTAAGAATTAAAGATTTAAGAATAAGTCCTAAGGATTTTGTTATAACCGGATTTAGCTATATATATATACATAAAAACATCTATTATTTCTTGAAAACATCACATTCATGAGTTAATGGTACATAGGCTAGTTACATTATCTAAATGAGTAAGGAAAATATTATCTTTTGTCCAAGCTTGCAAAATGTTTGTATTTGTTCATCGGGTCACAAATCTGCTGCGCTTCTTACATAGGCGAGTTACAACTGAAAGTAATGACAAGAAACACATTGACACATCGATATAACCTATGACGAGCGCAAGGGCAAATGATTGCAACTTCATGCAACGATGGTACCAACTTCCATTTCGCAGATTCGGCTGCATTAATAGTCGCTAATTAAATATCTGTTCTAAGCATTGTCCATACTTTTAAAGCCTATCAATCTTCTCCTTATTGTAAATCAATGCTAGCAAATGCTTCGGCATTTATTAACCCTTATCGGGCCATGCCGTAACAAACTGTTACAATTTTTTTCATTATGAAATAAAAACTTTTTTATCGAAGATCCGACCTTGCGGTTATAAACCCATGCATATTATTAATTACTCCTGTTCCATGTCAAACATGAAAGAAAAATAACCAAATTTATGAAAACTACTCACTATTTTGTACCTGTTGGCCACACCGTAACAAAATGTTACATGTAATAAACTAGTCAATCATTCATGTGTTAGCAATTTTGGCAAAGCCATTGCTTTACAAGAATTCGAGGTGTTGGACAAATGAATCGTTGACATCTGTCACACCTTTTTCTTGAAACTTTTGAGCAGTGCGAACATCTTCCCAGATTAGCTTGGGATGGTTGCTGAGGCTCATGTTCCGGCAAAAATCGAACAGCTCTGCTGCTTACTTTATTGACTTACACAATCTGGTATTCATAGAATGAAGCCCTTTTGCAAAGTGCGAACACAACTGCAGTGATAAATTGCGATGAAAACGTTTCCTTGTGTGCAAATATCCACCACGTAATGCATTATTGCATGCTACGTCAATCACATTGAAGAAAACAAGAAGTGGCCATCCTACCGTCTTTCTTACACACGTAAATTCTGCAATGTTGCCGTCCATCTGGTCTACTCCTCCTTTCCCCTTATTATAATCCAGGATCATTTGCGATCGTCGCATTGTGTCTTCGGAAAATATTTGACCCATGTGATCAGCTCAAAAGTATCACGTCTTTCCATTTCGCTTAGGTGCATAAGCCACCAAAGTAATTTTGTTTTGATGATCATAGAGAAAATCACTCGTAAATGCTTCTCGATTTTCTTTCAAAATTGATGGAATCTCAACACAATGTTTCCGTATGGTCCCAAGAAGAGTAAGTCCATTTTGTAGTAGACTTGTCCCCAGCATGTGCGATGTAAAGTAATTATCCGTAACTATATCACGATTTGTTTGAAAATATGGTTCAGAAAGGCTTATTACAACATCATGTCCCAAATTTCTGTGTACATGCTCATTATGTCGACGACCTTGATATATCTGTCCATTCAAAGCAAATCCTGTACCACTTTCGCTCAACCGGAAAATTTTGAGTCCGTATTTCTTTGGTTTAGACGACATGTATGTTTTCCCGGGCACTTGCCCTCTCTATGCCGAGTAATTGCTCGTCTACTACTAGGGAATCAGCCAGGATGTAAAAATGTCGCAAGTTATTGACGAACAAAATCCACATTTCTGACACAGATGCTAACTTGTCTGACTCCTTTCGAACATTTCGCGTCCGGTAATTATCAAATCGAATTGTTTTCAAAAAAAATTTGAATCTATTTCTTGAAATCACCGCTCGGTAGAATGGTCGACCATCAACGGCGGACCACATGTCATCCAAAGCAGAAAAATTGTCTCCATCAACACCACTTCTGATGAGAATGCCTATACAAGCCAGAAACTCGTTATAAGAGAACAGTTTCATGCACGATTTGTCACCATGAATATCATGAGCTTTACGATTTGTATGACGTAGCACAAAACGGATAATGTCCTCCGATAAATACAACAAAAATCCATCCAACTCAGTATCAGGCTGCACAAGATTTCGCGGAGTTTGAGTTAGAATATTTCTTTGCCAACGTCTCAAAGGAGGTGGATTTTCACTATACAAAATGTTATTCGCTACGTACTCACCACCATGGTCGTCTTCATCTAGCTCTGATTCACTATCAGAAGAGTCTTCACTGGAGATTTCAATATCACCTTCATTATCCTCGAACTCATTGTCTTCATTACGATCAATGGCTTCAAAGTTTTCGGTAACGTTTGCATCTTCATGATAACTTTCATCCTCCTCGGTTTCATTGACAGAATCTATTTCATCGACATTATTTCCAAGAATAGCATTAACAGCATTTATAAATGTCAATCGTCGCTGGCTATGCATTTTCACAAGTCAGGCATTCAGAAACACGAATAACACAAGGCCAATTTGAGGACTTGGAAACATCTTCGTCCAGATTTAAGCCAATAAAACACTCGATCGATTGAGGCGTGTCTAACATTGGCTGCAAATTGTCGGCGACGTCATACATTTTATGAATCGTGTGAGAATGTGGTAGCTTATTATCGGTGGCACTGGCGGATAAACACACAGTGAAACACACGCATAAAATTGCATGCATTGCTACTCGTATCAATGACAGAGGCACTGAACAGCTATTCATAATGGTCATGCTTTTACTTTATGTACCTCTCCATTCTCCAAAATCAACAGTAAGATTTAGGAATTTATGTACAATAAAATCCGGTTATCACTCCCTTTAGTTTTTGCCGATAAGTAAAATTGAATAAATTGAATAAAAACAACGTGTGTTTTCTACTCGGACGTTTCGGGTCCCGACCCTTTATCAACTAGTTTTGGCATCAACTGCAGTTACAAGTGGTTTTATATACTTCAGACATCTATGCGGTGTGACCATTTAATACCATTCAGACAGCTCATCACATCGATTCAACACCGGTCTTCTACGCTTAATCCAACGAGCTTCTAACAACGCAATATCAAGCGGTCTCTTCACGCATTCAAGAATATTGACATCAAAATCTTCAATACCATCACACTCACATTCACGAACATGGACGCTCAGTGCACTCCTATCATCCTTATGCCTAATGCTGTGGTTGTGCTCTAAGTATCGAGGTCTAAAGTTCCTACAAGTCTTGCGTATATAATTACCATCACACTTTTTGCAAACGAATTCATACACAACATTGCTCACACTGCAATCAAATTCCATCGGCAAACTGGCACACACATCACAATTTTTGTGCTTGTTCCTATTTTTCTTTATCTGAAAAATATCTTTTAATTTTTTACTACTATTATTTACTACATTTATATCATGGCCATATTTTTGAACTAGACCTGTTTATTTTTCTATTTAGACTATCACTAACGAAAGGCATCTGTAGATTACAAACTCGCTTTTTATCATGATTGCGCTTTTTTCTTCTATTTTTGCGACTGCAGTTCAAATCTCTATCACTGTAGCCGTTTCCTTTTAATTTTTTCTTTACTTTGTCTGATGCTTCTGTCTGGTCAGATGCTAAATTGCATCTCTCGTTTGCAGTGCTGATTGAATTTATCACAAAATTCGTTTTAATGTGGTTTGGCACCCAGCTATTTTTATTTAAGCAATTATCTGAACTAATTTCTTTAGTATAATGCTTGTAATTTATGACATTATTTTCAATCCAAATGGTTACATCTAAAAAGTTCAATGATTTATTTGTACTTCTAAAGTGAAATTTATAGATTCGGTCACCGAGTTGAAGGCCTTAATAATTTCATCGAATATTTTTGCTTCGTTCGGAAATGGGCCCATCACGATATCATCGATATAACGTCTATAAAACTGAGGCCTAATGTTATTATTCCGTAAGGCTGTTAGCGCCGTATTCTCTATATAATCCATAAAAATTACAGCGAAAGGAGGAGCGTAATGAGTCCCCATAGGAACTCCACTAACTTGCAAATAGACTTTATTATCAAAAGAAATTTCATAATTGTAAGTTATAAATTTTAGACATTTTTCAAAATTATCAGGGGATAATCCGAGATTATCAATTTGGGACCAATGTTTACGAGCAAAGTTATTGACTACTTCCAGTGCTAGTTCTAGGGGAATACTAGGATAGAGGGAAATGACATCCAGAGAAATAAAGATTTCCGAGTTATTCAGAATTTATTAATAACATAATTA
>CAJQUW010006107.1:0-11829 GCA_907163375.1 Prostheceraeus crozeri | reverse complement strand
TTTTTTTTTTCTTTTAGGTTAGTAGGTTTTTTTGTTGTTTGTTTTTAGGAATTAGGTTTTTTTAGGTTTATTTTTTTTAGGTTCTTCGTTTAGCTTATTTTTTTTATATAGGTTTTTTAGGGTAGGAAATTTTTGTTTATTTGTTATTTTTTTTTTTTTAGGTTTTAGTTTTTTACCCGTGGTATTTTTAGAGCTCTTTTAGTGTTAGTTTTTTCTTCTTTTTTTAGGAATTTTAGTTTTCCCAGTAGGATTTTTTTTTTGTAGGTTTCTTTAGGAATAGGAATTTAGTTTTTACGGAACAAGCAATTCTTTCACTGAATTTGTCTCACTCTTAGCTTTCAAACGAGCTATTGCACGACAAAATCCGTCCACTAGAAGCCAAGATTGAAGCTAGCTGTCCAGAGGGGGGGGAGGTCAGTGAAATTTGATGAAAAATGTTTTGGTGACGGTCCCAGGTCGAAATTCCACACTTTGGAAAATTTTCAAAATTTTACCCATACAAAGTCACTCTGACACTTAGGATTTTTTCAGGTGAGCGAGCTCCGACCTAAAATCTTGTAACCGCTCTAACTTTTGAACGGCTGGTCCGATTGACTCGCAACAAAAAATGTTGTCGAGCAGTTTTTTCTCCTCTTTCAAACGAGTAGCTGTAAGACAAAATCCGTCCACTAGAACCAAAGTTAGAAGATTGCTGTCGGGGGGGGGGGGTCAGTGAAATTTGATGAAAAATGTTTTGGTGACGGTCCCAGGTCGAAATTCCACACTTTGGAAAATTTTCAAAATTTTACCCATACAAAGTCACTCTGACACTTAGGATTTTTTCAGGTGAGCGAGCTCCGACCTAAAATCTTGTAACCGCTCTAACTTTTGAATGAAGACAGATATGAGCAAGCCGTTTCTTTCACTGGATTTGTCTCACTCTTAGCTTTCAAACGAGCTATTGCACGACAAAATCCGTCCACTAGAAGCCAAAATCGAAGCAAGCTGTCCAGAGGGGGGGGAGGTCAGTGAAATTTGATGAAAAATGTTTTGGTGACGGTCCCAGGTCGAAATTCCACACTTTGGAAAATTTTCAAAATTTTACCCATACAAAGCCACTCTGACACTTAGGATTTTTTCAGGTGAGCGAGCTCCGACCTAAAATCTTGTAACCGCTCTAACTTTTGAACGGCTGGTCCGATTGACTCGCAACAAAAAATGTTGTCGAGCAGTTTTTTCTCCTCTTTCAAACGAGTAGCTGTAAGACAAAATCCGTCCACTAGAACCAAAGTTAGAAGATTGCTGTCGGGGGGGGGGGGTCAGTGAAATTTGATGAAAAATGTTTTGGTGACGGTCCCAGGTCGAAATTCCACACTTTGGAAAATTTTCAAAATTTTACCCATACAAAGTCACTCTGACACTTAGGATTTTTTCAGGTAAGCGAGCTCCGACCTAAAATCTTGTAACCGCTCTAACTTTTGAACGAAGACAGATATGAACAAGCCGTTTCTTTCACTGAATTTGTCTCACTCTTAGCTTTCAAACGAGCTATGGCACGACAAAATCCGTCCACTAGAAGCCAAGATTGAAGCTAGCTGTCAGGGGGGGGGGGGGAGGGGAGGTTCCACCATCACGTGGGCTGCACACATGCTCCTCGCACCGTATTTACCAGTTCCTAAGGGCGATAGTGGTTGTGATCTGTTGTGAATGTTTGTCGTGTAACGGATATGATTTGGCTCCGCATTTCGTGACCACAGTCCCGCCTCTGTGATTTAGTTGCGTGCAGTGTGTCAGTGAATGTTCCCGTGAGGGGAAAATGGAGGATATTGATTCCCCAACGTTGCCCAGTTTTTGCATCCACCCACCGTTTTGAACAGCTGGGAATACGGGTGTGTGTGGGGTTATGTGACCATCCGTTTCCCGAACCTCCGGTTTGCAGCTCCTTCTCACCCTCTCGTGAAACCCACAGTTTGTTCTATCGCCCGATGACAGCCCCCATGTCCACCGGACTGTGCAGCACGCGCACGTTAGACTCCACGCCGCGTCGTGAATGTGCACCTCCTGTGAAGCCAGTTTTCCTCAGCTGTACCTTGAGTGTTCTACGGCGGGGTTTTTGATCAGGCACACCCCGGTTTGGACTGATTTTATGGTTTAGTCCCCACATTGTACTTACCACCCGTCACCTTTTGGCAGGCCCTTCATCCCAGGCTCGCTGATCACAGCTGACGGTGGGGGACTTGAATGAATGAAGTGTCGTGCACCTCCATACCCTTCCTGCAAAGTTTGAACACTGACGTTTGGTCCGGGACGTAAGTACTGCATGTCCTTAACCCTGTCGCTTTCAGCTTGCGAAGCGTAGCTCATACCGATTTCTCCGCCTTTTTTCGGGGTTTAATCCCTGCTTCAGTGACTCAATTACCTGTTGCAAGAATGTGTCATAGGGGCTCGTTCATCCAACCGTGTCACCCCACGGGGACCGTTTGTCTGACTGGTGGACCCCATGCAGCAATCAGCGGTTTGACTTTTTGCCCAGTGCTGTCGATTAGGCGTGACCCTGCAATACGCACACCGTGACCACCCGTTGAATGTGATGAGGAGTGTACCGCGCCCGCGCTGTTGGTCGTCTGCTCACCATGCGTTGGTCCCTACCAGTTCACGCTCATGTGTCCGCAGTTCACCCAGCTCGATGCCCAGTTGCATCATCAGGATTAAGTGAAAACGTGCCCGAGCCTGAGGGAACGGCCAGTGTATGCCAACGCGTTCTCAGTTAGGGGTTGAGTGTGTTGATGCGGAGTTCCATTCAAACTCCACCGCAGCCCTATGCGGCGATCGTTGAATCCCAACCGTGGTGGTGTCCATACCCACGCCCGCAGTTGCCGATGAGAGTGGCTGTCGTGATGACTGACCCCCCTAGTGTGATTTGTGTCCGCAGTTCCCGGTGTCATCGTCGTTTTAACGAGTGTCTTTGATTGGAGTTGAAATGGAAGTTTGTGCGAGTCACCTTGCGCCCTAGGTGGTACAGCGCGACGTACGAGTGAACCACCCGTGACCACCAGACTCATCTGGAAAGATGGGACCATCCGTTTCCAAGGTGAAAACCAAGTTTGAAAGTGTCAAGTTGGTATCGGGTTCAGTGAGTGAGTTGACGGTTTTGCTGACTGCCGCCATCCTCAGTGGTGCGTGTCGATTGTCCCGTGAACATCTGGGTCTGTGTTCCAGCCATTGCGCAGTGATGTCCAGATTCAAACCACCCCGATGTACAACGCAGCCACATCACGCCGTGGAAATTTGATGAAAAATGTTTTGGTGACGGTCCCAGGTCGAAATTCCACACTGTGGAAAAGTTTCAAAATTTTACCCATACAAAGTCACTCTGACACTTAGGATTTTTTCAGGGGAGCGAGCTCCGACCTAAAATCTTGTAACCGCTCTAACTTTTGAACGGCTGGTCCGATTGACTCGCAACAAAAAATGTTGTCGAGCAGTTTTTTCTCCTCTTTCAAACGAGTAGCTGTAAGACAAAATCCGTCCACTAGAACCAAAGTTAGAAGATTGCGGTCGGGGGGGGGGGTCAGTGAAATTTGATGAAAAATGTTTTGGTGACGGTCCCAGGTCGAAATTCCACACTTTGGAAAATTTTCAAAATTTTACCCATACAAAGTCACTCTGACACTTAGGATTTTTAAGGTGAGCGAGCTCCGACCTAAAATCTTGTAACCGCTCTAACTTTTGAACGAAGACAGATAGGAACAAGCCGATTCTTTCACTGAATTTGTCTCACTCTTAGCTTTCAAACGAGCTATCGCACGACAAAATCCGTCCACTGGAAGCCAAAATCGAAGCAAGCTGTCCAGAGGGGGGGAGGTCAGTGAAATTTGATGAAAAATGTTTTGGTGACGGTCCCAGGTCGAAATTCCACACTTTGGAAAATTTTAAAAATTTTACCCATACAAAGTCACTCTGACACTTAGGATTTTTTCAGGTAAGCGAGCTCCGACCTAAAATCTTGTAACCGCTCTAACTTTTGAACGGCTGGTCCGATTGACTGGCAACAAAAAATGTTGTCGAGCAGTTTTTTCTCCTCTTTCAAACGAGTAGCTGTAAGACAAAATCCGTCCACTAGAACCAAAGTTAGAAGATTGCTGTTGGGGGGGGGGGGGTCAGTGAAATTTGATGAAAAATGTTTTGGTGACGGTCCCAGGTCGAAATTCCACACTTTGGAAAATTTTCAAATTTTTACCCATACAAAGTCACTCTGACACTTAGGATTTTTTCAGGTGAGCGAGCTCCGACCTAAAATCTTGTAACCGCTCTAACTTTTGAACGAAGACAGATAGGAACAAGCCGATTCTTTCACTGAATTTGTCTCACTCTTAGCTTTCAAACGAGGTATTGCACGACAAAATCCGTCCACTAGAAGCCAAGATAGAAGCTAGCTGTCCAGAGGGGGGGGGGAGTGGGGGGGGAGGGGGGGGTGAGGGGAGGGGGGGTGGGGGGGGTGGGGAGGGGGGCGGGGTGGAGGGGAGGGGTGGAGGGGGGGGTGGAGGGGGAGGTCGGGGGAGGGGAAGGGGGGAGGGAGGGATGGGGGGAGGGGGCGGGAAGGTGGGGAGTGGGGGGAGGGGGGGGGGAGGTCAATGAAATTTGATGAAAAATGTTTTGGTGACGGTCCCAGGTCGAAATTCCACACTTTGGAAAATTTTCAAAATTTTACCCATACAAAGTCACTCTGACACTTAGGATTTTTTCAGGTGAGCGAGCTCCGACCTAAAATCTTGTAACCGCTCTAACTTTTGAACGAAGACAGATAGGAACAAGCCGATTCTTTCACTGAATTTGTCTCACTCTTAGCTTTCAAACGAGCTATCGCACGACAAAATTTCCGGGTCCACTAGAAGGCAAAGCCGTCCCAGGGGGGGGGGACGTCAGCGAAAAATTTTTTCTCTCCGATTTCGCTGGAAACATCCTTCCTAACCCAAAATTTCACGTAGATTCCGAATCTGGCCTCCGTTTTCTCATCCGCTGCTTCGTTTGGGCGCTACACACCAAAACGTCCCAAATTCTAACTCTGTCGTTTTTCGAAAAATGTTGAAAATTTTTTCTCACCGATTGCCTTGAAACTCACCCTACCGATGCAGAATTTCACGCTGAATCCGAATCTGACCTCCGTTTTCTCATCCGACCACTCCTTCCACTCGAAACAACCCATTTTACAACCCAACATTCAGCAGATTGCACCAAAAACATCACACACTATAGCCTCAAGACTAATCCTGGCGGTCGCCCACGTCAACCTAGACGGTCGCCCACGTCAACCAGGCGGTCGGACCAACTCACCCGAGTCTCACACTCTGTCGTTGCAGGGGGGGGGGACGTCAGCGAACATGTTGTGAACGTGGACCCACCTGGCCGGCACACCACGACAGACCACAACCTCTGTCGTTCCAGGGGGGGGCTCAGACACGAAGCACCACGGCGGCCGACCACGACACTCTGCCGAGCCAGAGGGGGGGAGACTCAGCGATGGCGGCCATCTTGCGCGGTCCAGAAGTGGAGTTTTGCTTACTACTGGGATAGAATCTTCATATTTGATCTTCTATGAACACATTCGGTCAGCTTCGTTGTCTAGCGGTTGGCCATCTTCCAAATCAGCCGTTTTAGCTCACAAATTCGCTACCTGGCACTGGCTCATTTCGACCTACTCCTCACAACTCGACGTTCATCTGAGAGCAGGCTCGCATGAAGCAACGTCAATGTTGTGCTGTTTCATCAGACCAACAACTAATCAATCGTACTTACAACACACACATAATATTCCAAGGGAGTACAGAATGTAGAGATAACTTGATGAATTACGTCCAGGGTCCAGGAGACCCTGATTGGCAGGTTCATCCATGCGAGGTCGTAGCATAAATGACAACTGGTGGTCAAACTGCGCATGCAACTTCAATTGTATGTAATTCATGAAAAGTCACGGAAGGGTTCTCAGCAATAGGAATAGTATTTTACAAATCATACGTAGTGTCATGACTGCCTTGGAGAGGCAATGTTTGTTAAATTAGTAATTCGAAGGTTGCTATTAATGCTCAGCTTTATTAAAAAGAGTATTTTCTTATGCGTGATCATATCACAAAGCCTGCCACTGCATGAAAGAGCAAGATATCATGATCAAAGACAATGATCGCAATTGACTTCAAAAGATGTATGGGTTCATATAACAGGTCATATAGTAGGGATATAGAGGAGTAGGGACTTGCTAGCTATGAGGCATGAAGTATTCATGAACAGATCAGATCAGTGACATGACATATGTAGAGGCTCATTTATATTGTACATAAAGAATTACAATTTCTCATTGCCTGATGAGATGCACAAACTTTCAGAACCCCTTAAGGATAATCCCCCCCTGAACAACTTGGAGTGTATAGGCTAATAACACGATTTCTCATCAATTTGAGAGTTGTCAACGAGTTTGGTGTAATTCGAAGGCTCTCCATTCATCTCAATGAAACGATCAAAACAAATTCTCTCCATTGACAATTTCTGGACAATTCGGATTGAAAATAAAAGCAGCTCGTGTGGATACAAAAAGGTAAATTTTCACATGCAAATTCAGCTTCTAACTGCAAGTCCACGTGTATTCCGGCTTGGGAATCCAATCTCGAGATTACGAAATTAAATTTTCTCAATCTCGAGATCTCGAAGTCGAAAATAGGCCAATCACCCTAATTAATTATCTAAGTAATCATTAACTTCATTATTCGGTAGACTTAACCATCGTATCTAATAGTCATGCCCTGCTGACAAATATATGAAAACAAGTCATGCTGGCCATGATCAATTTTTTCAACAAGTTTGAACTATCAAAACAAAATGTTCGAATTTCGGGCTACGAATGTTGTAAATAAATTCACAAAAAGGTGTGAAAATTGACACGGCGGTCAGTAATGGGCAAAAGACCGTTCCAGGACAGGCCAAAATTCTCAAATTTTTTGTACTTTTAAAAGCGACATAAATTCATGAATTTTGGTCATTTTTTCAGGTTTTAAGACCTAAATTCATAAATTTAGTCCATTTAAAAAGTACCATTTTTTTGAAAAATTGGTATTTTAAAAGAACGACAAAATTAAAGAATTTTGGTCATTTTTCAGGTTATGAAGACCTAAATTCATAAATTTAGGCGTTCTTAACCTTTTGAAGGACGCATTCACGATAATTGTATAAACTATCCATAAGGCTCTTAGATATTACATTTAGACCCTAAGAAATGTGTTTCTATTCATATTTTTTTTAAAAAATCGTGTCTGTAAGTGACCGTTACCAAACGGTAACATTGTCCACTTGCTCACAAAGGTTGAATATCGTAATCTGATTTTTTAAAGAAAAGTGAAAACATAAGAATGCTTAGTATGAGCTCACAGATAGCTTGACATAATTTTCAGCGCCCAATATTCCTTTGAGATGTATGAAAACGACTTGTTGATGATTGGTTGGTATATAGTTATCTCTTTAAAAACACCACAAAATTTCCATACGTGCCAGGCCTTATAAGCTGGACAAAGCCTATAGGCTATATAAAGCATGCTAAAAGTACACATCCGTTTACAAGTTGAGTCAAAGAAATATAGACATCAACCGTAAAAATAAACTATACATATAGGCATGCATAAGCATAAAACTAACTAAAAATACACCATCTTGACCAGTAGAAAATATAGAAATATATCTCGTTACCAGAGAACACACGTACGCTAATGTCATTGTGTTTGATAATTAAAAAATTACAAAAATAATAGAGCGCTATAGGTAAAAGTCTAATGAATTAGATTAAAAGCATGATCTTCACGCCGATTAGAAAAATCATGATTGAGGGATGTGGTACTGTGTAAAAAAAGTTGCTGCGCTCAGACAGAGCATTAATGTCAAAGAACATTTACCACACTCCCAAAACGTGGTGCCACCACAACCCTCCCTCTTGCATCGTAATCGTCTTCCCTGATGTTGAGGAAAATGGCAAAGTCCATCATACCTGACATCAGTTAAGACCGACCGCTTAGAAACAATATTGTTTGGTTTCTGCGCATCAACACAACCAGAAGCTATCTGAATAATGAACTCCCGCAAAGAAACAGACTTACGTGTACTCTCATATAATCTGCGTCGAGAAAGCAGCCAGAGGTTGTTTAGTGTAATACCAAGAAGATGAAAAACTAGTCGCATATACCATTTCGTGGACTTTCTATCGACGCGATGCAAAGCATGTCCATAAGGTCGACGCCCCCCATAAATTTGTTATACTCCCTGACGACGAAAGGGCAGTCGATTTCAATGTTTCTTTTATCATTTCTTGACCACCTTTTCACTGTTGAAGATGGCTCAATACCAGACGTATGATGAAAACAAAGCTGACCGCGCGATTATCATACCATCGCACCATAATCATGCTACTAATTACATTACCATCATGTCTGAGGAACCTCTTCCAGAAAGTTTTAATTCCTTTTCGGTTTTCAGTGGGCAACCTTTCATCCTGTTAGTGCGTATCGTTCCAACAGAATGAATACCATGAGTATTTTTTCAATATCAGAGACTAACTCAGGAGAAGAGAAGTAATTGTTGAAGAATGCAACTTTAAAGTCTTTACTGTCAGGTAGAAGAATCGCAAAGGTGCAATACAACCCGACCTCCAAATCCAACATCAGGATAATTTTCTCGAATTTTCCTAGCTGAGTTTTGGACCCACAATACACGCTAAAATCATGCACTATTCCACGTTGTCAGAGCACCGTGCGAATATTTTAAAGCCCCACTTCGGACGGCTTTTTGGGCATATATTGCCTAATTTTGATGCGGCCTGTTAAATGGAACCATCATCTCGTCAATAGATTGATGTTTGTGTCGGTTCAATAGTTTTTTACACCAAAAAGGGATGTGATCAAGTAACGGCCGAATTTTGTGTAGAGGATCGTATCAGGGTCATCGTGCGGCTTTGCCTTAGCAATTATCTGAGAGGTGAAAGAAAACACTTTAACGATTCCAAAACGTTTCAACGGCATTGCGTCTGCAACGGTCTGACCACTGTAGGTCCACGCTCTCCAGTTCATACGAAATTCGCACGCATCCATAATTGTGGAAAACAATAGAATACCGGAAGAATGCTTCGTATTCTCCAAATGAAGCATTTATTGATTCTCCTGTTTGTTCTATGAGTACCTGTTTGATTCATCCGTAATTAGTTGGAGGAGCTCGTCAGTAAAGACTTCTTGAACATTTGGTATGGTGTCAAAGTCCCCAACTTCTTCGTCTACTTCGAAATCACGGAAGTTAACTGTCAGCGGTTGCCGCTTCTCCAGCGGAACAACACTATTCAGGGTTGGGCACGTCAGCGTCATCTCTGTGATTGTAGCGGGTTGTTCTTCCTCTGCAATTAAAACATCTGGTCTCTCATCAGAATCACCATCATCAGCCTCATCAACTTCGCTCAAGTTTCCAATCTGGAATCAATTAACAGCCTCAACACAGATTGTCTCCATCTCCAGTGGTTGAAAATATGTTATTTTGGCTGCCTGCTTAGCACGCCGCACAGTGAACTCTCGCAGATAACATTGAAAAAGGAAAGGAAAGTAAGGAATTGTATCGAGATACGACTGAGCTGTTAGGTTGGTACGTAACATTTCACACGATTATGATATTCTCTGTCAATGCGAGCAAATTGTAGTGAAGCGTCAGTAGCTAGTGGTATAGCTGCCTGACTATCGTGCTGAAGGCCTGCATTCGAATCTGCATAGAATCCCACTGCGTGATCGTATATATTACGCAATTTATTATTAGGTGCTACTTATTTTTGTGATAATATAAACACTTTGATTACTGTTGCTCAAATAATATGAATTACATTTCTTATTATCTCTATAATTGTTATATGTTTAATGTACTGATTATGATAAACCATGTTGAGAGAATGTAAATTAATAGAAATAAGACATAATACGAATTGATACAGCCTTTAAATGAACGGCTTGTAGAAGTATAAGCTTATAGCATAACTAACAAACATGATTTTACTATGCCTAGCGTTGCCATTAAACGGATAGAGTTCCAATTAGTCACGCAGCCGGCAATTTTTTTTTCAGAATTATAGTGTGCTTCAATGGACCAACGTTACAAATGGTAACATCGCCATATAATCTGCTCGAATGCATTTCAATGTTTACTTAGATACGGTATTTGTAAATATTTGTCGATAGTATATTTTAGTCTTCCATACCAATGCATAATTTAGAGAATACAATTCAAATCCAAGTAGAAATTTATGTAAATACTCACCGAACTGATCAGCACGTTTTTTGACGAAACTTTTATTTGAATTCAGGTAATTCAAGTCGGTTGATGTAAAGAAAAATAATTGATTAGCATAGACAAAATATCAGAATTTCATTCATCCCCATATTTAAAGTTGTAATAAGCTCTGTATATAGCAATAAGCATATATTTCAGCGTTACCAAAACGTCACGATGTTCTTCAAAGGGTTAAAAATACCCAATTTTTCACATTTTTCAAAATCTCAAATTTGAGAATTACAATTTTTACCCCCAAAATCATGACCGTTCCAGGACACCGAAAAATCATAAAAGTTGTGAATCTCAAATTTGAGATTATGATTATTTTCTCCTCAAAATCATGTCCGTTCCAGGACACCGAAAATCATAAAAATTGGTAATTTTAGGAGTAGTTAAAATAGCCCCAATTATCCCTAAATTTATGAATTTTTAATCATTTTTATGTCTAAACCAGGTCAAGAACCCTCTAATTCATATTTAAAATAAGTCTGGGGAAAAATATTTCTTTAAAAATGGATGAAACAAAAGTGGAAGAAACCTCAGAAATGGAAGGAATAAAAGTTGAAGAAACCTCGACTGGGACGAGAATATATCCTTCGTTATCTCAATTACACTTTTACGGAGCAGCGTGACTTCTCTCTCTCGATCCTGTCTGTTACAGGAATATTGTATTCACAATGGCATGCATTCTTTAAAACAATTGTTTGTCTTCAATGAGAATAATTCCCGTATGCTTTTAATAGAATGACTTCCTTGAACGCTAATGGAAATTTACACCAAAACTGTTCTGGTAGCCAGAAAAAGTGTCAGGAAATGTGTCAGAAAGTTTGTCGACATGGCTGTCGATAAAAGTGTCGACATGGTTGTCGATAAAAGCGCCGACATAGTTGTCGATAAAAGTGCCGACATGGTTCGACAATTGGTGTATTTTTCCATTCAAAACAATGTCGCATGAATTATGGAAACTAAAAGGAAGAGAAATGCTCATTCCTTTCTCTTCTCTCTCATATGTCCATTGTGTTTGGATTCTTTTGTTCTTTTGTTCTCATAGTGTGAATGAGATTTCACAACCCGCATCATGCGCTATTGTCTGTGATTTGCTTCACCCCTATCAGCTGACACAATTTTAGCAGCTGCTACACGCCAATTCTTTTGAGAAATTTCTGAAATAGATTTTATTTCATTTAAAATGAGCAACATAAATGATTTCTTAAAATTATATGGAACGCAAACAACTACACATTTTGATTTAAATGAGATTGCTAATCAATTGGGAATAAAGAATTTTCACCTATTGATGAGGGATGAATTACTATTGATAAAAGATGTGCGAAGCACTAGCTCTGGTAATAAACCGATTCCTTACAATGTCACTTTTTAATTTAGATTAAATTAAATCATTTCAAAATCGAATAAGTAGTAAGGAAAGTCATCATTATGAGTCAGTTTTAAATCAATCCCCCCCTTCCGACTTCTAGGGGTCCCTATAAGAAATTTTTTTTATTATAAAAT
>CAJQUW010006106.1:0-88588 GCA_907163375.1 Prostheceraeus crozeri | reverse complement strand
CGTTTTTTCGAAAAATGTTGAAAATTTTTTCTCTCCGATTGACTTCAAACTCACCATACAGATAGGGAATTTCACGCTGATTCCAAATCTGAAATCCGTTTTCCAATCCGATGCTTCGTTTTGAAGCTACAGCCCAAAACGTCCCAAATTCTAACTCTGTCGTTTTTCGCCAATGTCCCAAAATCTTAAATGGCGTCTCACATCTAAACGAAGACAGATAGGAACAAGCCGATTCTTTCAGTGAATTTGTCTCACTCTTAGCTTTCAAACGAGCTATGGCACGACAAAATCCGTCCACTAGAAGCCAAGATCGAAGCGAGCTGTCCAGAGGGGGGGGGACGTCAGCGAAAATTTTTCTCTCCGATTGACTTGAAACTCACCATACCGATGCAGAATTTCACGCTGAATCCGAATCTGGCCTCCGTTTTCTCATCCGATGCTTCGTTTCGGCGCTACACACCAAAACGTCCCAAATTCTAACTCTGTCGTTTTTTCGAAAAATGTTGAAAATTTTTTCTCTCCGATTGACTTCAAACTCACCATACAGATAGGGAATTTCACGCTGATTCCAAATCTGAAATCCGTTTTCCAATCCGATGCTTCGTTTTGAAGCTACAGCCCAAAACGTCCCAAATTCTAACTCTGTCGTTTTTCGCCAATGTCCCAAAATCTTAAATGGCGTCTCACATCTAAACGAAGACAGATAGGAACAAGCCGATTCTTTCAGTGAATTTGTCTCACTCTTAGCTTTCAAACGAGCTATGGCACGACAAAATCCGTCCACTAGAAGCCAAGATCGAAGCGAGCTGTCCAGAGGGGGGGGGACGTCAGCGAAAATTTTTCTCTCCGATTGACTTGAAACTCACCATACCGATGCAGAATTTCACGCTGAATCCGAATCTGGCCTCCGTTTTCTCATCCGATGCTTCGTTTCGGCGCTACACACCAAAACGTCCCAAATTCTAACTCTGTCGTTTTTTCGAAAAATGTTGAAAATTTTTTCTCTCCGATTGACTTCAAACTCACCATACAGATAGAGAATTTCACGCTGATTCCAAATCTGAAATCCGTTTTCCAATCCGATGCTTCGTTTTGAAGCTACAGCCCAAAACGTCCCAAATTCTAACTCTGTCGTTTTTCGCCAATGTCCCAAAATCTTAAATGGCGTCTCACATCTAAACGAAGACAGATAGGAACAAGCCGATTCTTTCAGTGAATTTGTCTCACTCTTAGCTTTCAAACGAGCTATGGCACGACAAAATCCGTCCACTAGAAGCCAAGATCGAAGCGAGCTGTCCAGAGGGGGGGGACGTCAGCGAAAATTTTTCTCTCCGATTGACTTGAAACTCACCATACCGATGCAGAATTTCACGCTGAATCCGAATCTGGCCTCCGTTTTCTCATCCGATGCTTTGTTTCGGCGCTACACACCAAAACGTCCCAAATTCTAACTCTGTCGTTTTTTCGAAAAATGTTGAAAATTTTTTCTCTCCGATTGACTTGAAACTCACCATACAGATAGGGAATTTCACGCTGATTCCAAATCTGAAATCCGTTTTCCAATCCGATGCTTCGTTTTGAAGCTACAGCCCAAAACGTCCCAAATTCTAACTCTGTCGTTTTTCGCCAATGTCCCAAAATCTTAAATGGCGTCTCACATCTAAACGAAGACAGATAGGAACAAGCCGATTCTTTCAGTGAATTTGTCTCACTCTTAGCTTTCAAACGAGCTATGGCACGACAAAATCCGTCCACTAGAAGCCAAGATCGAAGCGAGCTGTCCAGAGGGGGGGGACGTCAGCGAAAATTTTTCTCTCCGATTGACTTGAAACTCACCATACCGATGCAGAATTTCACGCTGAATCCGAATCTGGCCTCCGTTTTCCAATCCGATGCTTCGTTTTGAAGCTACACACCAAAACGTCCCAAATTCTAACTCTGTCGTTTTTCGCCAATGTCCCAAAATCTTAAATGGCGTCTCACATCTAAACGAAGACAGATAGGAACAAGCCGATTCTTTCAGTGAATTTGTCTCACTCTTAGCTTTCAAACGAGCTATGGCACGACAAAATCCGTCCACTAGAAGCCAAGATCGAAGCGAGCTGTCCAGAGGGGGGGGGACGTCAGCGAAAATTTTTCTCTCCGATTGACTTGAAACTCACCATACCGATGCAGAATTTCACGCTGAATCCGAATCTGGCCTCCGTTTTCTCATCCGATGCTTTGTTTCGGCGCTACACACCAAAACGTCCCAAATTCTAACTCTGTCGTTTTTTCGAAAAATGTTGAAAATTTTTTCTCTCCGATTGACTTCAAACTCACCATACAGATAGGGAATTTCACGCTGATTCCAAATCTGAAATCCGTTTTCCAATCCGATGCTTCGTTTTGAAGCTACAGCCCAAAACGTCCCAAATTCTAACTCTGTCGTTTTTCGCCAATGTCCCAAAATCTTAAATGGCGTCTCACATCTAAACGAAGACAGATAGGAACAAGCCGATTCTTTCAGTGAATTTGTCTCACTCTTAGCTTTCAAACGAGCTATGGCACGACAAAATCCGTCCACTAGAAGCCAAGATCGAAGCGAGCTGTCCAGAGGGGGGGGACGTCAGCGAAAATTTTTCTCTCCGATTGACTTGAAACTCACCATACCGATGCAGAATTTCACGCTGAATCCGAATCTGGCCTCCGTTTTCTCATCCGATGCTTCGTTTCGGCGCTACACACCAAAACGTCCCAAATTCTAACTCTGTCGTTTTTTCGAAAAATGTTGAAAATTTTTTCTCTCCGATTGACTTCAAACTCACCATACAGATAGGGAATTTCACGCTGATTCCAAATCTGAAATCCGTTTTCCAATCCGATGCTTCGTTTTGAAGCTACAGCCCAAAACGTCCCAAATTCTAACTCTGTCGTTTTTCGCCAATGTCCCAAAATCTTAAATGGCGTCTCACATCTAAACGAAGACAGATAGGAACAAGCCGATTCTTTCAGTGAATTTGTCTCACTCTTAGCTTTCAAACGAGCTATGGCACGACAAAATCCGTCCACTAGAAGCCAAGATCGAAGCGAGCTGTCCAGAGGGGGGGGACGTCAGCGAAAATTTTTCTCTCCGATTGACTTGAAACTCACCATACCGATGCAGAATTTCACGCTGAATCCGAATCTGGCCTCCGTTTTCTCATCCGATGCTTCGTTTCGGCGCTACACACCAAAACGTCCCAAATTCTAACTCTGTCGTTTTTTCGAAAAATGTTGAAAATTTTTTCTCTCCGATTGACTTCAAACTCACCATACAGATAGAGAATTTCACGCTGATTCCAAATCTGAAATCCGTTTTCCAATCCGATGCTTCGTTTTGAAGCTACAGCCCAAAACGTCCCAAATTCTAACTCTGTCGTTTTTCGCCAATGTCCCAAAATCTTAAATGGCGTCTCACATCTAAACGAAGACAGATAGGAACAAGCCGATTCTTTCAGTGAATTTGTCTCACTCTTAGCTTTCAAACGAGCTATGGCACGACAAAATCCGTCCACTAGAAGCCAAGATCGAAGCGAGCTGTCCAGAGGGGGGGGGACGTCAGCGAAAATTTTTCTCTCCGATTGACTTGAAACTCACCATACCGATGCAGAATTTCACGCTGAATCCGAATCTGGCCTCCGTTTTCCAATCCGATGCTTCGTTTTGAAGCTACACACCAAAACGTCCCAAATTCTAACTCTGTCGTTTTTTCGAAAAATGTTGAAAATTTTTCTCTCCGATTGACTTCAAACTCACCATACAGATAGAGAATTTCACGCTGATTCCAAATCTGAAATCCGTTTTCCAATCCGATGCTTCGTTTTGAAGCTACAGCCCAAAACGTCCCAAATTCTAACTCTGTCGTTTTTCGCCAATGTCCCAAAATCTTAAATGGCGTCTCACATCTAAACGAAGACAGATAGGAACAAGCCGATTCTTTCAGTGAATTTGTCTCACTCTTAGCTTTCAAACGAGCTATGGCACGACAAAATCCGTCCACTAGAAGCCAAGATCGAAGCGAGCTGTCCAGAGGGGGGGGACGTCAGCGAAAATTTTTCTCTCCGATTGACTTGAAACTCACCATACCGATGCAGAATTTCACGCTGAATCCGAATCTGGCCTCCGTTTTCTCATCCGATGCTTTGTTTCGGCGCTACACACCAAAACGTCCCAAATTCTAACTCTGTCGTTTTTTCGAAAAATGTTGAAAATTTTTTCTCTCCGATTGACTTGAAACTCACCATACAGATAGGGAATTTCACGCTGATTCCAAATCTGAAATCCGTTTTCCAATCCGATGCTTCGTTTTGAAGCTACAGCCCAAAACGTCCCAAATTCTAACTCTGTCGTTTTTCGCCAATGTCCCAAAATCTTAAATGGCGTCTCACATCTAAACGAAGACAGATAGGAACAAGCCGATTCTTTCAGTGAATTTGTCTCACTCTTAGCTTTCAAACGAGCTATGGCACGACAAAATCCGTCCACTAGAAGCCAAGATCGAAGCGAGCTGTCCAGAGGGGGGGGACGTCAGCGAAAATTTTTCTCTCCGATTGACTTGAAACTCACCATACCGATGCAGAATTTCACGCTGAATCCGAATCTGGCCTCCGTTTTCCAATCCGATGCTTCGTTTCGGCGCTACACACCAAAACGTCCCAAATTCTAACTCTGTCGTTTTCTCGAAAAATGTTGAAAATTTTTCTCTCCGATTGACTTGAAACTCACCATACAGATAGGGAATTTCACGCTGATTCCAAATCTGAAATCCGTTTTCCAATCCGATGCTTCGTTTTGAAGCTACAGCCCAAAACGTCCCAAATTCTAACTCTGTCGTTTTTCGCCAATGTCCCAAAATCTTAAATGGCGTCTCACATCTAAACGAAGACAGATAGGAACAAGCCGATTCTTTCAGTGAATTTGTCTCACTCTTAGCTTTCAAACGAGCTATGGCACGACAAAATCCGTCCACTAGAAGCCAAGATCGAAGCGAGCTGTCCAGAGGGGGGGGGACGTCAGCGAAAAATTTTTCTCTCCGATGGCGTTCAAATTCACCATACCGATGCAGAATTTCACGCTGAATCCGAATCTGGCCTCCGTTTTCTCATCCGATGCTTTGTTTCGGCGCTACACACCAAAACGTCCCAAATTCTAACTCTGTCGTTTTTTCGAAAAATGTTGAAAATTTTTTCTCTCCGATTGACTTGAAACTCACCATACAGATAGGGAATTTCACGCTGATTCCAAATCTGAAATCCGTTTTCCAATCCGATGCTTCGTTTTGAAGCTACAGCCCAAAACGTCCCAAATTCTAACTCTGTCGTTTTTCGCCAATGTCCCAAAATCTTAAATGGCGTCTCACATCTAAACGAAGACAGATAGGAACAAGCCGATTCTTTCAGTGAATTTGTCTCACTCTTAGCTTTCAAACGAGCTATGGCACGACAAAATCCGTCCACTAGAAGCCAAGATCGAAGCGAGCTGTCCAGAGGGGGGGGGGACGTCAGCGAAAATTTTTCTCTCCGATTGACTTGAAACTCACCATACCGATGCAGAATTTCACGCTGAATCCGAATCTGGCCTCCGTTTTCCAATCCGATGCTTCGTTTCGGCGCTACACACCAAAACGTCCCAAATTCTAACTCTGTCGTTTTTTCGAAAAATGTTGAAAATTTTTTCTCTCCGATTGACTTCAAACTCACCATACAGATAGAGAATTTCACGCTGATTCCAAATCTGAAATCCGTTTTCCAATCCGATGCTTCGTTTTGAAGCTACAGCCCAAAACGTCCCAAATTCTAACTCTGTCGTTTTTCGCCAATGTCCCAAAATCTTAAATGGCGTCTCACATCTAAACGAAGACAGATAGGAACAAGCCGATTCTTTCAGTGAATTTGTCTCACTCTTAGCTTTCAAACGAGCTATGGCACGACAAAATCCGTCCACTAGAAGCCAAGATCGAAGCGAGCTGTCCAGAGGGGGGGGACGTCAGCGAAAAATTTTTCTCTCCGATGGCGTTCAAATTCACCATACCGATGCAGAATTTCACGCTGAATCCGAATCTGGCCTCCGTTTTCTCATCCGATGCTTCGTTTGGGCGCTACACACCAAAACGTCCCAAATTCTAACTCTGTCGTTTTTTCGAAAAATGTTGAAAATTTTTTCTCTCCGATTGACTTCAAACTCACCATACAGATAGGGAATTTCACGCTGATTCCAAATCTGAAATCCGTTTTCCAATCCGATGCTTCGTTTTGAAGCTACAGCCCAAAACGTCCCAAATTCTAACTCTGTCGTTTTTCGCCAATGTCCCAAAATCTTAAATGGCGTCTCACATCTAAACGAAGACAGATAGGAACAAGCCGATTCTTTCAGTGAATTTGTCTCACTCTTAGCTTTCAAACGAGCTATGGCACGACAAAATCCGTTCACTAGAAGCCAAGATCGAAGCGAGCTGTCCAGAGGGGGGGGACGTCAGCGAAAATTTTTCTCTCCGATTGACTTGAAACTCACCATACCGATGCAGAATTTCACGCTGAATCCGAATCTGGCCTCCGTTTTCTCATCCGATGGTTCGTTTTGGCGCTACACACCAAAACGTCCCAAATTCTAACTCTGTCGTTTTTTCGAAAAATGTTGAAAATTTTTTCTCGCCGATTGACCTGGAAATCACACCACAGATGCAGAATTTTACGCTGAATCCGAATCTGGCAGCCATTTCACCATCCACGACAACCTAGACGGTCGCCCACGTCAACCTAGACGGTCTTCCACGTCAACCTAGACGGTCGCCCACGTCAACCTGGACGGTCGCCGACGTGAACCAGGCGGTCGGACCAACTCACCCGAGTCTCACACTCTGTCGTTTTCGGGGGGGGGGACGTCAGACTCAAAGCACCACGGCGGCCGACCACGACACTCTGCCGTTCCAGAGGGGGGCGCGCTGGGTTTATTATGGACCTTTACTTACTACTCACTGTTCAGTTCACGAATGCCGAGTTAAATCTCTTTTAGCTTGAAATGACTTTATTCCTTACTTCGATATTTCTACCATGTTTGTCATTAATGTAAATACGCATTCTCTATCACCGGATGTGACTTACCACACTGAAAATCCCTCTAAATAATATATTCAATATCTATAAAATTGAACACAGCATGCGCTACAAACTTAATTGCAAATTGGAATGGCCTAGATAATTTACACAAATTAGTCATGATGTCTTTGAGTCATGTCGCATAGGAGAATCCTTAGATCGCTACTCAAGAGACTCAATTCCGAGCAAGTATGTTTTACGACATCATGAAAATGATTATGAGGGTGAAGAAGATGAAGATTTTGATGACCTGTTTATGGATATTTACTGTGCTAGTGGACAGAATGTGATGCTGCTCTTCTGTTGTACCGTGCATCGGCCAACGCCATACGATTCGATGCTTGAGAAAAGATTTTAGATAGCTCCTCTGATTCCACATAATCCTTTCACATGTTTCTCATTTACTTATTATCTCGAATTAAGTAGGTTCATATTGTTCAGGATTTTAGCAAAATTGTGATAAGTGATTTAACTACATGCAATCATGTTGTCTAGAATTAAGTTTTTCATTAAATTTCTCTGAAAAGAATGTATGTTATACATAAAATTCTTCATTTTAGAAGTAGTGGTTATTTCAATTGAGCTAAAGCTCTTCAGATAAACACAGATAATTACCTTAATTAGTTCAGCTGCTGCGCACAAATCAGGGCGACCAGTAATCTCGGGCTTCGCTTCTCATATCTTCTCTCTAAAGAGCGGGCAGTGATACTGTATTACTCCATCGCTACGAGTTAACTCCGGCTCAGTGTAATTCGATAGGTACATCAAATAAGTACAGCATCCAAAGGGCTAGTAAAGTAATTAGGCAATACATTATTCCCAAGGCAATAATTTAGTAGGGATTATCTAGGAACGTATATATACATGCATCATCAATACTTTCATGGCCAATTGACAAATCTTGAAGTTTCATTTGCAGTGGTCATATATGTTGTCAATATATGACAATCTACGATTTTGTTGTAGATCTGTTCAGTGTTTTACAGAAATTTGAAAGTATAAGTTGGTCTTTAAAAATGTGCACAGCACCTAATTTACAGGCTTGCTCTTGAATGACAGACGCACGCTTAAATCGTTGCTTAACAAGCTATTTGCTACACTGATGTCCTAGTGTACGAAAACAAAAAAACCAAAGAAAATTCCATTCTTGTGATTTATCACTATCATATACATGTACAATTGTGCATGTATGTCTGCAGAAACAATCTGAAATTCGGACTGCCATTTTGGTTGAACTAATTCCCGGATTCGCTATTCGTCAGTCGCTGCGTAGATCCAGAGTCAGCGATTGCATCAGAACTTCCGTATCACCGGAGTGGAGTCTTTCAACTCCGATACACTGACCTCCATATGAAACGCACAACAAAAACAGAATCATTACAATTTTTAATCAAATTCATATCTAAAGCAACGCATGTAAGTCACATCTACTAACAAAGTTATGAAATGCTGTACGCCATGTTCAATAATCTAGATGTGACGTAGGCCAACGTGGACAATCTAACAATATTTTATCAATTTGTTGATTAGTTGCATTCAGATAATACATGTAGACTTAGGGTGAGATATCTACATACACTGTATGCGCAATTACTTGAAAATGCGTTTCATGATGTAGGCTTCATTCCGTGGAATCTTATTTCACATTGTAATGCCTGCATTGTGAGACATGTCTATATAGACATGAAATGTATTAAACGTTCTGATCTTTGAATCATTTCTTACTCCAATCATCTTCAAAAATAGCAAACCCAGTCAAAATCATCCTTACAAAAGACTAGGTCTGTTAAGTTAAAACATTAAGTTGAACAAAGTTTGTATTTCAAGCATTGACTTAGCAGAATTTAGCTTATTCCAGGATCAGTAAAAACTGAAAATCTTCATCCAAAATTGAGTAAGAAATTGACTAGAATCATAGACTAACTTACTGCGGTTTTAATTCACCCTAATAACTACCTGAAGGACAGTCGGACCAAATTAGAGATGCAACTGTCAATTAGTTCTCTAGTCGAACCTGAGATTTTTACCGATTCATTGGATAGGGAGTTTGATGGCTTGATGTATTCAGAAAGTTAAGAGAGCCATCTGGTGCTTGATTTTCCAGGTAATCAAATACCTTCAGTGTTCAACTGCAGTACTGGCATATTTCTTGTGGTTATCGTATATTTATGATACGTATAGCAATACTATAACTGACCTTAGAAATAGACCCACTTTAGATAATTCAAGTTCTTGATAGAACATTTCAGACCACGAAATCTCAATACCAGTGACCTCATAAATTCGGAATTTTATAGTGAGTACTCCGTTAATGAATACCGGTACTCCGTACCCTGCCCTTTCCCATTTTGCTAAGATGCATCGTAGCATCTGTGGGTCCAGAGATCCGCCCGAATGATTTTTTCGGCATTCGGTCACATCGTAGCGTCTCAGAGAGAGAGAGAGAGAGAGAGTGCTTTGTTTTGCTTGTGAGACTCTTCATTGATGTTTTGGATGCCGGGTAGGTCCTACGTTCATTTAAAAAGCATCCATTGAAAACCCAACGTTTCGGCCACCCCTGACTTGGGTATTTACTCATTGTAACTTTCATTTGCTCATTGTAATGTTTCATTCATTCATTGAAACAGTTTTTCGTTCCATATCTTTAATATTTCGGTTTTGATCTGGTTTTAAGAAATTCCATCACAGCTATCATAGAGACACACGGGATACGTACACATGAGGAGGGCCATTTGCAAGTTTTGACAAAATTAAATTCGAAGAGACCTACATAAGTCGGATTGTTTAGTGCTCACAGAATTTTCCTGATACTTCATAAAATTCGCATTAAATTCTAGAAAACATGTTACAGCATTTGGTGTAAAACATGGATCATACTTTCAAGATTTTGAAGTCTTAGTTTACTATCATGGGATAACTAAAAATGGGAAGCATATTAGTTTTCGGCTATACTTCAACACATGCTTCGGTGTAGCGTTTTACAATTTTCAGTGCACAGAACGGTCTATCGGTGCGAGAAGGTGCGGCTAGCGTTTAGCCTTACTACGAATCATCCCAAAAAATACACGCACCGGGCTATAATAGAAACAATTGCACAATCAGCTTGGAATTTTGGTTGACTATTGAGGTGAAAGCTATGGATCTGGTACACTTCTTCGACACAGACACTTCTTCGACAAGTTGATATCTATGTTTTCGGACATTTGTTCGACAGAAAACTTCTTCGACAAGACATTTGTTCGACACGGACACTTCTTTAACAAGACATTTGTTCGACACGAACACTTCTTCGACAAGTTCTGCATGAATAATGCTTTATCTAGCATTGATTGATCGGAAATATCTTGCATCAATGATTCTACATGTATACTTTATATGTGGCCAAACCAGGTCAGTTTATCACAGCACCATAGCTGGATTACTATAAAAGGACTGACACAATCCTTAAAGTGACTTGATTTAGTGTTTTTGTGTATATGTTGTAGTTAATAGAATGATTATGAATTTGATTGAAAGTGTTTCTCATTTTATAAATGAAATAATTGTTTATGGATTTAACATGAATAGAATTTTAGGTACTGGCTATCTTTCGTCTTTAGGGTAATATCTTAAATTACAAATACGCTTCTAGTTCAATCTATGCGATGCAAGAATTATATTTTTTTAGAAAGGAAATAAATTAATTTAAGACAAAAAGTATAAAAAAAATGCAAATTCTCAAAAAATACATAACCTGAAAAAGAAAAAGACTATAATTGCTTAATAACGAACAAACGTCGTGTCGAAGAACTGTCCGTGTCGAACAAATGTCGTGTCGAAGTGTTCGTGTCGAACAAATGTCGTGTCGAAGAAGTGTTCGTGTCGAACCATAGAAATTAACAATACCATAGAACGTCCTAGAATGGAAATTGCATGAAAATTATGGCGCACTCCGGGGGAACTTAGTTGGGGCAAAAAGCAAATTTTGTGAACTAGCTTTCTTGTTTTCGGGTTGGTATTTTTAATTATCAAGTCAATTTGTGATCTGGATTGTTGCCCCTAGTCCAACGATCATGTACAGAAAAGCAATAGTGAATTTACAAAATAGTGCAGCGACAGGATGACAAAGAAGGAAATCCTGTAAAACGTTCTGTACGTTCATCATTTTGAAATATCGCTCCTATAATCAATCAAGAGTATAATCAGACACAAATGCAACTTGTAATGTCGATTTACAGAGCATGCATTGCTCCAGCTTGAAATCAGAGGCCAAGAAATCTTATAGCATTCATTTTGCTTTGAAGGATACCCCTGTTCAATATATTTGAACAATTTTCAATACCTTTGCATGCTTTCGAATATGAGCCTCCAAAATATCATCACGTTATATTACATCTGTCATTTAGTGATTAATTGAAAAGTTCCAGCGACATTCCATTTATCTGATAAATGACTGTCGCTAAAGAAGCTACCGATGTGTTTATTCCAGAAAACTGCTAGGTTTCTTGACCGCCAGAAGGAGAAATTATCCAATAATTAGAATTTTTTATCTTTGAATTCTTGAGATGTTCTTACAACCCGTACACCGACTACTTTCGATATGACTCTGTGAACCAAATGTCAATTCGTATTCCAGTGTTGAAAAATTGCAAAATTGTTATCAATGACTGGTACAAATAGACGCAGTATATTAATCCATGGAATAGTAGGCTATTTCACATAAAAGAATGCCACCATCTCACTTAAAATTCTCTTCATGAAAATCCTGCAATTTGCTGTCAACAACTTCCACAACCAACTTGGCAAATAGTCTGACTATGATGTAATGTTTTAGATCGAAGCAGATCTACAAACCATAGATTTTTCCATGTGCCATCATTGTACATAGGCAAGATATCAAACTTCCATTCTAGTGTACTATTATCTACTTCTATGTGTCGAACAAATGTCGTGTCGAAGAAGTGTTCGAAAATTTGTCGAACAAATGTTCGTGTCGAACAAGTGTTCGTGTACCAAAGCTATACCTTTATCATGAATTGGCATCATTAATAAAAATTGTTTCGTTATCTATTTTTTCATGTAGCACGCGAATTAAGCGAATTAAGTAGCATTTCTGTGAATTAAACATGTACAATTACATACAAGGTTGCGATTATTGTAGTGCTGGACATCATTTTGTACGGCTTCGGGAAATCTAGGGTGATAGCGAATATTTCCTTGTACTGGATTTTTGAATCGGGTGGCAATCATGAATTCATTTAATCTTTTTCGACATGTTTATCTTCAAGACTATTCTGGTTACCTTTGGTCCATATAAAACTTGTTACATGCTACAAAACTACTCTATCAGACAACAACAGCGAACCTACTGTCTTAGTGTGAGGAGTTCTGCTTTTCAGAAAACGTTAATTGCAAGCTGTGAAATCATCACGAATCCTTGACATGAATTTGCAAGCAAACTGACGTGGGAAAGCGACACGAAATCGTCGTGGTGGTTGAATGCCTTTATTTTCCGAGACAAAATACGAGCAAACTACGCCGAGTCATTTCAGATACCGGGAAATCATAAAATGTGTTTGGTCAAAAGAGTGGCAGTGGTTCTTACACCGGTTGGGGCGGCAAAACATGTCGTTGAAGTTAGCACCAAATTTTTGAATAGAGTTTGTACAGAGCAGAAATCTACATGAAAAGGTACTATTGATGACGCAGAGTTTGTACAGACAAAATTTTTTCAAAATTCGAACTCCTTCACCTTTAAAATTCAAGTTTAAATTCGAAAAATTGGTGCAGGTATTGGTGCTACCTAGTTAGCGAGTTTGTACAGCATTCCGATGGAAAAATTCAGATACAAGAACAAAAAACTGAGTTTGTACAGCAACTTCCAGCATTTTCCATACACGAACAACCGGGAAAAACCGCCAAAAACCGATTTCTTCAAAAAATGCTAAGATTTTTCACAAAAGTACTTGGTGCTACATGGAAAAAGAGTTTGTACAGTGCTCTAACCGGTGGAATAGTGTTCTACTAATCGAGTCTGTTTGAACACACACTTCTCCGACACTCCAGCACTCCTACGAACAACCGGTAAGACCGGTTATTATACAGTAACTTCAAGCAGCAATTGATTTGTTCATAAATGGGCAGTATTCTTGTAGTTACTGTATAATAACCGGTTTTACCGGTTGTTCGTAGGAGTGCTGGAGTGTCGGAGAAGTGTGTGTTCAAACAGAATCGATTAGTAGAACACTATTCCACCGGTTAGAGCACTGTACAAACTCATTTTCCATGTAGCACCAAGTACTTTTGTGAAAAATCTCAGCATTTTTTGAAGAAACCGGTTTTTGGCGGTTTTTCCCGGTTGTTCGTGTATGGAAAATGCTGGAAGTTGCTGTACAAACTCAGTTTTTAGTTCTTGTATCTGAATTTTTCCATCGGAATGCTGTACAAACTCGCTAACTAGGTAGCACCAATACTTGCACCAATTTTTCGAATTTAAACTTGAATTTTGAAGGTGAAGGAGTTCGAATTTTGGAAAAAATTTTGTCTGTACAAACTCGGCGTCATCAATAGTACCTTTTCATGTAGATTTCTGCTCTGTACAAACTCTATTCAAAAATTTGGTGCTGAAGCTGGTGCTAACTTCAACGACATCGGCAAAACCGATTGTCTCATAGATATGAAATGGGAATGATCCACTGCAAATAATGAATCGGTCAAATGATTTTTCATGACGTTTGGTTTATCGGATTCGCTTTTATCTAGAAAATGAGTTAGATTCACATGAGAAATCATTAAATTTCCAAAAAGAAGAAAAAGGGACGAAGCAAGACCAAGCAAATTTTAAGTAAGAAAAAGCAACAAGTCAATATTGGCACTGTAATTTTTATGCTCCGATATGCTCATCCTGTTATATGCCTGATTGCAATAGCCACGTCAGTCGCGCATTATTAGGAGGAAAGTAGCGCCCAAAAGAAACCTTGCAATTAAGCGAGTAAGATAGAACATAAATCTTCTGGTGTCCAATTTAATCATGAATAAATAATGTCATTTTGAGATATACTATCTGGGTATAATCCACAAGGTTAAATATTTTGTAAATTATTTATTTATTCACTTATTTTTAATTCGCAATTCCAAGAACTGTGGAGAACTTGAGTTTGCGGACAGCAAAATTTGATGTATTAAAACACAGAGGTGAATTATAGCCTCTCTTTTGGACAACAAGATGACCTTGCCACGAATTTCAATCAGACGGATGCGAGCTGTCCGTTTTTGACCAGGTTGTTGATGCTCGCTGTCCATTCTTATCATCATTATTTCCTTGGACTGGAACTAAACATAAGAAAAAATCTTACGGTATTATCTTGTTTCAATGGGTAATGAGACATGAATACCAACTAGTCGACTTAAAGTGCAGCAAACCTTGATAATTTCACAATGTCCTTGAGTTCATGGCGAGTGCTTACATTTTAATGTTATTGATCGTTCAATTTTTTCCAATGTAAGTGCGACTTGACAATAACAAAAGTCCTGAGCAAGGGCGGTTTCTGGTGTTAACTTTGAATATGCTAATTTTTGAAGCAAATTTTCTTCTAAAATTTGTCGACAGTTTCGATCAAATTGTGTATTGACTCAGCTCCAGTTAGGTCTTCTGTGATGGCAAGTAAGGTCGATATGAGTTTGGATGAAATCATCGCGTCAGACAAACAATCTCGTGTTCGAGGTCGTGGCCGTGGTCGTGGTGGACCACGACGTGGTCTTACCCGAGGACGCGGACGTGGAAGACTTAGCGCCGGCATAGATCGAAGCATACGACAAGTTTCTACCGGAAGAATTCGTAAGCCTCGCAGAGGTAATTTAGCTAAAGTAAGTTATCTACTTGGAAGAAGTAAGATTTTTAGGTAGCATGAGGAAATTGCTTAGAAACGGCTGTTTCCAAACTAATCACGGGCTATTGTTGCCACCTGAAAAATTTAGAAATTGCTGGTTTCTATTAATCTTGGTTTGCTCATTCTTTGAGCTTTATTGATGAAGTTCATGTTCAAGCAAGTAATTACATCTACCTAGGCTGGCAGATTTTGTTAAAATTTGTGATAGCGACAAAAAATGGCAAAATATTCGGGATTTCGGTTGTTCTTTTTTAGTCAGGTGGATGTTTAGTTGATGGCTCAATAGAATTGGACCTAATTGAAAAATCAAGCATTACGGATAATTCAAAACGAGTCTCACGTTCGAGTCGTGCCAGCCGCGATACTTTTGTATAGTATTTTGATACATCGTTTGTCTCACTGTGATTCCCATGTACGATATGACCTCATGCCTTGATGGACATCGATGCCCGTTGTTGGTCTTGACATCCAGTCACAATTTTGATGAAATATTTATTCACTGATCATAATTGCAATGGCAGTAGATGCGTGATGGTGCGGGCATGATCCTGCCAATTGACATCCGTCGTGTATAAGCGATTGTAGCTAAATTGATTGGACGACAGGTCTACATGTAGATGGCCGGGAGTCGTAAGGTCAAACCCTTGCATTAGCACAGATTTTGCAAAATTTGATCAATTGTTTGTGTCATTTCAATCGTTAATTTCCGTCATCCGGGAAGTTTGCGTGATTTTCAAAAGCAAGTAATCATTTAAGTTCAACGGCTAGCTTCTGATCTGAAGAAACTAGCTTCCGTCACTTCCCCCCCCCCACTGATAATTAACAGATGCTGACATCTAGATCGCGTTGTGGCACTTTCAGTCAGGAAATCCTGTCGACTTGCAATTACACTTTCAGGGCTGAACCTCTTGACCAAACGATTGCCTGGACAGTCGGTTAATTTTTATGCCACGAAGACTACTTAATGATTTAAAGATGACTGATTTAACATTCATGTTACACCCTGCACAAGAGTTATACCCATTTTTTCAGGAATTTTTCTACTTTACTTTGTCAGAGACATATCAATGTCGTGAATTATTTCGTCAGCGCAGTGCTTATTGTGATGTCCAGAATACTAGAGCAAATGGGATGATTTTCGCAAATGATAATGGCTGATTTTAATCAATGCTTTATAATTCCGATATTTTAAGACTGACTTATTCAGTTTGGGAAGAGATGTCATGGGTGACAGAAATACAAAACATGGATAGTATAAGTTGAGCTTTTTTTTACTAGCCCTGGGCTTCCCATGACATGACTGATTTAAAGTAAGGGAGCAGATTTATGTATTGGTTCAAAGGAATAGGCTAATTTTACTATCTAGGATTTTCCCATGAAACATCGATACAAGCTGCGCTATTTTTAGTAACCCTATGCGTCCCATGAATTTTCGTGACTGGGACTGATTAAACAGGAACAGATTTTACAATGTGATTCATGACCGAAAAATGGACAGACTCGAGCTGATATCTCGAAGAAGTACTGTTTCACAAATTCATCTTGGCTGTTCCGAGAAGTTAACAGAGTAGCTGGAACTTCCTTGCGACGGCTAATGGTAAAGGATGTGTTGACGTAGTCGGCGGTTCTGAAAAGCGGATGGTTTTGGGCAATGTTCGCTCGAGATGTTTCCAGGTTCAGTGTTCAACAGTTCGCTACCTGCCTCTGGTCCATCTTTTATACCCGAAAATGAGAAAGTTGATAAGCAAAATTTGTTGTTCATTCATGTTTCCAGAAGTGACAAAGGCGACTGTGCTGAACTGCAACAGTCACATTTCACCCGAAGAATATTTTGAAGGTCTGACCTCGGCTGACCTCTCTAGATAATATTCCACTCACTTAGTTGCCCGAATATGGAAAATTAGCTATTTCTGTACTAGTCCAAACGTCAGTACACCTAATTGAAAAGTTGCTGTCAACAAAAATCTCTTACAGTCGTTCCAAGGATTGGACCCGGAAAATCGTGGGACATAACTGTGTTCAACAGCTATCGAGCCTGATCAGAGATTTCCATGTTTCTGGAAATGACAATGCGAAAGCTCTTCAAAAAGTTCGGCAATATTCATCGGATGTCACTGTTTCTCCGTCTGGTTTCCACTCTTCCGTACACAATTCAGGTCATCGATGAGTGTCCGCACATTTGATTACAATATCGGAAACAGTGTTGCCAACAGCTGCGTAAAATACGCATTGCGCATTCATTTTTGATTTGCGTAAAAATGGTGCGTATTTTTCTGCCGATGTACACTTTTCAAAATAGAATTGTAATATAATTACAAATTGATTATATTTAATGTGGATTGGAGCCCTGGCAAATGTGTTTTTGTTATAATCCCAATTATGTCGCTTTCATAATCAGGTTTTTATGGACCATGAGAAACTGAAATTTTTTGTTTTGTAGTTACACATACATTTTTTGTTACATAGCTACACTTGCATTCATAGTTTGTTCAGCAAAAAGTACTGTGTATCTGGTGTGTATCTGTGTGCTCGCGAAGGAGATTAAGGAATTAAAAACAACTCTGGTATTGTTATACTTTTCGATTTATGCGTGTAATGTAGCCTATCAAAAGTGAAAGATCTAAATTCCACAGTATATATTCAATACCTGTAATGTGAATACATGTAACTTAAGTTTTCGCCTGCCACTTAGATCAATTTGATCTCAGTTTTCATTGAATGAATTTTTATGTTCATACTTGGATTCAAGTTATGTTTATGAACAGTCGATATTTTTTGATGTCACTGCAAAATCATAAAAGACCGACTTCTATCAGACAGGTTAAAATAAAATGCAGAAATTAATCCCATATGATATATTTGCCGTCATGATTTTTTTGAATATGATTTTTTTGAATCTGGATGTCAAGTAAATTGAGTAAAATTTATTGGCCTGCGTATTTATTTTGCATTTGACCCGTTGGCAACACTGATAGGAACAAAATCTACGGGGTTTCCCTTTCACAACTTCCTCTGAATCATGCAGGGCTGCCACTCTTCCGGTTTTCACCGGATTTCCGACTTTTTTAGAATAAGCTAAGTAGTGAGAAAATGTTTTGCCAAGGAACAAATAATTTGGATTTTGAAGGGGGCCTTTTGAGATTGCGAGTGGGCCCTTTACGATTGTGAAAGGGCCTTTTAGGATAGCGAGGGGCCCTTTCGAGACTGCGAAGGGGCCTCCTTAACCCATTTAAGGCCGCCTATATAAATATCGACAAATTTTCTATAAAAATGGTGGCAGGTGTTTCAGAATGCTATAATTAAGAATAATACATGATGACCAGTGCACTAGAATAACCATTTCTTAGAAATTATGGCCGTAGCGATTTCGTTACGATGGCGTCATATGATGTCAAGATATACAAAAGCATGTTTTTTTCAAATGTAGCTTATGAATCACTCCATCAATTCCTGCCGAAGTAATGTGTCATCATAAAAGCTCTCCATCATATTTCAGAGGTATTTGTCGAAACTGTGAATTAGCAAATGTAATCAAAGGCCTGCTTTATGCTACCTGTCGTTGCTGCTTGCTGTGAAATCGTTAACGTTGAAATGAAAATAAGTTTTTATATTTCGAAATTCCTGTCGAGAAATTGATTCTCCTACTGCATCGACTCCAAAGTCAAGTTAGAGTTGGAGACGCCTTGGCAATTCGTAATGTCCACATGAACAAAGAATACCAAGAAATGAGCGCATTTGAGATTGTTCAGCATTATGTAGGCATAAACAAATCTTTTGTCCCGGGTAGTCATTGGTTTCTGCCATCAGACATCGATAAGACCATCAGCATGCATATCAAACATCTAATGAAGATTCTTGCCCTGAAATGCATCCGGAGAATGTTTGTCCTATTTGTGAAGATGAGAATCACCGATATTTGCCATTTGATTGACTGCTTTTTCTGTTTACTGAAATGATAATTCTAGTCATCTTTCGTTGGAATCTCACACTGCCCTGCGATGTCATCGACCTCTGAGACATTGTTTGAGAAACATACCTCTGAGACACATGTACTCATCTTCAACTCATCATCCTCAGAACTCTGATGAAGCATTTACGTCTGGAGGTTTTGTGGCAACAGTCATAATGCCGTCATCGTCGGCATTAGGCCTATTGCACATTTCAGTCCATAGTAAGCAACAGCTTGGGTATTGTCTTCAGATAGCTACATAGGTTGATATAATCAAGTTTAGCCTTTATAGATACTTTAAACCAGTTTGGGCCATCTCGAACCGCTGGCGTGCCCTAGTAGGGCGATACGCACCGTCTACGGCCAATGAAGTTTTGCATTGAAGTTTTTCGAGTCGGAGGATATATTTGTATTCTATGCTCACTGCTCAGGCGAACTGGCACCCTACAATGTTTATGATTGAGCTATAAGTGGAAATGCTTGAGATTTGATCTCTCTTTGACGTTCGTTCGTACATGAGCCGACAAGTCTAATGTTGAGGAACGTGCTATGGCAATGGACTTTGGTTGGTTTTGTGACGGGAAAGCCATAGGCTAAAAATAGCAACAAGCATATTGCACACACTTAGAAGACACTAAGAGTGCAATATTCCAATGCATTTGTCGATCGTTTTCAGTATTCAAAAAACATTAGTTTTGAAATTGACAGTACTCACCACCGTTTACTTCATTTTCACTGTTGTTTTTTGACATTTTGTATATCATATTACGCCAGTGTAACTAAAACGTTACGGTTTCAAAAAATTGACATACCATGTCATGAATGAATATCTGATGAAGTATTGATTGCTATTTTCGGTATTTTATGAATAATGAGATTACGCAAATCACATGGATAGCAAATTACATGTGCACGTTCATCCACTGTGTCTTCCAGTATAGAAGCAGATTTTGTGCCCGGTTTTTGTCTAATTTCGTGATCAAATATAAGCACCAAAAATTTCTGAATTGGCGATAATTTGCCTGAAAATATATGATAAATCATGTATGTCAATCAAAATATTGTATCATATATCGCTAGCTGGAGAAGACAGCAGATTCCGAAAAGTGCTGTAACGAAAACGCTACGATGGCGCCAAATGGGTTAAGATCGTGAGGGGCCCTTTTGAGATCGTGAGGGGTCCGTTTTGAGACTACGAAAGGGCCCTTTTGAGATCGTGAAAAGCCCCCTTTATGATAGTGTGGGGGCCCTTTTGAGACTGTGAAGGGCCCTTTAGGATCGCGAGGGGCCCTTTCGAGACTGCGAAGGGGCCTTCTTAAGATCGTGAGGGGCCCTTTTTAGATTGTGAAGGGTCCGTTTTGAGACTACGAAGGGGCCCCTGTAAGATCGCGAGGGGCCCTTTTGGGATTGTGCAGTGGCACTTAAAGATCGTGAGGGGGCCCTTTTGAGACTATGAATGGGGCCCCTTAAGATCGTGAAGGGGTCACATTTATATTATGAAAGGGACCCGTAAGATTTTGTGATGCAGCCCTTTGAGATTGTGAAAGGCAACTGTTTTAGTTTTTTGAAGAGCTCTTTTTAGATACGAATAGACCTCTTAAGATAGTAAAGGGCCCATAAAATTGAGAGCGGAACCCTTACAGATAAGCGCATGAGGGACCTTTTTAGATTATGTAGGGCTCTTTAAAATTGTGAACGTGGCTGTGCAGGTTGTTCGGGGACCTTAGAGGCCGTACAATTTGTAAGGGTGACCAAATTCAAAGCAGATGCTTTCCAAAAATCCGCTTGACTCTTGAGCAGAAGATTCTTCTACAAGGATGTCAGTGATTCTTTCGTCAATCCTAAGAAACTGGACGAAACGGAAGTAATCAAGGTTTCGAAATAAGAAATAAATTTAGCTGGGAATGCTTGACGAAAAAGTTGTAATACGTAGTCATGGAGTCTATTATGAATTGATTTCTGATTGCTTCGATGCTCTCCAAAACGTGTCTTTCAAGAAGCGTCTGCCAGAACAATATGAAAGAAAAATCTACTAAAAAGCTTCGGGAACACAAGGGAGTGACGAAAGAATATTTTGTACGAGCACTTATTGCAAAAGCGGCTAAATTTCGGCGAAGACACCAGCGAAAATTGAAATCTCGCAAACAACTCCAGAAGTGATAGAGATCTCTTTCGTATTGATTTTGTGTTTACTTAAGTCATGGCGACTCAACCTTTATCAAATAGCTGTGATCATCTTGTTTGAAAGTCAAAAGTTGCTCTTAGATGTAATTGTTTTTAATTATGTTTGAAGTACAAGAGATGAGAGCAATGTTTGATTTGAATCATTGCCGGAGTTGCAAGTACTTGAAGATTCTTCAGGCTGAACTTGAAGCGTTTTTGGCTTTTCAGCCGCCATCAGTGCAGCAAATCAGCAACTCACTCCACAGACCATCGGTAGTTGGATGTGCATGGAAATTCGGCAGCTCGCCTTCGTGCATCAAGTGAAAGCACAAATTAGCTATTTGCATTGGTGTTTGCAGATTTCAAATTTTTTTGAAACGAGCTGTACAGAATGAGATTTGAACTGCATGTATTTCATTAATTTTAGATGTCTGTATTTCGGATGATGATTTGTTTGCATGTGAGTTACTGACTCTTTACAGGTAAACTGTACTGATGACGGCTAAAAATCCAGAAACGCTAGTATTTCCCATAATGGATTTTTCAATTGTTGCTCTCATTTCATTTCAGATTAAATAGTATATTAAGTTGCATGTCTTCTGTAATTTGTAATATTTGGGCACAATATAGAACTCCGTTTTCTCATAATGAGAAAATGTGATAGTTTTTAGTCGTCAATATATTCTGTGTGACGTTGATTCAAAATTATTTTGCTTATGTAACGTGGCGGATTCTCAGTGATCATTTCAAAGTTGTTGATGCGATCGCAATTAGCGGCTCAATGATTAATTTCTGTAAGTTAAATTTTAAAATTTACCGGGTTGTGTGAATATATATCGAATAAAAAAACTTAGATCGAATGATCGCAAGTTTACTTTGAGGGGGCCTACGACTACGTAATTTAGGGGGGCCCATTCCGATTTGACTTTCCGGTTTTTATTTTTGAGAAGAGTGGTAGCCCTGATAATAAAACGGAACCCGTCTCAAATTATCTCTTCAGTTGCATGCAGTCTCTAGAAAAAATGCTCCAATGAACAGTGGGCAAACCGCTTAGTTGCCAGAGCGGTTGCACGCCTATCTGAAAAAGGAAGAGAAACACGAAATATGGAGAGAACGGTGAAAGGCTATATTTGCAAAGCAAAGAAAAGCTTTGGAAGATATTATTCCTGGTTTGGTAGATCGTCGTCGTCGTTTACACAACCTGCCTCGAATTCTGCGTATTCAAGAAAATGATCCACCAGCTTCTCTGGATGATGATATTGACGGTGACCCCGCCGATGCTGTCCGCAAGGAAGTTGCCCTACAACCTTGTCAGAAGAAGGCGAAGCTTCAAGGTGACAAAAGACGATTTTTCACGACGCAATATCCTCTGTAAATTGGAGTTTTTATTTTATCGATCAGCAGTAATTAGTTATTTCTTTATGAAGACCTATCACTCGACAATCAGTAATGTCTTGTCTAGTCCTTTCTGCAAACGGGTCTACCTGATATTTTTTGCCTATTTTGTTCGGATTATATGTTTTATTTCTCTAGGTGGTTTAACCTAAGCAGACAAGATTTGTATTTTGTTAAATCATCGTTTAATGAATAGCAGGTCATCCTACCATCCTTGAAAAAAATATATTTACAATAAAAAATAAGCTTGAAGAACATATAAAACTGAAAATTTATGAAGTACCGTAATTCACCATTTCTTAAGAAACATCTGTAAAGAGCGTTTAGATCTTTTGGGATTTTGGTTTGTTCTTGAGAGTTGTAAGTCTTTTTTCAAGTGCGGTGCTTTCACTTTTGTAGTTGATTCGCAAAATGTAGGCCTTCGGAGTTCTGTGAAAATCATCAAAGGATAGGACTTTTCATGGGTTCAATATCCATTGTTTTTTTATGTTTTCTTCAGATGCTTTTGAAATTTTTCTGAATAAACCGTGTTACTTGTGCAATTTTATACTTGGTTTTTAAGATATTATGCTCTGCCCGAAAATCTCTTATGTTCGCAGAAGATTTATTACGGTATATTATTTTATGAATCTCTTGGATATATATATCCGGATGATTCCAGTGAACTTCTTGGATGATGCGTATTATTTTGTTATTATTTTATTAGTGACTTCTTCAGCAAAATATCATGATTCCTGAGTGATTCCTTATGATTTTATTTAGCATTGTTATGTTTTTACGCATGCATAGTTTATACGTTTTCTTTAGAAGGTCTTTCCCTGATCGGGTATTCTTTTACATAATTCATTAGACATTAAGCGGTATATCAGTAGAAATTGTGCAAATGTTTACCTTTTATCATAAGAGCTTCTAATTACGATCGTTTATATCAATGAATAATTGCTGCGACTCTAATGGTATCCGCAAACTTCTTGCCCAAGTATTTTCTGGCGAGAGGCACCTGTATTATGTATTACAGCCTGCTGTAAGCACAGCCCTGTCATCAGGTGACATTTACTGTAGGCCTCAGGACATTCTTGAGAACGCGCTAAAGATGACGGATGTTCAGACAGATCATCAGTGATTGGCCAAGGGCTATCAGCAGCTGATACGACTGCCATTCTGAATCGTCTATGCAGTTTTTGATCATGCGGTCATTACCAGCGAATTTTGTGTCGGCGACATGGCTATCGCGCGTGTCAGCACCAATCATGGCATCACTAAGAATCGAAGTCATCCAGTCTTCTGCTCACAATGATTGTGGGTGCACTTCCGTAAGAAATGTTCGCAATTATTCTACAGAATTCCTGATTTCAACGATGCATTGGTACAGAAATCTGACATTCGACCAGTTGAAGTAGATAATACAGTAGACAATCGTGATCGGTATATTTTTTCATCTTCGATAAGACCATGAAAACTTTTACATTTTCCTGTTACGTATAAGCCTGTTAATCATTTTTGAAGCTCTCCTGAATTGATATATTGTCCTTTTTATTACCAGAAAAGTGCTCCATAATTTACTCCTAGTTCAGGAATGTTCAAGTAGGATAATTATGAAATTGTTATGTTGCTAACGAACATAATAGCTCGATCACGAACGAACACATATCTTTATTTACGACGGTCGTTAATATCAATCCCTCAAAATCAAATTTTAGTCAAATGTGACAGTTTCCTGAGGCATCATTTTCGCATGAACAGATTCGTGCTCGATAAAAGTGATGCAGCAAGAGATAGAAAAATAGTAAATATTTGGTCATGAACGAACATTTATACCAAGATTCACACTCTTCTGAAAAAATCGGAAGACATTAAGCTCTTGACATAAATGATTGTTTGAGCTTCGACAAAGGAACATCAGCAATAATACAGCGTCGTATTGGTATGAAACTTTATTTGTGCCACAATATATATTGTATCAAAAATTCAAAGGGATTTAATTGTTATTATCTTGAAAATATCAATATTTTTCAAAAATTGGATTTTTTAATAGAAGTATGTTAAAATTTCGCAATTCCTAGTGGCGTGGGATATCCTTTTAGAAAACGCAAGTCACTGAATTGAAAAATGCGGTTGTAAACTTGCCCCCGTGTCGTTTTCTCCATTCAATTGCCCACGTAATTCCGTTTTGAAGCTGTTTCCTGTTTGACCGATGTACAGGGTGTTCCACTTTTCTGGGCCACTATGTGAACATCTTTATCCAAGTTTTTACTATGTCTACTGAGACAACAGTAATAAAAACAACAACGATCATGCAAATGTAATTCAAAAGAAATATCGGACTTCTTACAAAAGATTTTCAATTTGACGGACATTTTCTGAGGAACGAAGTCGACAACGTTTTTGAAGAGTCATGACATCTTCGAACCTTGCGAATATTCATGTTTTAGAAGTGCTAGAATTGTTTCTCGAGCTCTTCAAGAGTCGTTGGTCTTGGTGCTTTGTAGACGCTGTTTCGAACATTACCCCATGGTTCGAAATGTATCGTTTGATCAGGGCTGCTTTAAGGCCATTCGATGAAAGTGTTGCCTCTTCCGATCCATCGATTACGTAGCCGAGCATCCAAAATGGCTCTTGCACGAAGTGAGAAGTGCACAGTAGCAACATTTTTCTTAAACACCAGCAATCTCCTCGGTCGGATGAAGGGAACCACTGTTTCTTCCAAGATAGAAGTGTGAGTCTCATAAGTTCACACGGTCATTGATTACACGATGAGTAAGTCCGTGTTGTAAGGAGATTATCACTCAAAATGTGACGGCAGGCGACTTAACGGACATTTCTATGGTTAAGTGTGGATTATCAACATCATAGTTGAAGTAGTTGTGTTAGTTCACCTGCCCGTTAAGGTGGAAGCTGGGTTCGTCCTGAAGATTACTCAAATTGGTCGTTCTTCACGTTGAATGATCTATAAGCAGAAGAGAAGTCGCTTTGGAAAATCTGCGTCTTTCAGCTCCTGAACAGGAGTGAACTTCCATGGATGAACTCCCTCACTTGCGAGAATGCGATTGACCGATGAGAAAGAGATTCCGACCTCACGAGAAACCTGTCGTTGAGAACTACACAGGTCATCACCTGAACGAATCAACCAAAGATTGCCAAAGTTCGTCCGACACACGACGATGACTTTGATCGACCCTACTTTTCCTTGGTTGAACGGGTAGTGTCTTTAAAAAGCGTTGACGCCACTTGCGCAATGTCCTAACATGTAGACCATCTTTGTCGAACTTTGCCTTGAATCGCCTCAGTGCTTCTTCGCATTGTCAAAAGTTATTGAAGAAATCACAGTTGCTACCTCTTCATTTATGAAGTCGTCCATCGCGAGAGGTGAGAGCTCAATTTGTGTCCTAAGCCTTTACAGAGAGAAGAATAGAAGTGTATTTAAAGTTCAAACTAGTGTTGTATCGATGACAGTAATAGATATCTAATTATCTAGATGTTTCAGTCATCAGAACAGCTTACCAAATCAGCAATTGCGTCGCAGTAGACGCAAAAACACGATCATCGTAAGCATCTTCATATAGCGGCCCCGAAAAGTGAAATACTTTATAAGTGATTTTCGCAGTTGCTATCTTCTTTTCACACAAACATTCAACATTCCAAGAACAAGACATTGATACATGTATTTAGAATAGTATATGTATGTGCGTGTGATGAGAGTCAATAAATGGAGCTTAAAATGAATGTCAGTATTAACCCGTTTACGTCCACGGTCGTCATTTGACGACAGATCTTTAAATGCATATGTGATTGTATTAAACAAAAATATGTATTTATATAATGAATTTCCAGTGACTTTATAAGCCATTTGATATATTCTAGGGATCAAGATTTTTTTACTTTTAAATTATTCAATATACAAAGAACTTAAAATCGTCATAAATTCACAATTATATATTACATAATCATATTGATTCATGATCTTTGTAATAAATTTTATATAAATATAAAACTGAAAATGTGTAACGAAAATACGTCAAATGAATGAATTATGAGCTCATATTTAGCTCAACTCAATTTTTGTTAGTTACAGAAAAGAAACTGATTATTGTAGTTGTCGTCATTTGACGACCGTGGCCGTATTCGATATCACGTGCATTTTCATGAAATAAATTTTTCTTCACATAATTTTTGCAGCTTCTATATACATGTAGCTAAGGATGAATCGTATCTTGTAAAAACAGTAAAATTCATTCTGTCGACACGCCACCGTCGTGTATCTATCTCATCTGTGATTCGTTTCACTTTTTTGACTGTGTTTTGTCTGGGAATTCCGTCTCTCCATGCAAACGCTGAATCATCGGTCGACCAGGGTAGACGGTCTCAACGCATGACACCACTCGCCCACTCAAGTGTTAGCGTGCGCTGTCTATTTCTCTCGTCGGATATTCTATTCACTCAATTCGTGTAGTTAGCGAATATTGCCTGTAGACTATATTGCGTAAATATAATATCGATCTTCAAAACTGTGCATCCAAATTTGTGACTGAACTAAGAAGGCTATATCTTTGGAACAGGCTGTGGAAATGATTACAGAAATTGACGACGACGAATTTGAAGAAACCGATATAGTTGATATAATCGAGCTTCCTCCAAAGTGTGTAGATAACGTCAGTGATTGTGAGGCAATTGACGATGACGATCTATCTCCGGAACAAAATCTTCGTGATTCATTAAAAATTAAAAATTCAGTAAAAAAAATACGGCCGGTAAATTGGAAATTCATTTACACGGAAATGCTGTTTCAAATGCTGATTCCTCAAAAAAAGAAATCCGTGGCTAATTGGATTCTAAATCAAACATCTGCGGAACAACCGACAGGCTTTCCTGCCTATGATAATACTGAAGACTTGGAAAATTTGCGTGAGTTATTATCTAAGAATCCTTTTGAACTATTTTCACTTATGTCACATGAAGTGTTTGAAAAAGTACGAGATGAAACTGTAGCATATGCAAGACAACAGAACGATCTGACTTTCCAGTGTACGGTGGAGAACATCAAGCTCTTCGTTGGAATATTGATTATATCTGGTCATAGATCATATCGAAGAGAAACTCTTTATTGGAGTACTGATGAAAACTTGATTGTGTCATTGTCAGAAACTCCATGTCAAAAAATCGCTATAAGGAAATAAAGAAATACTTACATTTCAATGACAACAGCAATATTCCAGATGGATGTGATGATCGGTGCTACAAAATCCGTCCTTTGGTAGATTTATTCAACAGAAACTATCAACAAATCGGATATTTTGGATGTCAGTTTTCTGTTGATGACAAGATGTGGAATATTTTGGTAGACATCCTATGAAGCAATTCATCCGAGGTGAACCCATACGGTTTGGGTTTAAGGAGTGAGCCTTATGTGATGTTTCAGGATATACATACAGATTTGAAATCTACCAAGGTAGAGAAGCAATGGCGAAACAAAAGTATATGGACTGGAATCTCGGAGCAAAGGTAGTATTGAGTATGACTGAATCATGTCCTGCAGGTAGCGAAGTGTACTTTGATAATTTCTTCACGGACCTGTCTCTCATGCAGGAATTATCTAAACGAAAATTAAATGCCACTGGGACCGTGCGAATGAATCGAATATCAAAGTGCCCATTGACACCAAAACATGAATGGAAAAAGAAAGAAAAGGTAACATGGAAGCTACAGTGGATCAGAAAAGTGGTATAATTGCTGTAGGTTGGAAAGATAACAACGTTGTTACTGTGTTATCAAATTGTTTTGGAACAGTTCCAGCAACGGTGGTGAAACGGCGAATCAAAGGTATGATGACAACCGTTCAAATGCCACAAGTTTTGAGGAAATATAACAATGGAATGTTTGGTGTCGATCTATCAGACTGGAAGACTCAACGATACAGAATTTCCATAAAGGGGAAGAAATAGTACTTCTGTCTCTTTTCACACATGTTGGATGTTGCTGTAGTTAATTCACATGAATTATATAAACTCATCAATCCAAACGACAGCAAAATAGATTTACTGGCTTTCAGAATCTTCATTACTTCATCTCTTTTGCAAGGTCAGGGTTCAATTCAACCTATCAAATTTCCACGGATGAAGGGCACTAAATTCCCTAAAATAGCTGCATCTCAAACAAACGTTCTCCATACCATCCAAAGAACTATACAAATGGTAAGCAAAGAAGATGTGCTGTGTGCTCTAAAACCGTTCGCATAGAATGTTTGCAGTGTGACAAAGGTCTTCATATTGAGTGCTTTTCGACATGGCACAAAAAGTAAGCTTACTTGTAACATGTCTTCTATGGTTTGCGAATTTGAATTAAATACATATATGTGTGAAATATCCATTGTTTTTGTATTTTATAAAGGATTGCAGTAAGAATTCTTGACAATTAAGTAATGATAAAAGTAGAGTACAGCATAATAAAAAATTGATTTCAATTGAAAGCTTCTAAATTTTGTCTTGATATTGAAAGCGTCCACGGTCCTCATTTGACCACAATCAATTTATAGGGGTTTCACTGAGAGAATATAAATAAATCGGTGTTTATATGATAAGAAGCCATTAGTCATATTCCGACCATTTATTGAATAAACTACTATATACATCGCCTCCGGACTTTAATGGGTTAAACAAGCGTCTCTTCTTGACCATATATCCAAGCATTGGATTGTGCGACACCGATCAGTAACATGAAGGCACGAAATCTGCTATCTCTAGAGTGCTGATGATTCAACTGTGCCCATTTAGATGAAGCCAGGAGGTCGACTTGATGGTCCTAGAAAGTAGTGTAGAAGTTGACATGTCTCCTGAAGCTACCTCTGTCAACTGTCCATGGACCCATTCCCGTACTGGCATAGTGTTGATGGTCGCGTTTCTGTTTTTTTATTCTCATTGAAAAAGTACGGATTGAATATGGTAATTGTTTGACTGTTCAATATTAAACAGAACAGATGATGCGAAGATAAAATTTATTGGTAGCCAGTAACCTACTTTTTCGTTCGTCTAATAAATGAGTAGTAAGACCTGGAGATTTTTCCAATAATGCAGCAATTCCGAATCGACCTTTTGATTAAATGGAGCTTGGAGCTTTATTTCAGTTAATTTCGATGCTAGAAATGAGAATCAAAAATATCATAGTAATACGTTAACGAAATTTCTCATCTTTTCAGCCAGCACAATCGGGACGCTGGGAGCACGATCGTTTCGAAGGTGGTGCTGGAGCTCAGAATCGACGCCGAGGTGGGGGCGTTTCGACCTTACGAAAGCCCGTAAAATTGGTCCTATCAAATCTCGACTTCGGTGTCAACGACCAAGATCTCAAAGTAATTTTTTCTGTTATTACAGCTTCATCCCTTCCTGGTTCGGATCGTCTTCAATCACCTCTCGATTGCGACTGACGAATCGAGCCTTATTGCTGCCCCTGAAATCTTGTATTTATGATTTCAGTTCATGCTTGTAACCACTTTGCCTTACACTTATTTAGGAATTGTTTGGCGAATTTGGAGGTTTTGTGAAGGCTTATGTACACTACGATATTAGTGGGCGTTCAAATGGTACTGCCTTCATAATGTTCAGCTCTATTGAAGCAGCTGGACAGGCAAGAAAAGAATACCATGGCGTGCAACTAGATGGCAGACCAATGGATATCCAATTAATTGATTCTAGCCCCACTACCAACCGTGCGACTTCAATACGTCAACGTGGTGGCAGAGCTTCATTCCTCAGTGTTGCACGTGGAATGGGGATACGGCGAGGAGCCGGTGGAGGCAGAGGTCGTGGTCGTGGTCGCGGTCGCGGTCGCGGTCGTGGTGGCAACACTAAAACTCCAACAAAAGAAGAATTGGACAATCAGCTTGACAGTTATCATTCTCGTGTGAGTATTGAGTTATGATCAGTATTTCGATCAGTTTTCCTGATAAGACATCATGGAAAACAATGTAAATTACATGTTTACATTTAACCTGCTAAGCACCGATGGGAAGCAGTACTCGTAATGAAATAAAATTCCTTCAGTGACAAGTTCCCCTAATCCGCACACCCTCCACTTGAGATTGCATACTGCGCTTGATCTTGAAGACTCGTCCTGTTTACTTTCTGTACGTCTCCATTAATTTCTCTGTTATCATGTGAATCCATAAAACTTGTTTCTTGACAGTACTTCTGTCATTGCCGAGTAGTTGACAGTGGAACCACAGACTTGTCCAGCGTTGCCACCGCTGCGCGAATGAGGGTTTCATAAAATATTCTTTTGTTTGTGGTTATAAATTTAGAAGAGATATGTTTTTTGAATTCCCGGTAGCTTATTCCTTGTAAATACATTTAAACAATTAAACATTTTCTACTAGAACTACTACTTTGACTTTATTTAACATTTCAACTTTTAGGCTATCGATAAATATGTAGGTAAGCCTGTAGCTTAAAGTGACTTTGATTTGATGTCCGACGTTTCTAACTAGCGTTTGTGAGGTATATCGATTGGGATGTTTTGTCAAGGTTGAAAAAACGTGTTTTTATTTAATTGTGATAATAATAACAACTTAGTTTAAGCTCAGGACATAATTAGCGCGGAGCCTGTTATCGATGTGGTTGGGCTAAAATGGTCATTCGTGTCAATGAACTCAAAAGAACAGGGTGTCTGCGCTCCTTGGAAAACCTGGAAAATGCCTCGAAAATGAACTTTACCCTGGAAAACTAATGGAAAATGAAATTTTTTCCCTGGAAAACTCCTGGAAATGTTCAAACTAATTGCAAGTTGTTGAAGTCATACTTACTCTATGGTTGAAGTGCTTTCTATTTTTCCAGATTTTATTCTTCATCTCTCTACTTATTTGTTACAATTATAGCCTTCATTCGCATACAATTTTTTGTTTTTAGAATATTTCAGTGACTGTAATCTCCTATCATAACGTATACAACATGAATGAGACTGAACTGCGTGGTATGGTTAACTATGAACTGTTGTTGAACTCCTAATCATCGTACAGTATGGTGAATTAGTAGATGTGAATTCCCTCATAAAAGCTGCGCGTTATGGTGAACTAGAAGTTGTAAATTCCCTCATCAACGTCGTGTGGAATGGGGAACTAGGAGCCGTAAACTCCTTTATTAACGTCGGTCGGAACGGCGAACTATGAGCAGTAAGCTCCCTCATTGGCGTTGTGTGGAATGGTGGACTATGAGCTGTAGACTCCCTCATTAACGTCGTGTGGTATGGGGAACTAGGAGCCGTAATCTAGGATTAATACTATTACACACTTGATTGCCGTGTGGCAGAATCTACTGACGCAAAATGGTGCTGAACCTATAAACTTCATTTAGGCACCAGGCCTGTTCCGAATGATCCGAGGCTAATATCGAATATTTTCAAACATTTTTCAAGTAGGTTTTCAATATGTAGATATATTATTCCCGACACATTGTGTGCCAATGAGCTTTCCTCAGTCAATTCTTCTGTGTGTCATTCTTTTAAGCTGATTGTGATTACTCTCATGCATATGCAGCACACCAACCATTATGTTCCTCTTTCTGGCTCTTGGTCTTCCACCTTCCACGGATTCACACTGCAATTCTTCAGTTCAAATGATCTTATCTGAATGACAACGCTCTGACGTTCACCTTGTTGCATTTTATTATAGAGTGGACTTTACAGATAGTCCGTTAATTATTACATTTCACTATTAAGTCTTCTACTTTTCGTTATTGATTGTTATACTCTTTCTCTGTTTTGTTCTCCTCAATCCGCAAGCTTTAAATTTGTTACGATCGATTATATTTTCATTTTTATTATAAATATACTGTAGCCGTCTGATGCATATATTGGTATTTATTATTGGAATCACCTGCGCCTTCAAAAATAAACATTTTCACGCCACTATTCAAATTTTTTCGTCAATAATATTAATTTTATGATGTGTAAGCTTCTTCATCCACAGAACTTTGGGTAGATATTTCCCGGAATTTTCTTTTAAATTTGACGCGTGCATTTGAGTAAAATTTCCTTGCAAAAAGTCTGGAAAGTTTCATTCAAATTTGCGCGGACATACTGAAAGAAGCAAATAGGTCGATATATTTCTAAATTGGCTCACATACGCGGAAGTCAGGATGTGACTGTTATGACGTCTTATATCGGTTCCTATGCTTTAATCATCGTATAGAGTATCACAATTATAGACGTTTCATTATTTATAACTTATTATAGTATTGAGATCTTATTCGACACATGAATATTCTAAAGCGTGTGAAATTTATCCTACATATACGAGATAATTTTTTAACCTCGTTTAACCTTTTATAATATGATATTATCCGTACAAATTGTTGCTACCGAAACAATTTGCTTTTTTATTACTATGACATGTCCTTTTAGCAGTTTTGATGTTTGATGTACAGTTTCATCAGTGTATTAAAAATCAAATCTTTACAAGCGAATTTAAATCGGAAATGTCATTAAAATCGCTCGCAATTATGCGATGTATTTAAGCATGGTCAAGAATACTGCATATTCATAAAACCCAGACCAGGCTAGAAACAAGTTTCTTTCAACAGAAACTTTCCTTTCGTAAACATTTTCAATGAAACAAATTATACCAACCCACTGCTTAGTAGATATCTTCCATGAGCAACGAAAATGTTGTCCTCACGTATGCAATTTTCTAGCATATTATAGGCTTGATTTTAGACCTCCATTTATATTCCCGTGCATGGATACACTGCCTGCGCGGATGGGGTCTCGCTGGCTTGTCGAAATCACAACTAATGACAAGGTGGAAGATCATAATTTTGCTTAAACGCCAATTCCTGTGAAACTTCCCCATAAGACACGCTATTCGTACATTCATTGGCCAGTCGAACAATGACCCTCTTAGAAGCCATATGATTGGTCTAACCGGCTTAATGTTTCAATGAGTTGATAATTGTTGATTATGAGTTTGCTAAAAGTCGAGTTTTCAGATATATGTTAAATGTATTATTAATGTACTGGTATCTAACGAGCTTAATATATATGACATACTGCGATTTTGCATGTATTTTCCATGAATGTTTCATATATTGAGTTGTGGAAAAGTACTGTTTTCACATATCTGTTTAATACAAGGTGTGACTAAAAATTATTGAGACAGTTTCCGTAGACCAATTGAATTGACGACTTTGCTAATTTCGATGATAATTATGAGACATATTCGGCTTAAGCTTATTATTCACCAAGAATGTTATGAATATTATTAAATGCACCTTTCTTGAGCACGCTCTGAAAAATCTACCATTTTAAGCGCAACGAAATAGCAAAAATAGCATGTGTCATGTAACTACAATCAGAAATGATTTCAGTTTATCACATTTTTCGTCTGATTCTGACGGAAATCTACCAAATTTTGTTAGAAAGTGCTATGATTATGCATTCACCTGCGCGGGACATTTACTTAGCCACATGATCCACACCATATTCAGTCACATTGCCCTAACAGTCTAAGAGATTTTCTAACTTTAGCTAGAACTCTTCTTGAGAGATTGAAGGAATAATTTCGATAGAATAATCCACATGCAACTGCATCCTTATCTCAAAACTCGATTTTCATAATTTCTCTTTCGAGTCAGTCAAAGAGATTCCTATCACACAAGTGTAAAACTGGTGCGTAGCCTAGCTATGATGCCTTGGTGACTGCCAAACAACGTCGACAACTCGACGTGTTAAGAATTCCTTTGTTCTCTGGCAAAATGGGGACTCGTGTTGTTGATCAAAGTTGGTTCTTTCGTTAAGGGTCAGATCTTAGACTATTCTCTCGCCGGTTCTCGGTCCAGGCATCGTCTTCAGCAACGTAAAAGGGCTTCGGCCCCATTTTTGTGAAGCAAATTTCGCTGAGGGCGTGATGAACCAATGTCAAACACAAGTAGCAGAGTTACAGTTTTTCCAGGATGAACAAGTCCATGCTAACTAACCTACTGTTCATTGTTCAATATCCCGAAGTGCAAAATGACTTTCCTTACATGCTTGCCAATGAGCGCCGCATTTCACCGACACACTGATTTTGCTCGACCAAATATTCTGCGAGCTTCAGTGGGATCACCGGAGGCGGATGGCATCCTTGCCCAACGGAAATTTATCGAGCAGGAAAGAGCTTCATAGTCATAAGGAGTTTAGAAGTCATCAAAAACATAAGCAAGTGTTTCGCCAAACAAAATTCGTGTGCAGGTGTAGAACCTGGTCAAAACATTCGGTACAATCCAAGAAATTCTCTCCCGAAGTATTTATGCCACAATAATTACAAATTAGATAAAAGTAGATAATCGTAGATATATAAAGTAGATACAGCCAACTTTGTATCTACTTTATCTAATTTGTAATTATTGTGGCATAAATCTTTGGGAGAGAATACTTAGGTTTTGAACATTTCTTGGATATAGTCCTCCCGCCCACTGCCATTACTTATTCGATACAATTTCCAAAAATGACCGTCTATAATGCCTCGTTGCACGCACGTCTACATATCTATGATAATCAGCGATAATCAAGTCATGTAAATCGGAAAGACTCAATTTTTTGTCAAGTAGTTGCTAGAGCACTATTGTTCTACGACACATCGGATTTTAGAGCATAGATATTTTCATCTCTCATAAAAGTCTATAACTTTTAGTCACACCTTATATGTTATTAACATATGTGTATGTAACAAACTCATATATGACATACTTCCATTTTGCATGTACAACATGTTCCATGAATGTCTAAGTTATTGAGTTCTGGGAATATATGGACGTGTCCATGGTATTCGGCCCAAAACACTTATTTTCCATTAGGGAATTCAGCTTTTGTCATATTTTAGCCAGAGCATTGAATTTAACAAATCTGTAAGTTTCAGAGCTTAAAGTTGTATACTTTTGAGAAAATTGCAATTTCGTGTTGAGAGGGTCAGAAAAAAACAGAAAAGTTGAAATTTTATCATATACAATGCACATAAGAAATTATCATGGACACTAAATATCTGTGAATCGAAGAAATTAATATGTGGACACAAGCTATTCTGGACACACTAAAAAACTGCTTTATGGAAAAATTTTTGTGAAATATGAAAATGTTGCGATAAAATCCATCAGCATACACATCTTCAACTACAACACGCAAAGGCGGTCTTCATCGTTAAACATCATCTTTTCCGTAGACTTCCGACATAAGTTGATCATAGTAGGAGATCGTTTGGCTCGCATCTTATATAGTGACGGAGACACTGTTGCTTATTTTTTTTGGACCAGTATGTTGTGGGCATAACGCAATTATTGTGACCATGTCAATGTATCGTTTTAGTCATTATAATCTATAACAGTAAAATGATAATGTAACAAATCATCCAGATAATTCATTATTGAGCTGTTTCATCTGTTTTTCGGATTATTGAGACAAGCAAATGATTGAAATAAAGTAAGCCTACCCAGTCGAAACAAGCAGTTGGTGTGTTAGAGCACGATTCGCATGTTGAATCGATACATCCCATTGAGTGAAATTGGCATGATTCGGAACACATCACAACATTCAGTGTTTCGTACACAAAATGCAATCTCAAGCTTTCTCTTTCTTCATATTCTAGTTGCAACAAAGGGATTCTTTTTTTTATTGCTAACAGAATGAATTCTGACAGTACGGACGCTTGCAAGTTGACAAACGCTGTCGAATAAGCAGAATTATGCCATTCTGTCGAACAGAGACAAATTTGCTCAGTGAACATTATATGTCAGGATTATCCCGAAGAAACTTCTTTGCTTATAAGCACATCTCAGACATAGACATCAATTTCTTACCGCGAAATTTTTTCTCGGATCAAATCGTTCGACACTTGATCATAGAAATCCTTTATCTTCAAAGCCAAATTATGTGAAAGGCCATCTGCCCTCCTTTTACGCAGAAGGAGGTGCGTGAGTGCACAACCCAGTCAACATTGTGTACGTTGAAGTCACCAAAAACGGCAACGTCAGCGATGGGATGCTCTTGTAGAAGAGAATCGATCTAATCAGAAAGAACATAGAAAATGTCCGTATTGGTTGATGGAGAGTTGTATGGGAAAAATAAAAGTGGTTTTCTGTAACGGCGCAATGAAGGCAAACTACTCATGCCTTGGATCCTCGGAGCTACGAAACCTTCTCAAGGGAAGGCTTCGCATAAACTCCAAGACCATGACAAGGTGCTTTATCTATCCGGTGAAATATGTATCCATCAGGAGTAACATCGCTTGATGACACACTGGGATCTAACCTGGTTTCCGACATGGCTAGAAGATCCGATGATGTCTTCGTAATTGGACCTCAGTCCTCCTACGTTGCTGAAACTGATCTTGAGAGGGGTTGACGGTTTGACACCACCGATCTCTCCGGTTATGCAGCCGAGGATTTTGCTCTCACTATCTTAGTCAAATTGTCACTTGTCCTACCAGAGTGCCTGGCCGAGCTGGGGATACTGGATATTTCCTTGACCTGTTTCTCATTTCAAACTCAACTTGTTTTTCCACACAAGGTTACTTCTCCGTTCGGCATGTCTGATCACTGTTATCTTAGATTCTGGCAGACAAACTTACTCTACACCGTCTGCGCCTTCCCATAGAACAGTTTATCAGTTCTCTAAAGCAAATTGGTGTGGCTTCCGCACATTTCTTAGTCAAGTTCAAGCTGAGAATTTTATTGAGTGAGAACGTCCACAAGTCGGCGCAAGAACTGACAGACTGAAGAGTGGCTTCAGATAGGGATGTTGGCCTACATTCCTCACCGCACTTTCCAAATGAAGCCCCACTTCCAACCTTGGTTTACACCAGAATGTGCAGCTGCAACCTGCCAGCGTGACCACCTTTTCCTGGCAGTCTTGAATTGCACAAGACCGCTCGAAGAAATTACAAGGAAACCATACATCAGGCCAAGTGCCGTTACGCTTTGTATGTACGGAAATCCATTGCTAACCAAAAGCTTGGGTCTAAGGACTTCTGGAGGATTCATACTAGTGTCACCAATAGGAACAAATCCTCCATCCCAGCACGTCGTCATGCCGAAGTCAGTACTTCTATGGCGACAACCTCAGCAGACAAAGCCGAGCTTCTTTGCAAGGAGTTTACGAAGAATTCATCATTAAACGATGAAGGTAGAATTCCACCTCCCATTCCCACGCGCACTAATGAGATAGTTATTCCTCCTTCAGTCACAGTCCGAAACGTCAAAAAAAGATCATCGAAGTCTCGATGGCTCTAAGTCTAGAGGGCCAGATGGCCAGAGTTGGAAAAGTCGGAATTGGAATTGACGATATTTAAATCTACTGGAATTGGAATTGACCTTGATAAAACTCAATTCCACTCTTTCGATAGACCTGTGATAAATCTATTTGTACAAAAATTGAAATCATAGTATTCGGCCGTTGTGTTAACTACACGCAGAGATGAGAGACATAGATAGATCGACAGAGCTAGTTTTATTCTATTGTTGAATAAAGGGTGCTAATTGTGACTTTGATGGACCTACAGCCCCCGGACAATGTTAATTCAGCAATTAAGCAAACAATGAGAAGATAATCATATTTGTTCAATCTGTTATTTAGTTATTTATCATGTAAGATAATTAATCAAAATAAAACAATTGTTGAATTTAGTTATTTATTAGATTAGCACAAAAATTGGAGATTAACTTAATTGCTGTACACACGAAAAACAATCGGTTTGGAAAGAGGAAAATTAACCCTGCATTAAAGGGCAGCCTGTCAGTTCAAATCACAATATAGACAGTGTCAACAAATTATTCTAATAATTAATGATTCAATTAACATGGCAATGACATGAAATATTATTCAACTTCCAATCACAACAATTGACAATATTAATTTTCAAGACTGTAGTTATACAAATACGATACTCAACGATAAAAGAAAAACTTTAAACTTGCGGTTCACTTCTTGATGTTGAATTCACTTCAATTCGATCGGACTCACTTATACCAAAATAATATCATAAATATCATGAATATCAGTGTCACTTATACCGTCAATCTTCAATCGCGCTCGCTGATGTGTTGTCGCATACGCTACTGTGTTGTTGTTCGCTGGTAGGCAGTTGTAGTTGTTACTTCTGTAGTCAAGTTACACCGCGAGAGCCCGGAGTTCTTCTAACAGCTACTGAAGATGTCGTATGTGTTGTTGTTGGTAGTTGTTGTTGTTTCAATTTCTCATCGTCTCTAATTTATGCAAATTTTTGACACTTGACGATAAATCCACGTTCTTTTGAAAATTGAAAGAGTTTCCTTTAATCTCTGCTCGTTAGCTTTCGACCCGACCACATTTCGTTCTTATCACGGAATTTTTAATTTCCTTTTTTAACATGGACCATTAATCAGTTTTCATGATATCATTTTTATCGTCGTTTTTTCTTCCATCAACAATCACGTTATTCGCACATTGAATTTCTTTCTTCTGTCAGTTTATTAATAGATTTATTCGCATCTCTCTCTCTCTCATAGAAGTAGATAATAGTACACTAGAATGGAAGTTTGATATCTTGCCTATGTACAATGATGGCACATGGAAAAATCTATGGTTTGTAGATCAGATTCGATCTAAAACATTGATTCATAGTCAAACTACAGTCCGTTTCATAAGAAGTGGATCATCCTAAAATATGACTAAATAAAACATAAGTATGATACAGAAAGCATTTTTCATGTTATTTCATGTCCCTAATATATTTAAATGTCCTTATATAATCTGATAAGCTATGATACAGTAACGGTTCTTAAGAAGCTAATATTTTGTGGCCCTACCCTTATTGTCAATGACATTACCAATTCGTCTAGGCATTGATTCGATGATATCGTTGATTTTTGACTGATCTAACTTTCTATACTCTCTTTTTAACTGTGACGTAAGTTGTGATGCGCCATCTGTAGGTAGCAGTGAACGACGAACGTTACGTTTTAGAATACTCCATACATTTTCTATGGGATTCAGGTCAGGAGAACGAGCTGGCCAAGATAATGTCCTAAGCCCTAATTGAGACTTGCATAAGTTGACTCTATTACTCCTGTGACACGTAGCATTATCATCCATAAATAACCAAGTTGATGGATCACCAAGTTGATCTGTCATTTGGCCAATGTTCATTCGTAAAACATTTACATAGCGTTCAGAATTCATGGTTCCTTGCTGTATGTGAAGTTCAGAGCGGCCATTGGTCCAAATGTCAGCCCAAATCAGTAGAGTCGCACTACCTTGTACCCGGGGACGATGTAAATGTCTCGGAATTTCCTGATCAGATTTTATCCATAATCCCAATCGACCATCACTATCCTTCAGACGGACTGATGCCTCATCAGACCAGACAACCCGATCCCATTGATTTCGCCAGTGACAATGACTCATTGCCCATCTGAGACGTCTTTTTGTATGCTGATCTGATAATTCGATCTGAGAGGGCCTCTTACAGCTCTTGAAATTCGACTCAATAAGTCTTCTACGAATAGTGGATTTACAAACAGACGAGTCTAGTGCAACCATCTCAGTTAACGAGAGACTTGGATCAACTTTAACAAATCTCAAAATTAGGCGGTCTCTACGTTTGGATGTTTTGCGTGGACGGCCAGAGCTCTCTTTACGACAGAGTCGAAAATCATCATTATGCCATCGATGCACATTTGTGTAAGGGACATTTAGTCGCTTGCTTGTAGCTCGCAAAGAAGACCCTAGTTCTAGCAAGGCTGACACTTTGCCTTTTGTGAATGCGATCTCGTTATTGTTCATTTGTGCTTTGTATTGTTTTCAACCGGTAAGAGATAAATTTCTAGCTGAAAGCAATCAGGAGTGCTGCCAACACCACCGCAGCGAAGTCAGGAAGCTATGGAACACGAAGTCCAGTTAATCACATGTAGCAGTTACATTATTGTTGATGAATAATGGTGCTATACTGGCTCTGATTGACCGATATTCTTTATTTTTGTTTTGCTTGATAGCTTTTGGCTTGTAGAATAACATATTACATAACAAAGGAAACAAATGTAATTTTATAAGAGTGAGGTATGATTTTGTGTAACATTGCTAAATGAAGATCAAATTATCTACTACTTTTTTATCTATAACAGGAAAACAACTCAATATTCATGCTTGAAATTTCCAACAATGATATTAGTAAGCACAACTGACATATCTTCCAAATTTCAGAGAAATTCGTTCAAGTTTGGCGGAGTTGGACAAAGTTGAAGTTAAAGCGATGTTTAAGGGTGATCCATTTTTTATGAAACAATCTGTATTTGCCAAGTTGGTTGTGGAAGTTGTTGGCAGCAAATTAATGCAGGATTTTTATGAAAATAATATTAAGTGAGATGGTGGCATTGTTTCATGTGGTATAGCCTACTATTCCCTGGGTTGGTATATTGTGTCGATTTGCAGCAGTCATTAACAACTATTTTTCAAAATTCGAATTAAAAATTGATCCACAAAGTCATAATTGAAAGTGGGCGGTGCACTGGTTGTAACAATATCTCAAGAATTCAATAGAAAAAAATTCTAATTATAGGATGATTTCTCCTTCATACGGTTAAGAAACCTAGCGCATTTGTCGAATAAACACATTGAAAGCTTCTTCACTGACAATAATTTCTCAGATAAGTGAATAGTCGCTGGAACTTTTCAATTAATCATTAAAGGACACAGGTGATATAGTGTGATGATATTTTGGAAGCTGATATTCGAAAGCATATAAAGATTTTGAAAATTGTTCAAATATAGTGAACAGGGGAGCCCTTTCAAGTAAAATGAATACTCTGAGATTTCTTGACCTCTGATTTCAAGCTGGAGCAATGTATGTTCTGTAAATCGACATTGCAAGTCCCATGTGTGACTGATAATACTCTTGATAGATTATAGGAGCGATATTTCAAAATGATGAACGTACAGAACGTTTTAAAGGATTTGTTTCTTTGTCATCCTGTCGCCGCAGTATTTTGTAAATTCACTATTTCTTTTGTGTATGATCTTTGGACAAGGGGCAGCAATCCAGATCACAATTTGGCGTGATAAATATAAATACAAATAAGAAAACATGGAAACCAGCTCGCACAATTTGCGTTTTGCCCCAACTTAGTTCCCCCGGCGTGTGCCATAATTTTCATGCAATTTCCATTCTAGGACTTTCTATGGTACTGTTAATTTCTATGCTCTCTCTCAGTGTTTGATTCTTTGCTGACCGTTAATTTTCCTTTCTCTTTTTCACAAGATGTTGAATATCTCGTTTACGGAACGAAAATGGCGTAGGCTGACCGGCTACATATATACATGTACATGTACACAAGAAATATGAACATGAGAACGCACATAGGAACGACGCAGGGAACGGCACACAGGAATAACGAGGATAGGATACGGGCACATGGGTTAGATTGAAGCGAGGAAACTTTAGATACATTAACATATAAGCATTAACGGAATTGAATCTCATTATGGAATTGGAATTGAATTGAACTGTTTCGACTGGAATTGGAATTGAAATTTCTGCTCTGGAATTGGAATTGGAATTAAAACATTTCAGTGGAATTTTCCAGCTCTGCAGATGGCATCCCGGTTTCGGTCTTCAAGCATCTCTCACTTGAGCTTTCTCCACTTTTATCTAAACTGTTCTGTAGATGTGTATCCACCGGTGAGTTTCCCTCTTGTTGGAAAGGATATTGCTAGCTTCCTTGAAACTCAGAACCTGCTATCAGAAGAACAGTATGGCTTCAGACACTCGATTAACTGCAGTTCCTCTTTAACATGTGAGTCGTAATCTAGACAGATAAGGTGAGACGAGGTCAGTCGCCCTGGATATTTCCAAGGCATTCGGCAAAGTTTGGGATCAGGGACTCCTTTGGAAGCTTAAGTCTTAAGGAATTACTCCACAAACTTCTTTACTTAGTGACCGGAAGATATCTGTTGTCTTAGATGGCCAAAAGTCTTCCAACAAGGTTGTCAATGCAGGAGTTCCTCAAGGGTCAATTTTGGGACCCATTCTCGGCTGCACATCAACGACCTCCCAGACTACCTAGTGAGTAAATTGGTGATGTAAGCAGATGACACGACACTCTTCAATTCCAATGAGCGACTTGCTAAGAACACTCAGCAATGTCAGCGGTTATGTGACGTTCTTAATGAAGACCTACGTAGGGTCTCCGAATGGAACGCCAGATGGCTTGTTTCTCTCAATCATTCAAAACCTCAAAAATGTATTCTGCACTCACGAGACTTGATGATGGTTAACATAGCATTACGATGTGAAATGATGGGATCAGAGAACAAGATTCCATCTCCTTCCTTGGATTGGCGGCTACGAAAGATTCGTCATGGAAACCGTACATGTACATCCAATCCATTGGCAAGCAAGCAGCTCAATGCATTGGTAGTCTCTATCGTGCCAGCAGCTATCTTCCACCACAGACTGTCTGCTATCTTAACAAGTTCACTATTCGTCCTCTGATAGAGTATTGTTGTCATCTGTTGGCCTGGGCCACACAAACGCATCTTAACCTCCCTGGAAGGGTTGAGAAACGTGTCAAGAATCCTATGGGTGAAAAACTTGCTAACAAGTTGCAGCCTCTCTCCGTCAGACGGGATGTTGCTTCACCCAGTCTCTTCTACAGATGCTATTTCGGTAGAAGCAGCTCTTCAGTAAATGAGTGCGTACCCAAACCTAAGATCTCCAGAAGCACACGCAGAGCTAATGCACTCACATGCTATCATGTGAGCTTAGAACGCGCATGTATTGTGAGTCGCTCGAAAACCTTTTTTGTTCGCGCGGCACAGCTTCCCCAGACCACATTCATTGACCAATATAATATTGATACTTTCAAGATGCGTGTGAACAGGTCTCTAATGGGAACAGCTTAATCAGATTGTAGAAGATCTGTTTTTTTCTTATATTTATTTAAAGTAGTACAATTTATTACTTTTTCATTGAGTGACCCCTAGCTTCCTTAATAGCTCATAGCTGTGCAAGGGGTGAAAATTTTGTAAAAGAAGGATCATACCTTTCACTTTCAGAGACCCTAGATGACATGAACAAATTCAACGATGCAAGTTTCTGTCCTTCCTTTATGCAATTAACTCCATCGTACATTTGGTTCACAATGGATTTGACCTGCTTTGTTCGCTTTGGCCGCTTCTGCTTCACAAATGTAACTACGTTCTTTACGAGTACCAGTACGCGACCGTACTTCTTTTGTCTGAATTCCTTTCGAGGCCAAGCACTCCTTTTTTGGGACTGCAATCGTCGACTCTATTTTCTATTAATCTTGCTTAGGTCTCTGGAGATTTGTTTTCCTTATCCTATGGTGTCCCGCTTTCGAGCTCGATCCTTTGCTTTGATAGCCTGCTGCTTTTGCCTGTTGATCATGTTTTTTTTTGCTCGGTGATATCTATAATATTCTCTTCGATATTTCTTTGACCCATCAATAGATTGCTCAATAGCCGAATCATCTGAAGGAATCATGGGGACTTTTTTCTCACTCTTTACCTTTTCTATCTGACTATCAGCATTTTTCGTGCTTTCGGTTTAATCGTGCTGCTCTGGAGGAATAATCCTTCAATTCTTTCGAGATTCACGCACATTTGCTGCATATTTCCTTCGCCGTCATTCTGTGGATTGGTGCGGAGAGGGGAAGGATGCTTCGGTGGGAGATCTATCTCGCCTGGTAACTAATCTATCTCTTAGGGTCCACTTCTGCGTAGCCGTTCTTCCTGAAAATAAGGTTTTAATTCTGCACAATAAATAGAAAATAGGCAGTAGGCATGTCAAGGATATACATGTAGGTTAGGCTATGTAACTTGTATCATTCGGCAACACGACAATCTCATTTATATATGTGCGAACAGCGTTATGTCTGCAACATTATTTCATAAATCCATTAATATACTGTATATAACTAGCATAGAAATATTTTGAGTAGCGGTTGATACAATGTATTCCATAAATTTGATAGGAATTTAAATAAAAGAAAAAAATCGGATCAATCAAGTTAATTATGATTATCAAAACTCAACAATGAGTATTATTTACTATGAAATCATCGAAAAATGCTCAGAAATTGGTAGAAATAAAGAGAAAAGGCGAGAATTAAGTGGGGATTTACTCCAAAACATTCATTAAGTTTATCATTTTCAAATGATGATGACAATAAGTACTTAATCGGAAGAACACATAGGATAGAGCGGGTTTATTAGGGCCACGGTGAGTTATGGGCCACCTCACCAAAAGCCATGCTTTCCAACCTGAAAATCAATTTTCGAGCATATGTGAACGGAAACATTCTAAATAAGAACATGCGGTGTTTCTCACTGCCCAATTAATTTTTTTACCCCAAAGTAGGTATTTACGAAATTTCGAGCGCTCTCTTTGTATGTTTTTTTTTCTCCTGAGCAAATTATGCTTGAGCACCAATTGAAATTTTAACAGTGGAAATGTAGCATGGTCAAATCTTCGAGATTTTCGAGGGTTTGGCTGAAATATGTTGACATTTTTAGTAACAACTGATTTTGTAAGTATACTTGTGGTGGGGAGTTATGGGCCAAAAAAGTCGCCAAAATATTATTTCCCTTCATTCTACTCAAGCGCAAACATATCCAACAGGAAAATGAGTTTGTAGTGTTTTTCGTGTAGTGTGAGATGTTCAGCAATCGGGAGGACGTGTGTTTCGTCATGTAGGTGTTGTATATTTATGTCGCTTGTGCATCCTGTGGCGATCCTGAGCGCTTTGTTCTGTATTGCTTGTAGTTTTTCGATGTTTGTTTGTGAGTGGTGACCAGACTGTATGTCTAATCCAAGAGGGGACGTGTGATGGCCTTGTAGGTGGCCACGATGGCCTCTCGCTGTTGTCCCTAATTGGTGGAATTGAGACATGAAAGAATGCTTAGGGTGTGTTTTTTCGAAAATGTTGTTGACGTGTGTTATATATCATGTATATTGAGTGTCTAGGTTAACGCCCAGGATTCGGTTGTTGCTGAAGGCTGTGAGTGTAGTGATATATTAACAACAATGAAATTAAATAAACGATAGATCAAATTGTCTTACAAAAGATGTGTGGCTGGTAGGATTCGAACTTACGACCAAGGTTAACTAGACCTGCGCTCCACCAACTGCTGATTTCTTGAAAGTGGGAGGCATCTTATAAAATGGTAGCACTAGGAACTTGATATCGTTGTCCTTTGCACATCTGGTCACGTGTTTACTTACAGGTAGGATGGAATACCTGGCATCAAGCACTTGTTGTCGGTGCACCGTCATTCGGTGTCGAAGGCTGTCTCCGGTTTGTCCGATGTAGTACTCGTTACACCCTGTACATGTTAACTAATAGATGACATTAGTTGACAAACAAGACATGTTAGATCTTATTTCGAAAACAATGTTAGTGTCACCGACTTTAAAATTGTACTCTTTCCTGTCATAAGAATGTCACAGCACTTACAAAGAGGCTCCTCACATGTATGAACACCAGTGATCGTGCAGCGGTTATTTCTGCTAAGGATACGTAAAAGGGGTTTGGGTTGTCGGAAAGTTCTTTTTTATCTTTAAAGCTTTTACATACTGAAAGGGAATTCAGTGCTGGAGATATGACCTGGTTGAAGATGCTTGGGTTATTCGGATTAAATGTTTGCACAAAATTCAAAATGTTATCATCGTTGAATTTTTGTTTTGCTATAATAGTTGTTTTATTTTCTTGGTTTCCTTGTTTTGTTTTATCAATTGCGTTCTCAATCAAATTACAAGGATAGTCTAATTTCATCAGTCTGTGCTTCAATTCGTAAAAGCGTCTTTCTCTCACAAGATATATATTTATAGATATATATATATATATATATATATATATATAATAATGTAAAGTAATACGACACTATATATATATAAATACGAAATGTGCTCTCCTGCCCCACCGAGAATTGTACTCTCCTGCCCCACTTGTACATGAAGGGACCAGGGCCTACAACAATCGTCGGACCAGGCATTTGGAGGTGCTCTGACTGTCATATATCTTCATTCATATCAGTACATATCACAGCACAATCATATTCCGCAAAAGCTAACTCTAAATATGAAAATTGAGGGCCTACAGCAATCGATCGTCGGACCAGGCATTTGGAGGTTCTCTGACAGCCATAGCACTTCTTTCACATCAGTACATATCAATGCACAATCATATTCCGCAAAAGCTAACTCTAAATACGAAAATTGAGGGCCTACAGCAATGGACGGACCATGCATTTGGAGGTGCTCTGACTGTCATATATCTTCATTCATATCAGTACATATCACAGCACGATCATATTCCGCAAAAGCTAACTCTAAATACGAAAATTGAAGGGACCAGGGCCTACAGCAATCGTCGGACCAGGCATTTGGAGGCGCTGACAGCCATAGAACTTCTTTCACAACAGTACATATCAATGCACAATCATATTCCGCAAAAGCTCATACGTGGGGCAGGAGAGTCAGTGGGGCAGGAGCGTACAGTTGTGGGGCAGGGGCGTACATTTCATAATCGTCCGTGGGGCAGGAGAGTACAATTCGGTGGGGCAGGAGCGCATATTTCTTATATATATATATATATATATATATATTTATACGAGGGGTGATTGAAAAGTTCGCGGACATAGAAAAAAGCATATTTCGCATACGATACATATTTATTTTTCGACATAATCGCCCCTACAATCAACGCACTTAGCCCAACGGTGCTGCAATGCGCGGATCCCTTGCTCATAGAAGTGTGAGTCTTCGGAGTCCTCCATGACGTCACTGTTGGATACGAAGTGCTGACCACTGAGCTCCAGTTTCATTTTTGGGAAGAGATGAAAGTCCGATGGTGCCAGATCAGGAGAATAGGGTGGATGGGAAATGATGTCAAACCCACAACCTTAGATGGCAGATATGGCGGTAGCGGAGGTGTGAGCAGGCGCATTGTCTTGATGGAAGAGCACGCCTTTCGTGAGCTTTCCTCTCCGCTTGATCTTGATCTGCACTCGTAACTGCTGCAACAAATGAGCGTAGTACTCGCCAGTAATTGTCCGACCAGTCTCTAGGAAGTCCAACAACAAAACTCCCTTCGAATCCCAAAAAATGGAGGCCATGACCTTTCCCGCCGACCTGGTGACCTTGGCTTTCCGCGGAGTTGGTGATCCTGGGTGCCTCCATTGTTTCGATTGTTCTTTCGACTCTGGCTGATAGTGGTGAACCCAAGTCTCATCCATCGTAATGAACCGGTCCATGAAATTTTCAGGATCTCTTACGAACAGCGCCAGGTTGTCCCTTGAGATGAGAAAGCGGGCTCGTTTTGTTCTCTGGTGTGAGCAGTCGTGGCACCCATCGAGCGGAAACTTTGTTCATGCCAAGTTCATGATGGATGATGTTATGGACACGCTCTTGTGAAATCTTCAGTTCGAACGCAATCTTTCTCTCGGTTGTACGGCGATCATCAAGAATAATCTTTCGAACATGATCGATCACATCTTCTGTGCTCACTGTCACTGGTCTTCCACAACGGGGATCATCTTCCAAGCTCTCTCTTCCTTGCTTGAATTCTGAAGCCCACTTCTTGACTGTGGTGTAGGACGGAGCTTTCTCACCAAGTGCTCCAACCATATCATCATGAACCTCCTTTGGTGTGAGTCCTTTCAAGTCGAGATAACGAATGACAGCTCGATTTGAAACGTGATCCATCTTACGCAACACTTATCTGACTAAATGACTAATAAGTTAGTAACTGAAGTTAAGTAGCTGTGGTTTACCAACAGTTAACCGGATCGACTGATCACTCGTCATGCGCCGTCAGCACATTCCATTGCATCAATCCACATGTGCATAATGGCCTGGCTTTAAGCTTTCTATGTCAGGCCGCGAACTTATCAATCACCCCTCGTATAATATATATATAACAGTCCGCCCCCCATCCCTATCGAACCAAAGCTTATCCCTCAACACCCGCTTCAAAAGAGGCCCTTGGAGCTGTCGGGTTTTTGATGGGCCGGCCGCCTGTTCCCGCGTGATGACTGGTGCTCCTCATCCTCCTGGCGGGAGAAATCGTGCAATATCCCTCCACCGACAAACCGACGCGAGACCATCACTCGGCGACAATCCTGAGCCTTCCCTTTCTGGTTGACATCTAAGACCTACCGAGACTGTGATTGCGTTCACGTCAACCGATTTGGTACATTCCACCTCTACCGGACTTCAACATGACTGCGACGTGGCTAATCGTCTGAGCGTACTCCAATGTGAAGAACGAATGATTTGCCGCGGATCCTACTTGTGGCCTATCAGGCTACAACTTCCACGTCGTCAGTGGAAACTCCTGAACCGCTTCCGGACAGGTGTAGAGATCTGTGCTGATACTTTATATAAGCCTTAGCTTTGATTTTTGTGAGAAGTCCTTGCTCAGCCTACCCATCTTTTAGCAATCTCCTATTTCTTATGTTAAAAGATAATTTTTGTGGTGTGCGATTGCGAAATCGGTAGGGGATTTGACTAGGCTCCTATGGAACCGAATATGGTGGCGGGGATGTTCAGAAGGTTGGGAAAAGCGATTACGAAACTGTTGCACGATACCTAGACTATGTACAACTCATAAATGGCATTTCTTGTCGAAAGTTATCTTAGGTACCAGTATCTTATCAGAAAACGTGTGGATTTTCTATATATTCCCAAATTGTTTTGTGATGTGGTTCAATTCGAAATTTCGGAATAGATATCTAGGACTGTCGCTGAATTATCTTGGCGAAATTGTACAATTGAAATAGCTCAAAAAGTGGCCAAACATAGAGAACATTTGTACCAAGCTGAGAATTGGCAGATACATTCCTGACAGTACTTGCAGTGACCAGAAAAGAAACCCACCGAAATCTACCCCGACACATTTTTTTCTACAGGTCCGCATATTGCGCATGTAGTTGATTATATACAGGATGGCGCACGTCAAAATCGTGTCGGTTCCTCAAGTTAGAAACAATAACTATTTGCAGTCGATCTAGATGATTTTGTCCATTTACATGTACTATACCTTCGAAAAATTCTGGTCCAACTATTTCACTTGAAGATATCCCGGCCCATTATGTAAAACCAGGTAGGCTCAGCTGTGATTTCAGCTTTTTTATAAGGATTCACTGTGTCCCAATAAACACAGTTATATGTGTGCTTCACGTGCAGTGAATGAATGAGGACTCGTGGCCAAAGAAGATCTTGTCCTTTGAAAGCTCCTGGATAGAACCCACGAGGTCGCCACAAGAAGAGATGGCTTGATAACATCAAGAAGGATGTGCGAAAGCTCAATCTTCATAACATCAGCCCACAAGACCGAACAGCCTGGAGAAATGCCATCAAGGTAGACCACTATTCGACAGCGTCCAACCATCGCAAAGACAGTGAAAAGAAGACGTTGAACGTGGAGTGAGTGCTTCGTCAATCCAAATTATCAAATCCAAGCATTCAGAATTCTTGCGACATTCATTAATTAACAAACAATGCGCAAAATTGTAAGCGCCCATCAGTATCGTCTTCTAATAAGCCATGAACCAAGTGCGGTTTGTAGCTCATGTGAAATACTTTGCAGCGATCTTCGGCCTATTCCAATTCATTACTGCGGCGTCTTGTTGATAATTTAATATTTGAATTCTGTGCTTGTTATCAATTTATCATAAATCAGTGTTTACTTTTATTAGGCATTGCGTGTCTCACAAACTCTCAGTTCATACTTAAGCATTTAGATTTTTTATTAAATCATGACAATCTGGCCTTATTTTAATTTGCTCTCATTATACAGGGCTGCCACTCTTCCGGTTTTTTTTGTTGATGAAGTAAGTGAGAAAATGTTTTACCAAGAAACAAATAATTTGTATTTTGAACTATTTTAGATTTTGAAGGGGTTCCTTTTGAAGGAGCCCTCTAAGTTCGCGAGGGGCCCTTTTGAGACTGCATAGGGGCCCCTGCAAGATCGTGAGGGGGCCCTTTTGAGACTGCGAAGGGGCCCCTTTAAGATCGCGAGGGGCCCCTTTCAGATCGTTAGGAGCCCTTTTGAGACTGCGAAGGGGCCTTTCACTTGTTGCAAAAGCTGCTAAGTTTCGGCGAAGACAACAGCGAAAATTGAAATCTCGCAAACAACTGCAGAAGTGATAAGGATTTCTTTTCGTGCTGACATTGCGTTTACTTTTGCCATCGCAGATCAACCTTTATCAAATAGCTGTCACAATCTTGTTGAAAAGCTAAAAGTTGTTCTTAATGCAATTGTTGTAATTATGTAATTGTTTTTTATTGTTTGAAGTACTAGAGATGAGAGCAAGGTTTGATTTGAATCATTGCCGGAGTTACAAGTACTGATGAAGTTTCTTTAGGCAACTTCGACTGCAAGCGTTTTTGGCTTTTCATCCGCCATCAGTGCAGTAAATCAGCAACTCACTCCACATACCCATCGGTAGGTGGATGTGCTTGGAAATCCGGCAGCTCAGCTTCGTGCATGAACTGCAAATACCAATTAGCTATTTGTATTGGTGTTGGCAAATTTCAAATTTTGGAAACGAACTCTACAGAATGAGATTTGAACTGCATGTATTTCATTAATTGTAGATGTCTGTATTTCGGATGATGATTTGTTTACATGTGAGTTACTGATTCTTCACAGGTATACTGCACTGATGACGGCTTGAAATCCAGAGACGTCAGTATTTCCCGTAATGGATTGTATCAAATGTTGCTCTCATCTCATTTCAGAGTAAATAGTATATCAAGTTGCATGGCTTCTGTAATGTGTAATATTTGGGCACAATATAGAACAACGGTGCAAAGCTTTGTTTTCCAGTTCATCCAAATGCATAGGATGACTCTAACGCACCATATCTTAAACGTGCCCAAAAGAAAAAAGTCACAGAGCATTGAATCTGGTGGTATCGGAAGCCAATCCAAAGGCTCCTATGACGGTCAATCCAAGAATTAAGAAAATTGCTGTTTAAATAATTTACGATGGGTCTGTAGTAGTACGCTGGCATCCCATCTTGCGTGAAGATATTCCTATCCTTCATGGCATTCGGTACATTTTATACAGCATAGAAAGGAAGATTTTATCACACATTGACGATTTCTCGAAAGAATAATGGCTCTCCCAAAGAAAATGGCATACTGAAATGCCTGCCCAAGCATTTAGACCGCGTTGACCATGGAGTTTGTATGAAGATGTTTTCTGTGACCAGACCGCTCTGCTGAAGTAGTCTTCCAAACGTCGAACAGCTAAACAGCAATTTCCTAGTGGTTTCATGAAAATTCTTCACAATAAGGACGGGATCTTGCACCGTGTGACGTCATGGCACGATTAATAGAAAATGACAAACCTGCACGAGAATAATGCATTAGAAATTTGAATGTAAAATTTATAAACGAAATGAAGAAAGTTGTCTTTGAAACAGTTACCGGGTAAGCAAAATCATCCATAGGCCTACATGTAGACTTCGATAATATGCAGTCTTTATAAGCTGAAATCGTCAATCGTTCAATAACTTCATGCTGATTTTGCATTGGGGGCAGGTAGACGGGTCTTTGTAGTATACTCAGTCCAACCTTCGAAAACGGTTCTCGTGAAAATAGTAGCTGTTCGAGTCATGTATTCTAGTGCACCTTGTTGAAGCTGATGATTGAATAAGCATCAGTAATAATTTTGTACATTTACTTGCTAACTGTGAGGATTCAGAAGCATCTTTGCTAGAACAGACCCAACTTCTGCTTGAACGCTTTCAAAACTTACCGGGTTGTGTGATATCGAATGATCGTAAGTTTCTTACTTTGAGGGGGCCTACGACTACGTAATTTAGGGGGTCCCATTCCGATTTGACTTTCTGGTTTTTATTTTTGATAAAATGGCAGCCCTGATTATAGTTGGAAAGTCTTCAAAGACCGAACTCAATGATGTGTACGCCTACTAAGACTAATTTGTTCAATTTGTGTTGTGCAGTATAGCGTTTATGCGGAATTTTTGCAACTTGAATTCAATTTTAGACATTTTGTTGGTGTCAGGGTACTCCTGAGTACTTTTTTACTACAAATCGTATGCATATTTGAATTCTCAGTTCGCTTTATTTGATGAGACATCCATCAACATATTGTATGAGACTTCATTGTCCGATTCTTCTTCGTCATCTCTAATTTTCGATATCATTTTTCATATTGTCACAACTTCTTGACAGTGTTTAATAGGCACGCTCTTGCACATTTGAGACCATTTTTTACACGAAGACAATGCGATTGAACAATTTCTACGGCATCAGCATCGAATGATTTTGAAGATATTTTATGAAGCTGGTTCTCGATCTGTGGTTATTGGAAACAATTTGCGAATTTTCCTCTTTCTATCCCCAGCTGCTGGACAAAATACTTATGCTTTCAATTATGTAGATCTTTCCATTTTAAAATTTGCAAATGTACCCATAGAGAATGGAAATGGGCAGCTCTATCAGTTGGATGAAACATTTCTAGTCGGAGAGTCTTGGTTGAGGTAGCTGCTATTTTCAAGCATCGATCGTATCGCAAATTGCTGACCTGTTCTTCACTCCGTTCGTTATGCCGTTGTGTGTAGCAAGGAACGATTTACTTTCAGTTTCTTGCATCGCACTTTTGCGATGCAAAATTCTATTCGTATCGTTACTTAAATGACTCGTGTCGCAGTTTGGTGTATTTAAACTTTTTTTAAGAACCTCAAAAAAGCCTGTTGTAGAATATCGTTTGCCACTGTCAGTCAAAATTAATTAATGCCATTATGTAAGCTTGCATGGTTTTTCTGTTTACTACAGCATCACAACACAATTACTAATTGACAATGTCTTCATACATGTATTATTCAATAATAGCCACCACCGAAAAAGTCATCGAGAGAGCCAGGCCGTCGAGGCTGGGAAAATTTTTAAGATCTGGTTTTGTAATGAGAAATCACGCGACAATCCGCACATAAAACAGTCACGATTAGCTGCATCGCAATCTGTGCGATAAAATTTTGAAGATGCGTCGCAAATGGTACAAACTACATCGCAAACTGCGATGCGATGCCGGTTGAATCGTTCCCTTTGTAATAACAAATGTTTTGTAACCTGCCTCTGAGATCTCATCCGCTGTTGTCTCTTCGGAGTGAAAAGTGTCCCTAGGGGATTGCAATTCATCAGATCGTTCTAATTTCCCATGAAATGCGCATTTCCCGTGTCCGAAAGTAGCAGAAATTGTGTCGCAATCACCCCAGGCGTGTATGAACAGAATGTGCTTCGAAATGATGTTTCCAATATTCTTCATAATATCGAGGAGGGCATGAAATCGAATTCCAGCATTCGAACGTTCCATATAACTATATCATTCATATTTCTTTGGTCATAATGATGAATGAGGAGAATCTTATGTCTGAAACGACAGTCGTAGACCTTACCTTCGCAGCAGATTCCAATTCTTTTCGTGCGATCATGTTGTCGGCGCCGCCTCCGTCACTTTGAAACACATCCTGTCCATCAAGTCGATGTGTCTGAATGAGCGTTCGATGAACTGAGCTTTATTGAACTTGTTTGAAAGAATTATTTTTTGATTTTTATGAGCAATAATATATGAAATCCTTTTATCTCGCTGATGTACTTTTGCAAGTAGCTCTCCTTGCATGCTCTGCATTCCTCGTCGAGGGAGCCCTTCTATAACCATCGGGAGCAATTGTTGACTTGTCGCAGCGTTCCATGACATATCTTGGTGCTTTTCAGGAAAGAGTTGATATGGTGCTCCTGTCTTCCGCCTTTTCTCCTGGTCCCGCTGCCAGGAATGAAAAGAGTATCCAAGCGAATTTGCACCATTGAGGGTTGAATGTCAATATCAAAGAGTCGAAGATGTGGTAGGGAGAATTCATTATGCCTACAGCTCGTTAATGGATCATAACAGGCAGGTCGGGCTCATCAGCAAGTCTGCCGAGCTGGCTGGTCGCATGGTTGCAACGCTCTGGTAATTTGGTCTACTTTGCCTCGTTCTGTGGTGTATCTGCGTCACCTTTCGCCGAATTTGATATCCTCGTGATCCTTGTCTTGTGCTCATTACCGTTCATCCGCCGCCCTGTGCTCATCGTCATTACTTCGTCCGATTTTTGGGAATATTTCCACCTTTCCACTTTGTGTAGTGAGTTGTGTTTGCCGGTTGGTTTGTGACTTGGATTTCGTGTCTTCGGTGTGCAATACAGTGAATTCTCTGAAAGTGATGAGTCAATTTTCTGAAATCATCTGATATTTACTAGCTTGCTATTCATGGCCTCGCCATCTGTAAGAAATACCAGATCGAATTCTAATGCGTCAAAATGTGTCACGGTTGCTGACTTGAAGTCGGTCATGGACGCAACGAAGAACGAGATAATCTCGACGTTGAAGTCGGAAATAGATCAACTAAAGAGATCTGTTGAAGACTTGTCCTTGCGAGTGAAACAGGTTGAGGACAGATATCAAGCACTGCATGATAACTCTAACAGTAATTCACAAGACATCAAAGACCTTCGCACTGAGATGTACAAGCTAGGAGAGTTCGCAACTGAAAAGTATTACAAGGAATGGGAAACTTCCAGAACGCATGACTGACAGCAGAGGTATGCAAGAAGGAAGTTTATTGTTATGTCTGGCTTGCCTGAAGATAATGAGGTACGCTTGACTAGAGAATGTCTCATGATATCATGAAAATAAAGCAGATTTTTCAAAAGTTTGATGTGTGTGATGGTGATGAGACCATTAAAGAGGTTAATCGCATCGGAAGAATTTCTACCAATCGTCCACGTCTTTTGAGATTTAAATGTTGTGACATGAAGACTCAGTAGTAAGGAAGTGACAAACACCAGATAGCGCAAGATGGCCGCCATCGCTGACGTCCCCCCCCTCTGGAACGACAGAGGTTGTAGTCTGTCGTGGTGTGCCGGCCAGGTTGGTTCACGTTCGCAAAATGTTCGCTGACGTCCCCCCCCCCCTCTGGAACGACAGAGTGTCGTGGTGGACTTGGGCGACCGCCAGGATTAGTCTTGAGGCTATAGTGTGTGATGTTTTTCGTGCAATCTGCTGAATGTTGGGTTGTAAAATGGGCTGTTTCGAGTGGAAGGAGTGCTCGGATGGGAAAACGGAGGCCAGATTCGGATTCAGCGTGAAATTCTGCATCGGTATGGTGAGTTTCAAGTCAATCGGAGAGAAAAATTTTCGCTGACGTCCCCCCCCCCTCTGGACAGCTCGCTTCGATTTTGGCTTCCAGTGGACGGATTTTGTCGTGCCATAGCTCGTTTGAAAGCTAAGAGTGAGACAAATTCAGTGAAAGAATCGGCTTGTTCCTATCTGTCTTCGTTTAGATGTGAGACGCCATTTAAGATTTTGGGACATTGGCGAAAAACGACCGAGTTAGAATTTGGGACGTTTTGGGCTGTAGCTTCAAAACGAAGCATCGGATTGGAAAACGGATTTCAGATTTGGAATCAGCGTGAAATTCTCTATCTGTATGGTGAGTTTCAAGTCAATCGGCGAGAAAAAGTTTCGCTGACGTCCCCCCCCCCCCCGGCACCGATCTTCCAACTTTGGTTCTAGAGATCGTAGAAAGTCGTGCAATAGCTCGTTTGAAAGCTAAGAGTGAGACAAATTCAGTGAAAGAATCGGCTTGTTCCTATCTGTCTTCGTTTAGATGTGAGACGCCATTTAAGATTTTGGGAGATTGACGAAAGACGATCCCCCAAGAAACAGAATTCCCCAAGAAGAGAATTTCCCAAGAAACAGCTCCAGCAGGCGAATGAAGGCTCGGATTGGTAAACGGAGGCCAGATTTGGAATCAGCTTGATGTTATTGTCCAATGAGGATCATCATCCAATGAGAATCAAGCATTTCTTTATAAATAGCGAGCCTTCCACAGTGAGAATCATTCCATCGTTGAATCACACGAGTGACGGACGCACATTTTTTCGCTCTCTCTATTCTATTATCCAACTAAAATGGTAAGTCGCTACTTCCCTCCCTCTCCTCCCTTGAACGTAAACTTAATACAATCTTTTTTCATTTTCAGGCATCTACTCCATCTGCTGCACTAGTAGGACAAAATGGCGGTCAAACGTTACAAGGTTCGCTACGGTCAGATCATCTACAACTGAGGCCAGTGGAAGAAACAACCAAGGTACATAATCCTACACCGCTACAGTGTAAATTTAAACAAGTCTTGCGTTATGACGATCATAGCGTAGTACTCCAAACGGGAATGCTCCCTTCCACGGATGTCAAGATAATGCGCAATCAGTATGGGGACTACATACTGATCCCCGTGAGTCCATACATTCGCCGCCAACTTGATATTATTGAGGAGTATGTGACATTAAATATGGACATTCCTACTCCTCTTGCTCAAGAGTGGAAGGCTAGAGATGACAAGGATACTCCCTATAGAAAGATTTGGGATGGTAATCACATTTGCCTACCGGTATCACATTGGTGTACTTACTATAAGAAGGAGGGAGATCAATCAATACCCATCAGATGTGATGAGCTCGGAGAAGGTACTTGGGATATCCTTTTCAAAGTGAATGGGCTATATTATGGTCGGCATAAGGATAATAAAATAGCCTCTCTCTCCATGCATATGGAATCCATCCTATATATTCCAAAACCACCCAACGTGGACGACATAATTGATCAAATCCTTAACAGCAGTGGCACGAAGCGCAAGTCGGAGAAGAATGCTGCATCAAAACGCAAATCAAAGAAGGAGAATTACTAGTCCTTTCCTAACTCTACCCTATGACAATTCGCTTATGTGCTTTGAGTGTCGTAGACGTGGTCTTATTAGATACATTTTACTTCTTTGTTGCCATCATATCATTTGTGTATTTTGTCGTGAAAAGCATCGATGTAATTCTTCATTTTGTAATATGTTGTAGAACGTTTCCTTAGTTGTGTAATTTCCGTTTTAGGCTTCTATCATCATTTTTATGGATTGTGAGGGTGAACCTGTACAGGAGCTTAGTGCTATTGCTATGAACAATTGGACATATCAGATTGTTAGTGTCTATCATCAACATGCCAACTGCGATCCCAATGTTGATCAATGGGCGAGAAAACACATTCATGGACTTAATCTGAAATATTTGCAAGACTATGGCTTTTCTTGTGAGAGTGCTCTTCTTATTGACTTTAAACGATGGTTAGCTGCTTTCAATGTTATACGCATCTTTTGCAATAATCCTGGTAAGGAGAGGAAAGTATTTCCCAATCTAATCATTGATGATGTTTTGCTCCCGCCTTGGGATAGTAGAGTGAATCAACATTATCATGAAGTCACGAAACGTTTTAAGGATTTGTGTGTTCCTATTTTGTCTGTTCGTTGTAGTAGCTACGTTCATAACCAATGCTTCTTTCCTCCTTACCTCAACACTGCCAAAGTCCTGTATGGTTATCATTGCTCGCTGTATGATAGTTACCAGCTGTATCTATTTTATCTCTTTCAAACCATTGATTTATAATGCATGCTTGTTACCGTTATTCAATAAATGTTACTATGAGAAGAGTTGTTGTTTTCATGCAATGGATGGGTTAGATAAAGGGCGATCATGTCTTTCTCAAACGACTGCGGAACATTACATTTTCATAGGCAAAGTTTAAAAGGAGCTGTTCAAGATTATGTGATAAATTTTCATAAAGATGAGACCGACATCGAAGCAGTGGTCGATGATGCTAGCACTCTATTTCTAGAGTTAATGAATACATTCTCTGATAGCATTGTCATGGCGCGATTAGTTGCGAAAATTAAGTTTAGTCATTTTGGAAAGGAAGAGGTGGAAAGTCGCTCTTTCCATTTTGCTTCTTATTCAATGGAAGTGGTAGATCACCCCGAAGAATTTTTTAAAAGGCATATGATGAAAATTGCTGAACGTCTTAACGCATTTAACCATCATGGTAGCAGTCTAGTGATTGAAGCGATTTCAGATATTCACATTCAACTTTCCATAAAGAAAAATTGAAAATGCAGTGGTACTTGATTGTAGCACAACTGGTTTTCGAGCTATGTCTGCTCACTCTCGAAGTATATTCCTTCTTTACATGTGTCTATTATTTAGAAAAGGCTGGCAAATTCATATCTTCAAAAAGACTTGCTATAGACATCAGTAACGGTGAAACTATGTGTTGTGATGTATGTAAGCGAAAGGATGGAAATGAAAAGCGCATCTTCAAGAGATGTAAGCATGCTTTTTGTCAACGCTGTTTCATACGTAATTGCATTCAACTTTGCCAATGTAACCACTGTGACATTGCTCATTTCGAGTGTCACTTATGTTGCAATAGTTAGTACCTATGCAAATGTGGTAAAGATAGGTTTAGCAAAGACTAACACGGAAAATGGCGAAACGTAAAAGTCAAAAGTTTTCTTCAGCCATTCAAGCTCTCCGACGAATGAAAGCAAATCAGCGATACAATGCTATACGACATGCTAATGATAAATTCATCCGTGAAATTATTTCTCATGTGAGGAAGTTAAGGACGAAGAAATTAGCGCCAAAACAACGAAAGTTACTTAAGCCATATGCTACGAAATTGCGTTTCATCTCCAATCCTAAAGTCGCCCTTCAAAGAAAGAGGAAAACTCTAACACAAAAGGGCGATTTCCTTTCAGCAATACTTCCAATGATAGCTCCTGCCGTGGGCAACCTATTGGGTAATATCTTTGGCTCTAGACGTTAATTATGCAAATGTTGAATCTCAAAGTAATAAAATGGATTTCAGACTTCAATGTGATAAAGTTCTGACTGTATCAGGTCCATCTCATGCAGGTAAAACTGTTTTCACGCTGAATTTATTGGATAAAAGAAGGGAGTTGTTTAAGGAACCTATCAATCGAGTGATTTGGTGTTATGGTATTTATCAACCGTCGCTGTTTCAGGAATTGCAAAGTCGCAACTTTATTCGACATGAAGGAATTATTCCAGTGGATAAACTTCAGTCTAATGATATTGTTGTATTGGATGATTTATTAAAAGAAAGTAGGAATTCAAAAGATGTTACAGATATGTTCACTCGTGCAGCACATCATAAAAGGTGTTTTATCATCTATATCACACAAAATTTGTTTCCTGATGGAAAAGAAGCTCGTACACGAAACCTGAATACACACTATTATGCTATTTTCAAGAATCCGCGAGATAAAAGTCAATTTGAAATTTTAGCGCGACAAGTTGCACCCAGAGGATCCAAAGCCTTAATTGAAATTTTTCAAGCAGCTACTGAAAAACCATACGGTTACTTATTCATTGACTTTACGCAAGAGTGTCCGGAAGAATTTAGATTTCGAAGTGATATTTTGAAAACTCCCATGATTATCTACAAACTATGAGTTCTTATTCTCGCATGATTGTTATTCCTCAGGATGAATATGTACAATTGACTGCCATGCAGCAAGTAAAGCAACCTCTTGCAAATCAAATGTATAGGAAAGAAATAGATTATCAGCAAAATGTTCACATCAAAGATCCACATCGTGCTGTATTATTACAATCGGAAACTGTTGAGCAATTGAAAAACTTGAAGAATAAGATGCGTGACTCTGTATCGACTGCTACACCTTTAGCATCTCGCGCACATGCCATATCTCTTTTCAACAGTATTGAACCCCATCTCAATGTAAATGATAGAGGAGAAATCATTACAGATGAAAATAAAGTGATTGATGCTTCACGTTATGAAGACTTGATTCAGTATGCGACACGTAGAAAGCGCCGTCAGGGCTATGTTCCACCTGGTTGGTCATACTTTCTTAAACTATTGAAAAAGCATAATGTACCAAAATTTGCTTTAAATAATGAGACATTGAAAGAACTTGATTCAACAGTGGCTACTACTCCAATGCTTCAGGCGATGAAAATGCCAACAAATTGGTTTAAGACGTCACCTGCTACATCCCCTCCCACACTCACTAAGCAAACAAGAGGAAGAACTCGACGTAGATCTACATCACCACTAAAACTAGTAAAAGGAAAACGTAAAACAGCTCCTCCTAGGAAATACATGTTCTCAGACTATTAATATGAAGCAGATGTGTTGCTTGCCATGTAATGAGCCGCCAGAGGTGAATGTCGTTGTCACTTGCACTTGCTGCGCCAGCTCTCATAATGAAACCCCTAAGCAATGTGAACACGATCGCAAAACCGCTAAAGCTAAATGCTGCAGTTGTTGTAAATGTAGAAAGGCAAGAAAACGAAAAGATGAGAAGGAGGAAAAAGAGTCAGTCGTCATCGACTGAACGTTTGAAGTCAATCTATTATGATGTAAAACATCCGGCAGGATTTGCATCTATCAAGAAATTATCAAAAGCGAGTGGTCTTCCACAATCACAAGTGAAACGATGGTTAAAGGGTCAGGCTACCTATACACTCCACAAACAAGCGAAAAAGAAGTACCGCACCCGCCATTATATTGTTCATGACATCGATGAACAGTGGCAAGCAGATTTGTGTGATGTTGCCTCCATTTCAAAACATAACTCGGGCAATAATTTTATTTTAACCGTCATTGATATTTTCTCGCGTTATGCGTGGGCTCAACCTTTAAAAACTAAAGAAGGGAAAGGAGTAGCAAAAGCATTCCAAACAATTTTTCGAGAAGGTCGCATTCCAAAAAGAATTCAGAGTGATCAAGGAAAAGAGTTTGAAAATCAGCATGTGACAAGATTATTTGAGAGGCATGACATTGAGTTGTTTAGTGTAAAGAGTGCTTATAAAGCTGCACTCGTTGAACGTTTTAATCGCACATTAAAAAATCGCTTGTGGCGACATTTTACCGCCAACTTGACACAAAATTGGACAAAGGTTCTACAAGATACACTCCATGCCTACAATCACTCTATCCATCGTTCTATTGGACTCAGACCAGTAGATGTAAATGCTGACAATGTAGATAAAGTGCGCGAATCATTCCAACGTAAACGCACTCATGTGAAAAGTGATGTGAAAATTGGTGATAAAGTTCGTATCTCAAAAGTGAAAAGTGTTTTTGCTAAAGGGTACCTTCCGAATTGGACAGAGGAGGTATTTACAGTATCAAGGATTAATCAAAAAGACTCTCCGACCTCCTACAAGTTGAAAGATTACGATAATGAAGAAATTGAGGGTAGCTTTTACCGCGATGAGATTGAGGTAGTCACTGAAAGTGAAACATATTTGGTAGAGAAAATCATTCGATGTAAAAAACGGCAAGGTGAAGAATGGTGTCTTGTTAAATGGACTGGTTATCCTTCAAGTATGAACTCTTGGATGCGTCGTGCCGACATCTTTCATCTAAGTGATCGACAGTGATTCATGCAAAGTTGTAACTAACAATGTTTAGGGTTTGAGCTATGAATCCAACTGCCTCATTTTATTCACGACCCTCCTATGTAAGTGGTGGAGGACAAATTTACATCGGCGCTCGCCGCCAACGTGGAGGTAGCATACTTGGTGCACTGAAATCTGTTGTAGCACCTCTCATATCCAATGTCGGTAGATCTTTAAAACGAAATGTTTTAAGTAATGCCGTTGGCTTTGCTGGTGATGTTGCTAGTGATCTTTCCAGAGGTAGAAGTTTTAAGAGCAGTTTGTTGAATCGTGGGAAGGAACGCGGTTTAAAAACATTGAAGCAGACCATTGCTGGTGTTACTCAAGGAAAGAAATCACCTAAACGAATGAAAAAAGGAAGGAGGAAACATCGCGGAGCTGGTAAGGTGCGATCTTCAGTCAAAAGGCATTCACGCAAACGTCGCAGAGGCTCTAATCATTCATCAGGCGCTAAACGACGACGCTGCCATAACTTCTAATCATGGAGTGTAAAACTTCCGGGTTTTGTTTGTTTGATCAACAAGCCATACAGACAGATATTCTTAGTTCAAGTATTGTAGATTATCATCCTCGAACAGCTGAGAATGCTGGCCCCATTGAATTTGTTATTCCTGGTGGTAGTGATGACTACATAGATTTGAGTTATGCGATGCTTGATTTGAGGTTTAGAATTCAGCAAGCAGATGGAACTGCTATTGACGATGCACATAAAGTTGGACTGAACAATTTACCATTGACTACATTACTTCGTGATGTTTCTCTAACGATTGGAGAGCAGCAGGTGGAAGGTGGTCAAAGCGATTATCCCTATAAATCATATTTCAATCATGTATCACAGTTTCATCCAGCAGCACAAAAAAGTCATATGGAAGCCATGGGATGGTACAGAGATGAAGCAGGAAAATTTGATGTTGAAACAAACAGTGGCTTTGTAAAGCGATCTGCTATGATTAAAGATAGTAGAGTATGTCAGCTATATGGTCCGCTAAATTTAGACTTCTTTAGACAGTCAAAGTTTTTACTCTGTAATACCAGCATGCGACTCAAGCTGACATTGAATAAGCCTGAATTTGCGCTGAATGCATTTGCTAAAGTTGACAATTTTAGAATTCATGTGGAAGATATTGCACTTTACATTCGTCGAGTAGTACCGAATCCAAGTGTCATTAGAGGACATGCTGAAGGTCTTAACCGCCAAAATGCCATTTACCCCGTTCAGCATACAAAGCTTCTCACCTTTACAATTCCGAAAGATCAAAAGAGTTTCATGAAAGATGGCCTCTTTCCATCGGAAGCACCGAAGCTCCTCATGGTGGCAATGGTTGAAAATGACGCATTTAATGGTAATATAAAGAAGAATCCTTTCAATTTTAAACACAATCAGTTAAGTGAAATTGCTTTACGTGTAAATGGTGTGAGTCATCCTGGTCCACCCTACAAACCAGATTTTGCTGCGGATCAATTTATGCGCAGTTATGTTGATTTTATGGATGTCTTTGGCTTTTACAATACGGATGATACCAACGGACTGACTATGAAAGAGTTTAAGAGTGGATATACTATTTATGCATTTGATTTGACTGCTGACAGCGATATTAGTGCACCCTATCGTCAAGCGAACGTGCCTCATAATATTCGTTTGGATTTGACGTTCAAAAGAACACTACCTGAGACGATCAATGTATTAATTTATGCAGTCTTCGATTCAAATATTGAAATTACAAAGTATCGTGACGTGATTCTTCAGTATAATCGTTAATGAGTTGGTTGACTGCTGACGATATTAAGACTAAAGTGCAGCGTAATGCAGACGAAGCGACGTTGAAAGCTTTCGATAATGTCTATTCACTCGATACCTTACCACCTGCAGTAAATCACTATCCCATCTTTATTGTGCTAAACACTCATTCGCAGAATTTAGGCGGTGAGCATTGGAAAGCGATCTTTATTGGAGAAGACCGACGTGGTGAACTATTTGACTCTCTTGCTCAACCTCCAAATATACCAACACAGCAGTGGTTGAGAAAACATACGCGTCAATATCAGCGAAATGAACGCATACTACAACATCCACTTTCATCAACGTGTGGTGCTTTTGTACTGTACTTCATCTTAAAACGTTTACATGTATCTCGATTTGCATCTATTATTCAAAACTTTTCATGTAATCCATCCTCTAATGAAAAAATGATTTGTAAGTTCTATCATGATTTGAAATAAAAACATCATGTTGGAAAAATTGTTTTTTATTTTACAATCCGCTGGGTACGTACATACTCAATGAGATAGTCTAGGATCACATTTGCTTGTACATGAGATTTTAGTCCAGTAATGATCACTTTACTATTATGAAAGATTGCCACATGCACAGGTAACCAACAACTAATGAGAGCTGCAGGAAAAAGTTCGGGTTCATAACACAAATTGTAACTGCTGGTACGAATCTTCAAAAATGATAGACTGTCACTCAATTGAGTAGAGATCACCATATTGTCCACAGTCAGATTCGACATCACACACCTCTCCCTCTTCCATATCCGACGTAGTAGTCTTTGTAGCTCTAAGCGCATTGACTGCGCCGATGAATGAGAAAGGGCGCCGAGAATCTGTACAGTCCCATTTGGGAAGAGTTGAAGATTCCGTGAATTGTTCATCTTCACCACTAACATTTGAGGACGGCCCGGGTAATACTTGCTGTTTGGAAGCTGTTGGTGTAATGTTGTGAGATCGATTTTGGTGTAGAGTCTGAAGCGACGGAGAATGTTGACGATGGTGTAGCGATGACGCTTCATGATGAAAGAATGAGTAAATTGAGCGATGTACCTTCCTTTTATACTTTTCCCAACTACCTTGATGAAATGTGAAGTTAGTATGAAGTTGGGAATGATAGAGTTGAATTCGCCGATTGTTGACGCGCAACCAGATGCGATTTCCAATACGTGAATGTCTTTTCATATAGAAGTATTTCAAATCCTTCATGATATGATGTAGAGATTGAAAATGACGATAAGATAAAGCAAACTCTCTTCTCACATTTCCAGTTGAATCTTTGAAATAGACGTTTCGATCATGATCCGTTTCAATACGTTGTAGGGAATCTAATTTCCAACTCATGGTGCGTGGTAGTCATGTCTGATTAAGATTTGCATAGTAGGGCGATGAACTCACGACGAATAAATGTCATGATGGAGCGATGTATGTATCTTCTATACTTCTCCCAATTGTATTTGCGAAATGAGAAACAGTTTGCGGAATGAGAATGGTAGATTTGAATTTCATTTCTGTAATGTTGAAGCCAAACTTGATCACCTAAGGAGATGAATCTTAATGTTTCAAAATATTCCAAATCCCTCATGATATCATTGAGGTTGACAAATTGTCGCCATGTTAATGTAATACCTCTTGATGTATGACCATGAGAATTTTTGAAGTGTACGTTTCCATCACGATCAACTCTGATATATTGTAGAGAGTCCAAAATCCAAGTCTTCATGATGTTATGCAAAGCCGCAGATCAGCAATATAAAAATGTCATTTTATCATATTTTGCTTAGCAATGCGGCTACAAAGAGATTTACTAGTAATCGAGCCGCACTCTTTTCTACTCCCATTGATCATGCACAACAGCTAAATGGAAATTGGGAAGTGGGTGTCACTCAACTTGTTTATAGCAACTGTGTCTATACTTTTGATCATGAGGTGATGACTATTAATATGAGACGTACAGCTGCTTATCAATGTGAAAAGGGGTGCCGAGTATACATTCCACAGTGGCCAAAGAAAGATCTCTTATCATGTAAAAAGTTTATATATGATTTCTTGAATAAAGCGTGTAAACATATTGTCCAATTTACTCCGCACAATGATGATTATACCTATGTACATCATGTAGTTGAGAAAGATTGGATTGTTGGTTTAAGTCCAAGTTTAAGAAATGATTTAGGCTACCTCGCTAGCGCCTTAACAAGCTATGATAATTTTAACGTTAATTACCACATAAGTGGTCATAAACAGTTAATATATCGAGAGGAAGCTTATTATGTAGATCTTATTCCAAGAAATGAGAAGACGTTGGTGAAGAAGATTGTGATTAAGCCAAGGAAGACAAACATGACTCCTGAAACATTATTGAAGAAATTTAATTATCTCCTTCGAGTTGATGGTAAACAAGTGGCAACATTGACTTATATTAAATCATCTAATCATATTGCAATAAGCAAATTAAATGATGATGATCTAGTATTAGTTTGTTCAAAAGATTTTCATCAGTTCTTGCGACATCGTTCTGCAGCTGTTCATGGAAAATCTGATATGCAACATTTACCATGTGAAAGGTCAAATCAATTTGATACAGAATGGTCCGTATCTTTATACAGAAAGTGTGTAGAGTCTTTAGGTGGTATCTTACATGAAACAAGAGTGTTGATGCCTCGCATTATTACTTCGGTTAAATTGGTTGTAGATTATTTAAATGAAGTGATTAATGACCAACATATTTCATTTTCTGAAAAAGAAGGTACTTTCTCTCTCACTATAAGTGGAAAAGGTATTGAACTAATTATGGATAAAACTCTAATGGACATTTTGGGTTTTGATCAAAATATCTTTAAAAGTGGTACTGTAACCAAAGCTAGCGCAGACATGTCACTATCGCGTCGTATTAACTATTTTCAGATATATTCCAATATTGGTGAAGATGTACGTGTGGGAGATGTTGAAGCTCCATTGCTAGCAATGATACCATACCAGCCAAAAAGCTGCAGTATTTTATCTGAGCATACTTTCAAGAAAGTGCATTATACAAAGCTGAAATCAAACTACATCCCACAAATTGATATTGCCATTTATGACGATGCTGGTGCGTTGATTCCTTTTCATAAAGATGCTGTAACAAGTATCACACTCCATTTCCGAATGAAGAGTTAATGCAAACGTATGCTAATATATTTTTCCAATGTGAATAATATGGAAAGTGAAAATAAGGACTCGTTTCTAATCTACTTGCCCAGTAATGCTTCTATGAATAAATTTCCCAAAAATAAACCATCAGACTATCGAGTAGAATTAAATCGGCCACTGCATTTAGAAGGTGAATGGGAGGTTGGCGTTTCTAGTATTTGCTATGATAGCAATATTCAGAATGTGAATGATTTGGAAGAAATGATATTGACTCCTCGCACCCATGATGGAATAACGATGAATAATGCATTTCAGTTCCCATACAATTTAACATCAGATGGAAAGTGGAACTATGAATGGATTCAGATAAAATCAGATTCTTATGAACCATTTGGGAATGAGAAAATTATTAAGGCATTCAACAGTGGTAATACTTCCATCATGAAGAATAAAAATCAGAAAGCTTATGAGTTTACTATCTATCATTGGAGTGGGAGACAGTTCCTCCGCTTTCATTCTTTTACTAAAGGTCTTACGCTGAGGTTGGATAATGAATTCTATCCACATCTTGGTTTTGGTCATGGACTACATCTAACATCAATTGCTACTGCAAATGTTAAAAAAGTTTATTCAAATCGAATCAACAAATTTCATTATAGATTTAAAATATTTGATGAAGATGTTGTAGAATGCGAAGAACGCATCATTTTGAAAAAGCGTGGTGTTCAACCTTTATCACTTATTGAGTTAGTAAAACGATGGAATGAGACTGTGGGTAAGAAGTATGGAGAGAAAATTATGGCGAACAAAAATAAGTTGGTTATTCAGAAATATAATGACAAACTTACAGTTTATTTCTCTCCAACCTTGCGTCATTTTGTAAGACATTATACACCTATTATTGGAAGCGGTGTGGTGTATGCTTCTCATGAATATCACACTAAAGCTGATTCAGTTAATGATGAATGGTGGGTGGACATCTATGGCGATCGCATCAAGAAAATTTACCAGTCTTATGAAGAATCTAAAGTTGCTATCAATATAATGCCGCGTCTATATCATACAGTTGAAAGCTTCATTCATGTAGTAAATCCTTATATACAACAGAAGTTGAAGCATGTGATGAAAAGTAAATATGATGTAAAGACACACCACATTTCGTTTTCAATTGAAAATCAACGCGTTGTTCTGAGACTGGGTGATGACATTCAATGTCAATTGAGTAAAAATTTGAAAAAACTCTTTGGTTTTACAATGCTACAAACAGTGTTTGCTGCTGCGCATACGATTGGTATAGAAACACCAATGACACTTGATAAACATGAACAGCACCTTTACATTCAAAGTGATTTGATTCTACCTATTTCTGTTGGTGAGAAAAAAGAATACATTTTACGTGATTTCATTCATGATAAAGACGCTTCATATGGAATAGTCGAGAAGATGTTTGAATCTATTTTCTATCATCCCGTCGTCAAACAAACTATACCCTCTATTGCTATCAAAATTACCAATGGTTTACAAGAGTGCATCCATGTGAAAGATACTAAATCCCTCGTAACTTTAGTGTTTCGGAAAACAAAGTGAAGTCTTTATACAACATTTATTGAAATATGTGCATGAATGTGAAGCAATAGACTTTATACAACATCCACTGAAAATATATACATGAGCACACTTCAATAAACATTGCTATATACAAAAAGTCTTTTTACTTCGTGAAGGGTGGAAATATACAGGGATAGGAAAAATGTCTTTCAGTGGAAAAGTCATCACATGGGGAATGTACAGATGTGGACACATATTCACAAGGAAAAACAATCTCATGCGATACATAAAACAACAATGTTTATCTACAGAAATCAACATCAAAATACTAAGTTAAGGATGATTATGCTAAGACGTCTCCTGAATGTGGTAGTGTGGGTTTAATTCTTTTGGGTGGTGGTATGCCTGTATCAGGATGTCCATGTGGAAGAGATATGTTGTGTTCTAACCAGCACCTCTTATCCTCCCATGCTGAAAGCGCCCGTTTCCTAAAAGTATGAGTTTTGATCTCATGCGACTTAGATTTTAAGATTGTCATATTGACAAACGTTATATTTTTATTTCTATAGGCTTTCCTGAAATTCTTATGTTTCATGTTAGAGACCAATGATCTTGATATGCCTTTAGCGCGCTTAATGCTATCATCGCTATCCTTTAATTTCATACTGTACATTTTTGGACGGAGGAGAATCATTTCAGCTATCTCCTTCCCTGCTGTCTCATCCTTAAAGCAGCCAAGTTTGGCCTTATTTTTGATGGAGTAGAGTGGGTGATCAGTAGGATAATTTGATGTATCAAAATATCTTTCTAAAGATTTTCCTACTTCATTAAAATTTAAATCTTTTTGAGTGGTAATACCTAAGAAGAAACTATCTGTGTCACCACCCAACAAACGAACCTCTTTTACGAGAGGACACGGTTTTAGTATTTTATAGAAGAGTTGATACATTTCAAGCTTGGAGTAATCTAGTACAGCTTGACCAATATAGATGGGTTTGCACAACTCAACTTCAGATTTTATCATTTTAACACCTATAAGGTCCTCATCGATAATGTCTCTATCGATGAATAGAGGTGATGAGATCAATTTGTGATACTTTTGATCATCATTAACTAGTTTGTAGTTTACGCGCTTTCTAACATCCTCCATCGTCTTACCAAATAGACTGTTGTTCTTATATTTATAAAAATCTTTTTCAAAATTATTTTGGGCTAGTGCACGTTTCTGGCTGTTACTATCTATGTAGGGTTTGAGGAAGGCTTTCTGTCTAAATTTAATAATGCGGTGAACTCTTTTTAAAATCATGCCCATTTCTAAATAAAATTTTAAGATGCTAAAGTGGACTAGATAGTTTTCTTTATCATACTGAGTGAGCAAAAGTTTGCGGCAAGGCTTATACTTGGGTTGTCCACATGATTCTAAATCTTTATGAAATTGTTTCATAAAGTCGGAAAACATATCTTTACTCACTTCACCTGATTCGGGTGCGAGTGGAAAATCTACGGTTTTATGTTTAATATTATTTGGATAGATTAGATCTATCTCAAAATAATATCCCCAATCACCTTCATCTGGGATTGCTAGTATGTTAGAAGGGTTGGAGAAATGCTGAATTTCACTATCATCTAACCAGCTAAACTCAGAGTGAGGGAGTGGTTTGGATAGTGAACTACCATACAAATTATTTTGGTCATAATACTTAAGATGAGTCTGATCATTACCTACTGTTTCAGATTTTAACCTATGTTTATTTACAAATGTGAGACCACCGCGAATTCCTCGCTCAAATAAATTATACATCTCTGGATCTTGTAAGAGATGAATGGTCTCACCAGTCATTTTAAAAGCAGACTTAAATGACATGGCTGGCAGACTGACAAAGTGGACGGGATCTAACTTATCTTCTTCTAATGCCACTCGTCGAAACTCCTGAAATACATCAGCCAGCAAAAATACATCTAACTTAAGGTAGGCAATCATATATTCGCCAAATGTATGGCAGTCAAATTTTATCCATGCATCTTGTGCATGATCATAATCTTCGATCTTACATTCTGCGCCGGTCAAATCATTTTTAAATTTATCTATGGGCGGAAGAGAAGTCTCGCCGAGTTTACTAATCGCATCAAAATATGCATATGGAAAGACTCCTTTCCGTGTGATGACTTCATCGGTTAGATTTGGATATTGTTTCTTAAGATTTTGTGTTAGTGGAAGAGACTTTAGATTTTGTACGAGAGAGGCCAGTGATGCAGTCATAAATTGGTAGGAATCTAAAAATTTTATATCAAAATAGACCGTCTTATTTTCTTTAGTTTTATCGACAGGCACTTTTGCTGTCATGGCCATAAACTTCTCTCTCGTTTGTGCTATTACATCAAGCTTCCACTCTTTCATTTGACCTAAACCTCCTTTTATTATCATATGGCTGTCGTAGCCCTTGAAATTATGGAAAATGACGGGTAATGTACGCCGTTTCATCCTAAGTGAAAAATTGCATTTTGAACAGAGTGCGTTTCTAAATTTACCATTGATGTGATCATGGTCGCGCACTTTCTTAATCTTATCATCGTCAAATGTTTTCCTACATTTGGGGCAAGCGTTGCAACTATCAAATTTTGCTTGATCATCTGCTGTCATATGCAATGATCTGCGATAGAGTTCACCATCATACTTTTGTTGAAATTTTACAGCCTGTTCGAGGAATTGTAGGAATTGGTAAATACAATCCTCACCTTGCCAGACGCGCATTTTATTTTGCCTACTCCTAAAGTGATCATGCCATACTTCATAGCAGGAAATGGCTGCTGGTCGATGGATGTTATCATCGATATAACATTCGATGTCAGCATAGATGACACGAAGAGGACTTAGTTCATCACCATTCTCTCTATATGAAAACTCCTTATCTTTGGGCATGCGCTCCATTTGTAGTTTACCTCGCTTACACCATTCGTAATGAGTTTCAAATTTAGTTTTCCTCCTAAAGTGGCGAATACATCTGTCGCAGTAATATAACTCTCTACTAGAGTTTTCTAAGTGGTGGTATAAGCGAGAGATTTTGGGAATACCGCAGTAGTGCCATTCCTCACTATCATCCTGTTTTACTAATAACAGGTTTACTGTACGTTCATAACAACTCGAACGCGAGTTGTAGCGCACACCCTTCAATCCCTTTTCCCAAACATGGAGAACTATTTTAATATTGTTCAATTTTTCAAATTTTTCTATATCTTTAATTTTCATATCGTCACTATTACAGTCATCGAAGTTTAATTCATTCTCCCACTGCCTATAGCTATATGTGCGATTTCGATTCGCATTGATGTCATTATAGTGGAGAATGGAGAGGACAGCATATTTAAAACATTGCGATTCGCAATCGACATTGATGACTGCTGTTTTGTTTTTTAAATTTTTTGGAAGTTTAAAGGAGCCTCGACCACTATGATTTCCTAATAAACTGATTTTAAATAAGGCGGACTCAATGCCGTCAAAAATGAGACCGCTATCGCGCTCGTTAAATTTATCAATATTTAATTTTAATCCTTGGATGTGAAAATTTATCCAAGACTCATAGTCTACAACCTCGGTTGCAGGAGAGGAGGGTATGTGAAACTCCAACCTCTCTATTATTTGTCCGGTATGGTGGTCGATTTTTACATATTTTATTTTAAGATAGATGAGCGCCTTCATCCTAAAATTGTCTAAATTGTTGAAGAGCGCTTCTATCAATGATGAATTTTGATGAAACCATTCCTCAAAGTTAGCAATGGTTTCTGAGGAGTCCATCTGGTAGTTCCTCACTAAATTATTTATGGACACTTCAGTGAGTCGGATAGAGGAGGTACCGTTGGTGTAGGTATCGTTCGTGTGTGTATGTTGAAGTCTGTGCGAAGATAGTTCAAAACGTGTCTCGAAAGACTGAGCGCACAAGTCGCAAGAAAAGGAGACGACGTTAACAGAATCATCCCCACCTTCGGAGATTGATGCCGGCTTAGGTCGACAAACACCTCGCTTGATGTGTCGGGTGAGATCCCATTTCCTCGTGAAGATGTGCCCACAGTCAGCACATTCCCACTCGTTGCCATGTCGCGACAGTTCTGAGGTGGAACTCACATCACCTGAAAGAGAAATCATTCTATCATCTCTGTTCAAGCCTCAGTGTATTGTTACAACCTACCTTGACTCAATAACTCTAAACTTTCCTCGAGAAGGGAGGGCGTTGGTGATGAAGTTGATGCCTGAAATTGAGGAAGATGCTATTAACCACACGTTTGAGGGAGATGAGAGAGGAAATCTTCAACTTACCATTTCAACGAAATCAAGATTAAGGTTGATACTTCAACAAGATAGAGTCTTCACTCAAATTTGGAATTCACGAGATAGCAGTTCACTTGTACACCTCAAATAATAACAGAATTCGCTAGAGAACACTTCACTTATACGTCACAAAGACAGAGTGAAATGATACGGATGTCACTTTACATATATACTTTCATATTCATCATTCATTGGCTGCTCATTCTGATTGGCTGCTTGTTGATACTTAAGAATTAGAAAACATTTCAAAGTCATTATTCACAGTCAACATGACAAGCCCTCCGACAACACCAAATACAAAATTCTCTTCTCCATGCTCAACACCAAAGGCGCTCGTTACACCAAACGCTCCAACGAAGGGGAAGGTAGAGAAGGTGTACCGACTGGACAATATCAGAAAGTTGTCATTACCAGCGGACGACGAAGAGAGTGTATGTGAGAAGGAGTGTCCCGACTTAACAGGCGTGAGGTGGAAGTATCTCCAGTACGATACTGACGATGTGATGGAGATCACCAGCACGAAATTCCTCCACCAATTATGGGAGTGGTACACCCCTAACTCCCAGCCACGAACTATGGCAGAGTGGGAGTATATTGATAAAGTGAGGCTCGCAGTGGAAGAACGATTAAAGCAACTGAACTGTTTTTGTTATCTATGTGAAGCCAGACTCTGGGACGATATTGACGATGAAGACCTTTTGAAATACATGCCATAATAAATTTTTATTTCATATTATCTTTGCTTTCATACTGACTTACTTGAACGGGACTTCAGTGGATGATTTAACCATGTATACTTTTTCATTTGGAAATAGTAGCACGCTTAGTCTAACTTGTAAATCTTATAACATTTCATATGGGCGATGATGGTAGATGAAATAGTATTAAATAAAATTAAGATAGCTTACATGATTCTGGGATAGCAATCGACTGCGATCCATGTGTAAAGAGCTTGTTAGACTACGGATGGGCTTAAGTGGATGATTTAACCATGTATACTTTTTCATTTGGAAATAGTAGCACGCTTAGTCTAACTTGTAAATCTTATAACATTTCATATGGACGATGATGGTAGATGAAATAGTGTTAAATAAAAATTAAGATAGCTTACACTTCTGATACAGGGATAGCAATCGACTGCGATCCATATGTAAAGAACTTGTTAGACTACGGAAGAGAGAAGTGTGTTATGTTGCGTGTGGCGCGTGAGTGTCCTCCCATTTCATTCCATTCATCAATTCATCTCATTGATAGAGACAGGTAGAACTCATGGTTCTCATAACGTATGCAATGGAAAGTTTTAGGCAACCTTCGACAGTTGGCTAAATGTCGCCCTGGCGCGAATGCATACTACGTTGAGACAGAGGCAATCACTTGCAAACATGACGCAGAGAGGTTTAACAAGATTGACCATTGCCGAATGTCCCTTGCGGTATACATAGCTACGGGTTTCACCGCCGCCCTTTACAGGAACGCCCGTCGAAAGGAAGTATTACACCGAACTTCATTTGCAACGTTCAAGTTGACTGATAGCAGATTCAACTTAATGATAGTATTCGCCAGTCCGAAGACTGCCCAGGGCAAACCGCGTGGAGGTTCTATCATGTCTTGCCCCATGGTGGCCCTTAAGAGAGCCGATGGTTCGTTCTCGGGAGTAACGTCATCTTACACCCTACCAATTCTGCTGAGAGAGTCTTTGACTCTCTCTTTGGTAGCACTGTCGACTTCCACACTAACTGGCACATGGCTAAAAAGTGGAATGTAGCGCCATTCCGTTGGATTGACAGCAGTTGCTGTCATCGGATTGCCAATCTGAGCAAGATTGTTGTGAACTCTGTCTTGCTCCTCTATTCTAGCAAATTCATTAAATAAATTTCGCGGTCTTAACTGCGGTCCGCGAGGAGAGTTGACTGCAGCGTTTGGCGTCTCCATGATTGAAATGAAATGAAATGAGAGGTAGTGGTTTATATACCCCTCTAATGTGATGTAACGTTCAAGTTGACTGATAGCAGATTCAACTTAATGATAGTATTCGCCAGTCTAAAGACTGCCCAGGGCAAACCGCGTGGAGGTTCTATCATGTCTTGCCCCATGGTGGCCCTTAAGAGAGCCGTTGGTTCGTTCTCGTCGTATCTGAAAATAGAAGGAAAAATAGATGAAAATATATTCAAGTGATAGAGATGATATTAACTTACCATAAGAGAAATTTAGCCGGTTCGCGACCCCTTCGATGGTGATGGTTGAGGTAAGTATTTGGCCGGCAGTTTCCGCTTCCGGTGGCGCAGCTCCTTTATTTCGCCATCATGCTTGATGGAGACATGGAGACAGCGCATCTCCGCCATTGCTCCCTCGTAGCACTCGAATGTGGCATCCAAGTCCTCACTCTCAAGGATGACGCTGTCGACGATTCTGCTCTTGATGATGGGAATGTGGAGCGTTGTTCGTCTCTCTTCTTTCTTCTGACTCTCAGTCAGGCTAGCCTTTAGTTGCTCGATTTTTAACTTTGACACCTTTTCCTGAGCTTTTAGTGATTTTATGTAAGTCGCCTGCTCTTCAACTCGTTTTTCGCTGGCAAGCGCCCTTTGTCGGAAAGGTTCTAAGTTAATTACTTGGGTCTTGAGGGCCCGAATCTCGGCTACCTGACCCTTCAGGTGGAAATTGTCATCCCTAAGGGCCGAACATTCGTTTTTGTAACGAGTGAGCTCATCTTTTAATTTCGTGAGTGCATATTCCTGGCTCACTTTTGCGATCTGCTCATCCTTATTCCAGCTGTTCATCTGCTGCTTAATCCCCTTCTTTACTGGGGAAGGTGCGATTACTTTCTTTTTCGGGGAAGACTGATTTGTTGGTTTTCCTATCTCTTCCGTGTTTTTAGTGATGACGACCTCCTCAGAATCGGAGTCATCTGAGCTGTCCAAATCGCTTAGTGGGGCCTTCTCTTCTGCTGTTGATGAGGTAGTGACCGAAGCAGCAGGTTCCAAAATTGTTGCAATAGCCTCTTGTAGTGCTGCGTCTAGATCGACTGTTTCTTCGTTGAAGAAGGGTGCGATCACTTTGCCGATATCTGATGTTATATAATTGTTAGCCTTTTTGAGCGGACATTCGGCGTGGGCGATGTAAAATTCCTCATGCTCCTTGCCTTTCAAAAATTTCAGGCAATGTGTACAGCCGGAAATAACGGCTCTTTCCTCGTGGAAGTGAGGAGTATTCTTGTACTTATTAATGTGGCGTTTGAATTCGCCACCCCTCTTTATTTCTCCGCAAGAACACTTTTTAAATAAAAATTTTGAGTTGCCTCCCATTTTGTAACTTATGTATCTGTAAAGGAAGGATGAAATAGAATTACTAACAGGCGACATTGGCAGTCATTCTTATAATCATACAGCTAAATTGTGAGATTGGTGGAAAGTGTCGAACCTTTGAATCCGTTACAGGCATTACTCAGAGGGGATCTTATCCCAACTCCAAGGCCTCGGCCCACAAATCCAACCTCCCGCGGACAGAGCGTGCGTCATATCACTGTGTTGGTATCCGGACCCCGATTTTGACATGAAAATCAGTGGATTGTTTACAAAGGTTGCAAATTCCAAGCCGAAGCTTGCCTCCCACAACTTTATAAATGTCTTAGTTGAATTCAGAAGGTTTGAAAACCCCGAAAATTGCCAAAAATAGCGAATTTAAATTTTTCAATTTTTTAGCACTACTTATGAAATTTTATAAGTAGTCTATCACTTAGGGCAGGTCAATAGCGACCGAACCTTTTTTTGAATCAAGTCAAACGGACTTGTAGAAGCAAAGTTACAAGCCTTTAAAGTTTTGGAGTCTTTTATGGCCTGGAGACGAAGGCCATCTCCTGGCTAACCTCTAAGTCTGACGCCTTAGCTGATATCAGCAATGAAATTTTCTAAGTCGGTTTCTAACAGAAACCCGGAATTTGGAATGTCCGAAGCTATCATCGGAGCTCAGAGAGACGACTTACCGTTGGCAATCACTCGTCTGAATGACAAGTCTCTCTCGGTTCCCAGCTTATATAGTATGTGGCGATCAGCTGATGACGTAACACCCATCATCCAAACACTAAAAAACCCGTCTATCTCCGGTTCTAGTGCTCCGATTGAGCTGGAAATACACCATTTCCATGTAGAATTTGACGCTGAATCCGAATCTGGCCTCCGTTTTCCCATCCGATGCTTCGTTTTGGCTCTACAGAAAGGCAGCCATCGCAAAAATTCTAACTCGGTCGTTTTTTCGAAAAATGTTGAAAATTTTTTCTCTCCGATTGACTTGAAACTCACCATACAGATAGGGAATTTCACGCTGATTCCAAATCTGAAATCCGTTTTCCAATCCGATGCTTCGTTTTGAAGCTACAGCCCAAAACGTCCCAAATTCTAACTCTGTCGTTTTTCGCCAATGTCCCAAAATCTTAAATGGCGTCTCACATCTAAACGAAGACAGATAGGAACAAGCCGATTCTTTCACTGAATTTGTCTCACTCTTAGCTTTCAAACGAGCTATGGCACGACAAAATCCGTCCACTGGAAGCCAAAATCGAAGCGAGCTGTCCAGAGGGGGGGGGACGTCAGCGAAAATTTTTCTCTCCGATTGACTTGAAACTCACCATACCGATGCAGAATTTCACGCTGAATCCGAATCTGGCCTCCGTTTTCCCATCCGAGCACTCCTTCCACTCGAAACAGCCCATTTTACAACCCAACATTCAGCAGATTGCACGAAAAACATCACACACTATAGCCTCAAGACTAATCCTGGCGGTCGCCCAAGTCCACCACGACACTCTGTCGTTCCAGAGGGGGGGGGGACGTCAGCGGACATTTTGCGAACGTGAACCAACCTGGCCGGCACACCACGACAGACTACAACCTCTGTCGTTCCAGATGGGGGGGAACTTCAGCGATGGCGGCCATCTTGCGCTATCTGGTGTTTGTCACTTCCTTACTACTAGACTCGTTCAGCACTTTTAAGAAGATCAAAGGAACTTCATCGTCTTGACGATTATAGGGGAGTCTTCATCAATCCCTATTTGACCAAGGAGTAGCAAACATTGCAGAGTGTTGCGCGATGAACTCAGGATGCGTGGAGGCAATGGTGAGTCGGTCGTTATTCGAAATTGTGCTGTTTGTCGGCGTGATGAAATCCTTTAAAGTGGAAGGGATTTTTAAGACAATGGTAGTTTAGCTCAAGAGGTACAAAGTCTTCCCTCTTTATTTTTATCAAATGTTCGGTCTGTACTGGGTAAACTTGATGAACTTTCGTCTGTCATCTTAAGGCTTAATCCAGACCTAGCTTGTACTACCGAGATCTGGCTGAGTAACGATGTATCTTCTGGCTCCATCAGCGTCCCACATTACTATTAAGTGCGATCAGATCGAATTTCTCTTAAGGGAGGTGGTGTCGCCGTATACATCAAGCATGGACTAAAATTTGTTTAAGTGCCGTTTTTACATCACCGATGACATGGAGTACATAATCATGGACATTTCAAACCATCGTCTTTTTCTGCTTCGCCTTTACATCCCTCTAGGCTTGTCTCAGACGTCTTCAAATGAAATACTTGACCAGATAACGCGTTGTATGGCTGACATTTTGGAAATCTGACTACCGACTTGTCATCTTGGGAGATTTCAATCAGTTCAAGTGTCAGAATTTATGTGACGATTTTGTTCTGGGTGATATTGTAAGACGACCGACAAATGGTTCTTACATATTTGACCATATTTTGGCTTCTGAGTCAATTTCACAATTGGCATATACTCACCTGACTGCGTTGCATACAGCGCCCCAACATCTAAGTCTGACCATCTTCCTCCCTCAGGCAGTGCAATTCAGTCCCATGATGATGTTCGCATCCATGCTATCTACGATTATCGGAAATCTAACCTTGTCGCTGTCAGTAAAGAATTTGGCAGATATGATTGGATTCAGTTGTTACCAACGAACATTGACGTAAATTCACAATGGAATATTTTCATCGAAATTTTAAAAGTTCATATTGTAAAATGTATTACTCAATGGTAAGTTGGAATGACGTCGAGGGATAAGGATTGGATTACCTCGATCACCAAAAGTCTTATAGAGGACAGATGGAAGGTATATCGTCGCCATATCGTCAATACCAGCAACTACGGGATAAAGTCAAAGTAGAAATTATGATGTCAAAGCAAAACTACGTTGACAAAATGAAAAACTGTAAACAGTAGAATCTGGAGAGTAGTTAACCAAATTACTGGTAAAGCCAACAAGCAAAACTGGGATTGTCTGATTACCAGTTTTGGCAGCCCAGATACAGTATCCAATCTGCTTGCAGATATTATAGCAGCTACTTTCTCCTTCAATAATGACAATTCAGCTGAAGAAGCTTATTGTCTGCCTGACGCATGGTATATTGATATCACCGGAGAAGATGTGTATAATCAACATATGTTTCCTCCGAAACCGATGAAATCCCAACAAGGCTGTATTTTGAACTGGCTGATTTCATCACACTTCCTCTACAAAGGATTTTTGAAGCCTCAGTACAGCAGAGGGAATTTCCGCAATCCTGGAAAAATGCCATCATTTCTCCTGTTCCGGAGACATCGCCACCATCTGTCGATAACTTCCGCCTCATCAGTTTGTTGCCAGTGCCCGTCAAAATTTTGGAGAAGATAGTCCTCAATAAAATGACAGGCATTTTTCAACCTGTATTTGGTGCAATGCAACATGGCTTTCGGAGAGGCTATTCAACAAGTACAGCCGTCGTTGATGTTATAGAGAATGCTCTGTGCATATATGACAACAAAGGGTCTGATGGTGTTGTGATAATATCCTTCGATATGTCCTCAGCATTCAACAGCATCGATCACACTCTGGTGATAAGTTGGGCGGACAAATTTTGACCTATAAATTCCAAAATTTTTACCTTATTTTGACCTATGGCATAGAAAATGCATTACGCTAACAACGCAGTGGACTATAATGTATTAATGACATAATGAGGTACAGCAATACAACACGTGTTTATGAAACAGTTGAATGAAGTCCTGGGAACGATGAAGTATATATCTGAAGTCTAGTCAGTATTGTTGTAATTTACAATGGCATAATTAGCAACGTTTTTAGGATTAAAATTTTTGTTTTTTCGAAGGATGCTTTTCAGCATCGAAAAAGTTCGTTCGACGGAAGCACTGGTTGCTTGAGCATTTTGAATTTCGAAATATTCCGATGGAGAAATGTTTTCTCTCTTACACTCCAAAATTTCAGATAAGTCTGAATTTGTAATCCTCCTGTCAATATAAGCTTTGATACCGCAGGGATCGGGGCCGAAATCAAGTTCTCGTATTTCTCTGACGGCCTTTGAAATACAATAACTCACTGACTCACTTCTTTCGATAAGACGCACGAGAGGACGATAATATTGAATTGAAGTCAGTTGAGAAAACAGGTCTTGGTTTCCAACGACATCTTTCGCCCGAGAAACAATCACTCCGTCATTTTCGAACGATGCAACTTTCTCTCGAACACTAGGTAAATTGTCAGCGTACTAAAAAGCGGCTGTAAGCCATGTACCCCATCGTGTGATGACAGGTGCTGGTGGCAGTCCGATATCTGAGAAGCAAAAACGACGCTTTTTACAGTTGCAGCTTTAACGCAAGCGATTAAGTTATCTACACCAGGAAAATGAGATCGTACAATCATAGCGGCGTTGTGGAGCAGGTGAGCTAAACACGTGACGTGAAAAAGTTTTGAATATCGAGATTTCAAAACCTTCCCTGCAAGCATCATATAACGGGCGGCGTCTGTTATCAAAAGCATAAAGTTATTCCTTTCAATGGATGGATCACGAAGAGTGTCGTCAACAATCTGACACGCACTGATTGTTTATAGTACCATCCAAGGGCACAACAGAATGAAGAAACGTTTTATGACTTTTTAAGAATACCGACCAAAACATTCACGTACTTTTGTCGGTTTAAGTCACTTTCGTCTACAATCAGGAAAACTTTTCATTTTCGACAAAGCTCCTCAATTTTTCCTTCTCCAAATTAGCCAATTTCGGAACATAATGGCGGCACGATGATTCTGGAGGACTTGTATGACCCATACGAAGGAATAGAGAACGAATGACTGGGTGTTCAAGCTTGTGCAATGGGATATCCGCAACTAGAAACGCTTTTGTTACCTCCTCACCTCAGTAATATTCTTGGCGGGCGAAATAAAAGTTTGTTTCGTGGAAGTTGACGAAACGCAAGGTATTTTTGCAGAATGTCTTGCACTTTTCCTGTGGCTGTCGACGAAGAAATGTTAGTCACATTTTACCACAACTTCACATAGGCGGCAGTATAGTTCGTTGTTTGGACTATTGACAAACTCTTGAGGATATTCATGTACAAAACGCATAATCCTTGCGCTTTGGGAAGCTCCAACCTTTGGCATTGTCACTTGAAAGCGCTCGAGTATACTGAAAGATGTTTCTCTCAGTGATCTGATCAATATTGAAGGTAGTGTGAGCCAAATACAATAGGTGGGAGCTGGTTGGACTGCTGTGTTCGCGTGCGCGTGCATTTACTGGTATTGTACGGGAGCGCGCACGCCTACTGTGACAGAATGCATTATCTATTCCTTAGTTTGTCTACAAGGTAAGTAGCAATGAAGAAATTGATTCATGAAGTCAAGCGATCTGCCAACGTAGTATGAAATACTGACAACACAAAATTTTGACTTATTTTGACATATCAAGAAATTTTAACCATATTTTGACTTTTAACCGCCCTAGTGATAAGGAAGCTGAAGCAATGTCAAGTCCCTGAAGGTTGTGTTAAGTACTCGGATCTGCAATATTCTCTTTGTTCACGGGAGACGTGAGCCGCAATACCAATTCTGCAGCACTGATTCAATTTGCTGATGTTATCAACTTGATTAGTCCTCTCCCCAAGAACAGAGACTATCACCAAACTACTTACGAAGTTCTTCACATTGCGCAATGGTGTACCGAAAATAATCTAAAATTAAATAAAAGTAAATCGAATACCATCACATGTATGAAGCGCAACCACCATTTCACTCCAAATTTGCCCATTCCTGTTGTACCTAAAACCAAAGTGTTTGGTGTCACATTAAACGACAGACTAACATAGCATGACCACATCGCTGGCATTGTTTCTAATCAACGGCTCTACGTCTTAAAGAAAGTTCGACACTTTACCGGAGAAAATGATCTTTTGACGGTCTACAGAGGACTTGTGCGTTCCTTTCTTGAAAACGCGTGCCCAGTATTTGTAAGCTTGCCGAATTCCCGCAGTTTAAAACTGCAGCGTGTTGAAAATGGGCTTTGAGGATAATATATAATTCTGCTGATCCACCTCGTGTAGACGACAATATTTCAGACTGACGTGAAAGGATGATAAAAGGCTATTCAAACTATCAAAGACAATGCCAACCACATCCTGCGGGATTACTTACCCACTAGTCTGCGTTATACCGGCCATTATTGTGTTCCCCTCTGCGTAGATTGTCATTTTCCCGGTCACCACTGTAATGATGAGCAATGAAATCAACATGTCCAGATATGTGCGCATCGACTCATATTGATGCCATTTTCTTTTAGATATTTGTGCATACTTTACTGATTTGCATTCTTGTACCACAATGATTTTCATTCATTTTGAGAAATATATACCATATTATAAGATGAATCTGTGACTTAATCTCTTCAAAGAAATCATGACCAAAGTTTCCGGTATACTAGAGTACATGTGAATTAGGTGGCGCAGGTATCCGCTTTGTTAAAGTTAGAGAGACTGGAATGGTTTGTTTGACTGGACTGGTTTGCTGATTGATCATTTCACCAGTCTAGGTCGAAGTTAGTAGATCTTAGGAAGAATCAAATTATCAAACATGCAAATGTTGTAGATTGTTGCCGCAAGGCGATTTATTGTAAGTTAGCTATTTCATCAAGATGATTTCATACATGAAAAGAAACGATAATAATCGTAAATATTTACAATGAACAGTGATAATTGTTGTTGGTAGTCTCCCATTGTCAACCACTGGAAGCCGCCACCGTTGGCATGACATCGCATGTCCACCACGTACAATTGTTTCCAATGTTAGTGTCCGTTCTAGTCCTCTACTATTTTGGAGCATTGGATTTCTATGGTGGCAACACTAGCACATGCATGCAATAATGAAGTACATGATATTTAATGCTATTATTTTTTTTACAATATTCTGAAACTAGTTGTGCTGACTTGATGAGCTTCATTTTGATTTGCTCTTGAGTAACCATGACAACTGCAAATATATTCATATTTTTACATGTTCATGTACATGTATTATTGTCATCATCATTGTTACCTGAATTATATGATCTCCTGAAGCTGGATTATGGCATGGTTGCACTTACCTGATGATTAGCTTCATTTTGACATGCTATATGGCCTTGTTTTAAGTAATTCGTAAAGTTCTATTGATTGTAGTATAATAAACTACATGTATAATTTACGGGCCTGTAGAAAAAAATGTGCCGGGGTAGATTTCGGTGGGTTTCCTTTCTGGTCACTGCAAGTAATGTCAGGAATGTGTCTGCCAATTTTCAGCTTGGTAAATTTTTTTCTAGGTTGGATGCTATTCCGACTGGACTAAAACCAAATCAAGAAATTCTTTTGACAGAGGACAAATATTTTGTTAAAATCAATTAGATAAAAAGTTAATTTCAATTTAGGCAAAAGAAAGTTAAACTGATGTGGAGACAGAACGCAATGCATGAACTGAGCTTCGACATGGCAGGAGTGGTATGCTAATTCATTTGTAATGTAGACTTCCAATGCCACCTTCTGGGCACGACCGCTAGGCGAACCATTTTGCCACGGAGACCAACATGTAAGTCGCCATAGCATGTCATCTTAGTGTCTATACATGTATAATGAAAAATGAAACAAGAAATAATTACAGCATGATAATCGAAAGAAATTTTAAAACTGCGAATGAAGTTGAAGTGGTTCTAAACATGAACAAAATTTCGATGGACGTCAAAAGTATCAAAAATAAAGATTTCATTGAAGGAAATAAACTATGGATAAATATTTCGTTATATGAAAATTAGCTTCGATGGAAATAGATCCCTTGCAGTTAGAGATTTCGATCAATAAAAAACACGCAGCTTCAAAAAATCCATGAAGGTGGATTTTGTACAGACAAAGATATACTTAAGAACTTCATGAAATATTTCGCCCCAACGTTAGATGACAAGAGTTTTTTTATCTCTGATACGTTTTATGTAAGCAATCACCTCTTCAATTACTGTCTCCAACAATAGCGTCACTTAACTCCTCCTGGGCCTTTCGTATGGCGTAAAAGCTGAGAATGTCAAATGCCCTTATAATTTTGCGCAAGAGCGCTATCGACAAGATGAGCAGATAGCATTGTGTATGGTTCTCATTAAAATTTATCTGGGGTGGACAATGGTGTAAAATAACCTGGATTTCCATGTATTTCACTTTATTGTATAAATTAACCTCAAGTTTTTAGCACTTTCCCATTGTCACTGAAACACAACTCATGCATCATTTGCGATTATGGAAAATGATCTGAGTAATTGCATGTGTTCTTCATCTGACCTGTGAGTTTTCCATTTCAGTCTGATTGAGGAAAGAAGTTCGATCATGATTGTTGAAAAGTGGAAAAATATATTCGGGGATACGTCATCGATGCCAATTTCTGGAACAAATGTTAATTGTGGAACCCTCAATTTGTCACTTGGCAGCGCAATTTTTATGCTCATAATTCAAAAGTATTTTACAAATTTTTGTTTTGATATGAATTTTAGCAGAAAATTCAGAATATCTGAAAGAACTGGCGCCACTTCTCTTTAAAATCGGGCAACATATAATTTTTTTCAAAATTTTCGGTTCTGGTTGGCTGTCATCATGCATTATCTGACGCATAAATGCATAGTCTAGTGCGATAGTACACGCAAGCATCACTAGAAGTCTTTCAGAAGAAGCTCCCTAGTGTCAGGTCTTCTAATTTCTAGCATTTGTCCATGAATCTTTAATTTCATGCGCGCATGTGCCCAGAAAGCGTGAAGTGATGAGATGGTGTGCTGCGATTAGACTTCCATTCGAGAGATTGGCGCCGTTAATGCGAGTCACGCTTGTCAGCAAAGATTTAAAGCTGCAATGCTTCATTATACCAGCATAAAGTGCTTGTGGATTTGCAAATACAACTAGGCTACAGGTGTTAATAACCACATTTTTGCTAGACTTGCTCACTGAAAGCAGGTGACAGCCTCCGTATTACATTAAAAATGTGGTCATGATGTATCTTAAATTAAAAGTATGAAGTGCAGACATCCAAACAATTGATGCATTACATGCAAAAGATTTATAGTCAATGGATTTAATGAGTAGGGTTAACATCACCGTATATAGCTGTAAAAATTACTAGCGTGAGGATGAAAACTCCGTTTCTCACGCTAACAAATGAGTTCGTGTCAGTGTCAAGAGCACAATCGAGTTTTCTGTATCATTTCGAAACAAGAAGCTAGCGAATTTACCAATGTTTTGTTGAAAATGACAATCATAAAATGCGTCTATATGAAGCTTGAGCTTCACACACCGCGTGATTAGCGCTTATGAATTCATAGAGAATGACTTGCATAGTCGCATTCAAAGAAACAAAGTCAAGTTAATAGCCTATAAATGCACAAAAGCTGGCTCAAAAAAATTGAGAAATATCAAGTGCTGATAAAAAGAAGCCACGAAAGTTCATTTTACACACGTTCATTATTGAAGCAGATTTATTCAGCTGTCTGCATTTCAAGATATTAAATAAGAAAAATCGGAGAATCATGGGCGACTATGGCATAATACCCGGTGGTAAAAATTGATCGGAAAATGCTCGGATTCAAAGCGCTTTCTCGATTCAGCATCGTGAAATCGTGCAATTTCCGATCAATTCATAATCGAAAAGAGCGATTTGTAGTCCATCGACCGATATCAAATTGTCGCCCTATTTCCGATGCTTCTCATATCGATATCATGTCTATAAGTCGTTCATGTGCCGATATCGAATTGTCGCTTAATTTCCGATGATTCTATATCGATATCAAGTCTCACAGTGAAAAACGTTGGTAACCCATCATTGCTCATGGATATATTGCGTGGGCGATCGTCATTCATATCTGTCGGAAACTCAACTTTGAAAGGATCTTAGATTCAACTGGAGAATCTCCAATTCATCTGGAAAAGTCTGAAATTCATTTAAGTAGATCTGAAATCGATTGGGAACTATCTGAACCAGCTGGAAATGGAATGTGTAGTTTGTCCTCCACGAAGATATCGGACAATACGCCAGAAGTTAGAAGCTATCATATAGATTTTCTTATACTCATCACAGATATCTTTAGTTTCCAAATATCTCACGAGTTATGCAGTCTTTATATATCTTCCAATATATGGTCGCTCATGTATAATGCTGTGGTGGACTGTGTGCTTGTGCTTCACATGCTCATCAACACATGGAGAATTTGTATCATTGCCAATGCAATCAAGGCTGCATAGTAAAGCTTAACTTTCAAGCCATAAACAAACTCCCAAATAAAGTGCATTATTTTTGCTCCAGATCTTTCACAATGCTTGAAATTATACCCCTATGTAAAGGAAAAAATTCACGTCCCAAAAGATGTCTGTGTTATAATATTAAAAATGGCAACAAATTGCCACGCAACTGCTGGCAAAGGAATGCTCGAAAATCCGCGGACGGGATTCGTATTGCTACGATTATTTTAATCGAAATGATATGATGAAATCAAGATTTTTAGAACAATTCTATTGATGTGTCTATGCCTCGGCTGTGATAGAAAACGTAAACATTATATCACAAAAATTCAAATTTCTTCATTTTTCAAAATCGTTTTATTCAAAATAATGATCAAACTCACAAGTTTTATAGACCCATTCTATTGGTGTGTAGCTGCCTCGGCTGTGGAAGCGGTCAAAGCATGGCTTATCACAATCAGAATTTTCAAAATTTTCCAAAATTTTCCAAAATTTTCCATGGAAAATTTTGATTCAAAATTTTCCGGAAAATTTTCATCACTAGCATGGCCCATCATCAGACCATATGGGCGTTTGATGGGATCTGACATGGAATTCCCATATCATTTGCCCATCATTTTATCATCTTATCCCACTTAAATTCATAAATGTCTCGATGTCTAGTAATGCGATTGGTCTCTTTCCAAACTCAAAATTCATAGATAATTTGTATGACCGAAAATTCACTCATCAATTATTCTCCTCTTCCTATTCCCATTGTCTTCATAAATCCCAACTCAGACATCCCAATTCCTTCTGCTGCTATCCCAATTTCTTTCATCTCTATCCTCCAGTTCCACGATCCTCTCCTCTCGATCCCTAGCTTTTCTCCTTTCTTTCACTCCGTGTCTTTTTTATTTTCCACTTAATCTTCTGCTTCCGGGACAACTTGGCCCGGTAAAACTGGGCCCAAAAAAAAGTACAAAATGACTCTCCTTTTTTGACATAAATGCCCTGTGGGAACGCATCTTGCTAATATCAACAGATTATCTGGCGAGGTAGCGATTTGGTGGATAATTTTTTTAAAGGTTCATTTTCGTGTAAAAACTATCTCCGCATGTGAAAATGGTCATCATTTATCCAAAAACATGTGTAAAATTAAAAAACGACAGGTGGCGAAAAAGTAGCGAAAAAATATTGTAGCAACTAATTAGTGGTAAGTAGTAATGTTCGTATATTACCTTCACATGAAAATATATTGTATACTCAGTCTGATCTGATAAAAAGGGATCTTTTTTTAATTCACGAAGGCTTAAACTAAAAAAAGTATTTGTCTTCCATAAATGTCGCAGTAAATACTATGATATTGTTCAAATATTTGTCATTGTTGTAAATTATTGAATGTCAAGAGATGTTATGAAAATTGATATATGCGGATTCTCTATATTCATATCATTATCAAAGAATGATAGTCTGCACTTATTTCTTAGATAGATTAGCCATATGTGAGGGATAGTGAGGAGGTGAGGGAGAGAATAGAGCCTCGACTGTAGAGGCGGATTACTAAAGAAAACAAGAGAGAAAGTCAAAAGTAAAAGGTGACATATAGAGCGCGAATTGTCGCCGGCGAACTTCGCCAGCGAATATCCCGCAAATATGACTGAACTTTAGCATGATATTCTGCAGCTGACATTCGCCAGTTTTTCGCAAGATTCGTTCCCACAGGGTGTGTTGCACAGACTCTGCTGTACACATAAATGCCCATTTTCGATACTACAATGTCCTTGTCTATAAAATAAACTCATTTTTATGCCAAAAATCGCATATTTTTGTGTACTTTTACAAAGGGCCAATGTGCTTCAAAGGAATAAACTTTTTTCTACATATAAACATGCCATAATAAAGGAAATACATTGTAGTTATCAAGTTAGTACCTTTTTTAGAAGATTTCGACCTACTTACTTTCTAAAAAATTTTTTATGAAATTTTTTTTTATTATTTTTTTTTAATGAGTTTATTTTATAGACAAGGACATCCTAGTCAACCCGTACACGTGTATTTTTGGTGTAAATGAAAATACACAACTTTCCCCTGTAGCATTTCAGACGTCTCATATTAGGCAGAAAAACGTCTATCTCGTCTAAGTTGAATAAAAAATAGTTGAATTCTTCTAATTGCGATTTTTTAGTTATTTGACCTCTTTGATGTCATAAAACCTAATATATGAGTTAAAAAATAATAATTCGTGAATTAGAGCTTTGGTCTAAATTAAGTAAAAAAATCGGAATTTTCTGAACGAGTTAGTAATAAAGTTAGTCAGAATAATAACGTCTGTTTTACGTCTTATTCTTTCCACTTTGGTTCATCCTGTCATATTATCGACTAAAATTGGATTGCAAGAAAACAGTCAACGGTCGAGCAAATTGTGTTAAAGTTGCAATTTAT
>CAJQUW010006105.1:20000-37980 GCA_907163375.1 Prostheceraeus crozeri | reverse complement strand
TGCACATTGAGAGGACGTGGATTCTTGTAGACTTTGTTTTTTAAATAACCGCAAAAGAAGAAGTCTAATGGAGTTAGGTCAAGACTTCTTGGGGGATGCTCAATGTCACCATGACGTCCAATCCATGAAGTGATGGCACTGCCAACTCAGGAATTGAGATAGCTTCGTACAATATGGAGTCATAATGAGCTGGAGCTCCAGCCTGTTGAAAGTATGGCAGCTCCTCGTCATTCGGATACAATCTCCTAATTTCCGATATTACATAGAGGCTCCAAATACTTCTCACCATCCACCGTTCCGTTGAAGAAGAATGGACCTATCAAGTCGCGCGAAGAAAGATGCCCATACGGTAACACCAAAGAGCTTAACATCATGCTGTAAAATTTGATGAGGATTCTCTTCAGCCCAGTAGATACTGTTGTGGTGATTGAATCGACCATTCAATTTAAATGTGGCCTCATCAGACCATACGATCATGTTTCGAAAGTCTGGATCGGTTACTCTTTCACACAAAACCATTCACAAAAGTCGACCCGCCTATCAAAGTCATCTTCATTTAATTCATGCTTAAGTGTTGGGCGGTAAGGTCTGATGTTGCTTTCATGAAGGATTCGCTGAATTGTTGCTCTTGTGAGATTCAAGTCTAAAGCAGCTTGTCTGATTGATTTTCTTGAGTCATCGCCGAATGCAGAGAAAACTAAATTGACAATGTCATTTGACCGCGCAGTTCTTGAACGACCTTTGGGAGACTTCCAATTGTTCCTGCGTTCTCCAGCTTGTCACGCATTCGGGAGATTGTGTCTCGACGTGGATATTTGAAGAGTCATAAGTGCCTTTCCATTGTCTCTGGACTTCACAGATATTCTCGTATTCAGAATATCACTTTAAATCTTGATTACTTTCTTCAAATGCAAGCCGAGTTCACTTGACATGACTAATGTTTATCGGAATATGAAGGATTCAGACGACAATGAATGTTCATAAAATTCAGATTCAAACAGCTTTCAAGTATGAGAAGATCAGCAATGGCGTTTGACATGATGTACTACACACAGAAATCAAGCGATGGTACCGTACTTTGCAGTCATTGATGGTTTTAAACTACCTGCATAGATGCTTTATGCTGTCTTCATAGTTCTGAGACACTCTGTATAATATTTTGATCAATTACATATTTCAAAAACTATTAGGCTCTGATCAATCTTTAACAGAGATTTACCGTTCTAATCTCTACCAGAGGATATTTTCTACGAAAGATCAACAAAATCAAACGAAACAAACAAAACGAAGGTCAGCTGGCATTGCAAGAAAATTTTCAAGATTAATGAAACCTATGAATATCAGACTTCTTCAGTAGCTGCATCTTTGAAATGAAGGTCGCACATTATTGGGTATCGTCAGACATAGCGACCGAGAATCGAGCAGTACTCAAACAATTTCTCTCCACCAACCAACATCTCTCAGTAAACAGCAGCAATTGTTTTCGAGCCTTTAATTTGTGTGAATTCCGCCCCCTTTCGAAACTGCATGATGCGTGTGAAAGTCAATAGTGTTGCATATTTTGACTGTGTGCATCCATCACCCTTTTCAGCGACACTAAATCATTTTTCATGAATGATAGGAATATGAAAAATGAAGTTTACTGTATTTGAGATTGTCAAATCTATCATGGGTCAAACTGGTTGGATGTGGGTCAACGAAGTCTGACCCAAGACCCACCTGACCCACCAATGTTTCGGGAAAACATGACCCACGACCCACGTGACCCACGCGATTTTGTGACCCACCTGACCCACTTCCAACTCTACCTTATGTAGGGGAGGATGGGGCACCATGAATATGTAAAATTTTGAACTTTTCTCGATAGTTTGAATATACTGAATCCAAATCAAATATGAGACAAAAATCAAACTCATATGAAAAGTTGAGGGCATGTCAAATAATATCTGAGTCGCTGGGCGCTTCTGTGACGTTTCATCGTCTCACAATTTGAATTTGAAATTTTTTGCCAAAGTTTGTGCCCATGTGTGGAGCACATTGAACCACCTTAATTTATTGCGCTCTTGTTCACTTTGCTAGACTTTATCAGATCTGTTCAAAAATTAGAAAAATCAAGCGACAAAGTTTATGGATTGAGGTTTTTATTGGCCAAAAGGATGGCATGTGTTTGACATTAAAAAATGCATGCTATTTTCTAAAGAAAAATCACAGTCCTTCAGAGCTCTCATGAAAAAAACTGATCACTTTATTCATGGTAGAAGAACATTGGTAAGACACTAGGTGACATGCCACGCGCAATTCACGCGTAATTACGGAACACCCCAAACATCCGTGGTTAAGGACATTCTATTCTTCTACCCGCGTACATACGCGCTGCACTAAGAGTCGGAAATCACTTGATCTGATATTGTTAAAACATGGGGAATGTTTATGAATACGCGCGGGCGAGCGTTTATAGTTTGCGGGTCGTCTACGGTTGTCTGCGCTGCCGCTTGAACCACGGATGAACCGCTAAGCATGATCTGTCTTCCCTGAGCATGAAATTGAGGTCCTATCACATTGTTTAGCCTCTGATACATGCAGACACATGGGACGCAAAGTCTATATAACAGGACTGTCAACTATACTAACTTATATAACAGATGTTGCAGCAATGTCCCGCATAGCCACGGATGTTTGGGGTCATGTGTAATTACGCGTGGTTCACGCGTGAATTACGCGTGATTGAGCGTGGCATGTCACCTAGTGGAGTATGATGCTAAAACTATTGATATATCAATATTGCATTTATCATTCTGATTATCAATTGACGATCATCAAAGCCTACATGAGACACGAGTCTAAAGGCAGGGAAATCATCAAAAACCAAAACAAGAACTATTGCCGGAAACAATTCGATTTGTTTGACCAGCAAGTTCCGGTGTAGCCTACATGTACTTAAATTTATGTCATTTTGATTGAGATCACTACCTTATCAATTAAAGTTTAGGATGAATGATTGAGAAATTTTAGGCCGTTAAGTTCCATGATGAATTCCTTAATCTACTACTGCAGTTGATGACAGCCTAGACGAAGTTTTCCACATATTTTTTAGCATTGACTGCCTTTATCTCAACCTCTTAAATTTTGCCTACTTCTTGATCTTTAACCGTTGTCCTATGCCAATTTTGAACATCGCTAGTCTATGTTTGGGATGTCTCAGGCACCCCACTACAGCAAATTTAATATTATGTCGATTTAGATAAACTTGGCCACTTTACTTTTGTGCCTACAATCACAAACTACATCCCTATCAACCAGAGCGGTCGCCGCGACCGCCATGGTCAGTCGCCTTCGGAGTCGCCTAAAGGTCGCCCTCAGCGTCGCCGGGGATTCCTATTTGTCCACCGCCCTGACTGCCTGAGGCGGTCGCCTTAAGAGCCGGAGCGCAGTCGCCCGGAGGTCTACCAGCGGTCGCCTAGCAGATGAGGTGCGGTCGCCTGTAGGTAGCTGCGGTCGCCGATTCTACCGATTTGCCCCTACCCTTCAGTTGAAATTTCCCATTGCGCTATTAATTTGTAAAACACTAGAGCTGTCTCCCTAAGATGCAGGTGCATCAGTACTGCTCCACTGAAAACCAATAAGCTTCCTATGAGGAGTAGTAGAAATAAAGCGAAATTACACAGAATACAATATTTTGCAATACACCTGCACCGATTCAATGAAAATTTAATGTGCACACATGAAAATTGTATTTATAAGCACTGAAGATACAAAAGTACAAATTAACGATCGAAAAATACAACTGTTCTATGGAGGTTACAAAATGTTCTATGAAAGGCATCGAAAGACATAATTACGTAGTACAATCTAAATAACAGGAACTTTCTTAATTACATTGAAATTTGATGACTCCAAATTGTCAGAAAAAAGCATCGATTTTCCAGATAAAATTTTGACAGAAACATGCAGGTTTGATGTTGTTAATAAAGTTCCTGCCATTTAGATTATATGCACAATAGCAGCTACACAGATAACCAGGATATAACACCAAATACAAGAGATGAAAAATTGAGTCACCTATTGAGGAAAGGAGTATCAGGCACAATTACTCAGCTGCAGGGGAGCGTTGGTGCCTCCTTCCATCAGATCTATCTTTTGCGTGCTTTAGTACGCTCTGCAGAGAGGCCTCTATTAACCTTCTCAGTCACATGAGGTCTAGAAAGTTTGATGCCGCACGATAAATTCGGGAATTCTTGAATGGAAATTTATTGTTCCTGCCGTGAAATGAATACTTCATCGAAATATCCGCAGCCAAAATCCTTTAAAATATTTCGTTTAGTCCGCTGCCGCCGATCAGTGAGAACTGCTTTGCCTGAAAAATAAAGCTGCATTTAAAATGGTGAAGCTTCTCTACGTACGTCAGTACATTTCCACTTCATTGTGGCGTACCTAAATCAAACACAGCAAATAATTTTAAAACGATGTGAGTGGCTTTGTGATTCCAGTAAATCATTTGTGTCTGCAAAAGTCATTTGAATGATTCAGTTGATAATCAGGTCGTGCGTGGCACCGCTCTTTTAATGCCGACGATCATTGAGCGATGCAAATGACAGTGACACCTTCTGCCTTTATTTTGAATTGAAAATCTCACGTGTGCCTAATATTGAAAGTAGTCAACTAGTCATCCAGGTCAATATAAACCTTAATTATGCATTAAAGCAAGTCTACATAAAGTTCGACGTAGAAACACTGTTTAGACCCCAGGTCAATATAAACCTTAATTATGCATTAAAGCAAGTCTACATAAAGTTCGACGTAGAAACACTGTTTAGACCCCAGTTCAATATATACCTTAATTATGCATTAAAGCAAGTCTACATAAAGTTCGACGTAGAAACACTGTTTAGACCCCAGGTCAATATAAACCTTAATTATGCATAAAAGCAAGTCTGCATAAAGTTTGATGTAGAAACACTGCTCAGACCAGCTCTATCTGCTGAGCCACAGGAATTACGACCAATTTCAATAACCAGACAGAAAGCAGTCACTGCCAAATTCTGAACGTTGTAGCGAGCTAGTGAGTGAGCGAAACGCCATTTCGGTGCTCTTGCTCAGATTTGCGCGACTCATCTTTCTCTCTATTCATGCAACGAAACCGTTGAATGACAGTCGTAAGTCAAGGAATAAGTGGACCGGTCTTTTGAAAGAATTAGTCAATATCATGCGCTCCTGCAGGATAGGAATAAAAAAACATCACTATAGGCTGTGAAGTTTATCAGATAGAATTGGAGGTCTGAAACAACTCATCCAATATTTTCGAAAATCACCCGGTAATTTCTTCAATTTCCTGTTGATAGAATGAGATGTTATGAAGATTGATACGCAACCGGAAATACATTCATTCTCTGGACTGTGATCAATTGCAGCGCTCGCATCTTGAAACAGCTATCAGATTATTTGTTAGAAAATGTTAACATGCAAAAAGTTTAATACAGCTCTTCTATTTCTTCTGAGATCTATCTAATAGAATTGATGACGTGGCCACAGGAGAAATTGTGACTAGACATGGCCAAAGGCGAGCGAACGGTTTACGGCTAGACGAGGCTTCAGATAGAAAATATCAGCTCAGCTAAAATTCTGGCCGTTGTAGCCGATAAGATATGTGAAACAAAAATTTTGAAGATTTCTGCCACGATTGAAAAATCCAATTAACTGTGCATAGCTCTCATTATTTATATCTGTTTAAATTTGCACTCTGAAGGCTACACATTCGCACATAAAACTTGAACAGATTCAAAACGATTAAACCTAATAGTGTGGCACTCTGTGTTATGGCCCTTTTATATTCGCAGTTCAAGGAATGGGATATTCACGAGCCTGGATGAAGTATACTTACGATGATTAGACACTTTTTATAAACCGGCATAGACGCTTTAATTCCAATCGACTTAAGACATGCTTTCTCAATCTGACGAAATCACTTGCTTCAAGCAACAATATCAATTAATCTATATTGACAAATTATCGTCTCATCAATTTCACAGATATTCCTGAAAATTGAAAAATATTTTTTGTAAAACATTAAAATCTTCTTTCAAAGAGAAAGAAGATCGAATGAGACTCATTAAGCTTACTAAAAATAAGACTAATTTGCCGATGAAGTTGAGCAAACGTAAAGCACGCGAATTTAAGAAATTCAGCAATAGCTTCGTCTATGTTCAGCTATACAGAGGTACGCCTATCGCGATGATGCATAAATGTAGTGGTAACATGTAAAATGAGACAACTTAGTGAAATCTCTGTGGTGGGAATGAGGTTGGTTAAATGAAATATTTTAAACTTTGCAGCTTACTCGAAAATGTTTACCCCTTATGTCTTATGGCCGTCTACTTCACGCCCGTCTAATGTCAAGTTACCAGAATTGACTTTATCTCATTGCAGCGAACCATCAATTAGCGCCAACGCTGTGCAAAGTATCTTGCAGTCAAAGCTCGATAATCAAGAGTATAAATACCAGGTTTACTATCTCTTAATTATTGAAAGTCTGAATTCAAAAGCATCTTATATAAGCCGCCAAATATACAAAAAATGCCGCGGCCGTATGATCTTAATTGACCGAAGTCTTAATTGTCCGTGTCTGAATTAACGAGCTTCGACTGGATTCACTGTATTCATGCGAAGCGATTCGTTAACGATGTCAGTCTGTCCGCACGATTCTATTTGAATGGTCCTGAAAAATTGGCTTGCTTTACCTATAGTCAAACATTTATAACCAAAGGACCACTTTTGTACATCACATCTAATTCAAAAGTTATCTGTTGAAATACATGTATTTCAGTCAATTCAGTGTTTGGTATAATGTGTAGTGCGCAGGTAAACCGCTATTTACTAAATTTATCTATCATCACTTCATTCGACTTACCTGATGCGAATTTCGTTTGATAAGTAATCCATTATATCAATATTTTCGGCTCAAGATATTCCTCGCATTTTCTATATTGTAATTTGGTTGATAATCCATTAATAAGATCAATCAATTTACATACGATGTCCAGAGGTGTCAGTCAGGCAACTCCAAATAAGTAGAGACACGAATGAAACTTCTAGATTATTCTGCGCTATTTCTCTTTGTGAAATGAAGCGATGACCTCTATTTCACCCTCGAGTTGAAATGTGATCTTCCGATTGCGCTGCGCTATCGAAGGCGCACGAGAAAGTTATCTGCTATCGGGCTGGACTGGACAAAGCGCTCTTGTGTGCGTACAACCAACAGTTGAAATATTGTCGTTCAGTGAATTGGTTGTTGTTCAGTGAAGTTGAATGGCGCCACATCATATGAGGGGCTGCTGTGATTTTTGGAGATGGGCGATTTGACCACACCTAGCTCATTGTTTGGCAATTAATGCGGGGCGCTATTTGGTGTTTCGAAGTTTTCATAGATGAGGCGGTGTTGAGGTGTGAGACAAATTCAATGAGGGGCTGTTGACTGTTATTTCTGAAGTTTGACAATTTGACAGAATCTCAATTATCAGATAATCGTTGTTCGGCGCTACTTTCCGTATCGAATGCTATATGGTGACGGGCAAAACGAGAGGAGAGATTCCCTACTTTCAAATAAACAAGTGAATATCATATCAAACCGTTGTTTCTGATGTTAAATTCTAAACGTTAATGCTCATCATCAGTATCAGTACACATACAACAATCATCACATGAGTTACAAATATTACAAATACATGAGTTGCGAAGGTGTTGTTCTTGATGGTATTTTTCGGTTGTACTCTCTGAATGCACGAGTCAATGTCTTGGGTGGATACGAACGTAAATCCCCCCCCCGTGTGTCCATTGTCGTCGGTCTTCCCACTATTGATATGACTTTGTTTTCTGTTTAACTTGAATATATTTCAGTCTGATTGCATCATATTAAGTCTGACTGAATCATCTCTTTTAGTATGCAAATTTCAGATAGCAACTCGCTTTAACCAGAAGTCCAATATTAGAAATAATAAAATGCGGGGCGGCTCCTTCTATTTTCTGAGATGTGCCATGACAGAACAATGAGGGGACAAGATTAAGCATAAATGGGTTTTCCTAAGAGAGTCGGAGATTCGCAGCTTCATTTGAGAGGGGCGTAAAAGTCAGAAGACAAAAGACATACACCCAGAACGAATATCAACATCTACGAGCCATACTAGTCAACAGCAGATCAGACCTCTACAATGACAAACACTAAGAACAAGTTACTCCAATTGTTGTCGCACATGAAGCATACAAACCGCCTAAGAACCAACCAGCTCACAAACAGCACCACGAAACAGCAAAACAATTGACCCACACAAACAGACCAAAACCAGGACCCCCCCCCCCCGACCCCGACAAATGACGGGCGTAAAAGCAGTTAGTAGCAACTCGCTTCCCCTTTCTTTTTCTTTTTTTCTTCTCCCTTTTCCCCCCTTCTCCCCAGAACATGAATCATCCTTTTTCCCCCCTCCCCCCTAAGACCCCCCTACCTTTTACCCAGACGCATATTAGACACAATACTCAAAGCAGGACAAGAACAAAACAAAAGACAAAAAGAAGACACATACACCAGACCGCCATCCCTACACACTTCCACCTAAATCATAAAGAAAACACAGCTCAAAAGATGACTAAGAACAAGTTATTGTCGCACATGAAAGTTTTAGGGCTTCGCCCCTCGTCTAACTTTCATGAGCGACAACTATCACTTCTATTAATAGAATTCTCTCTCTCCTTCTCTCCCTAACTGTATCACAGGCTTGAAGGACCGAGATATTATGCAACACTCATCGAGGATTCTTCATTCATTTAACAATTTAATGAATGAACAATAATACAACTTGCAACCCTTGATTGACGAAAAAATTGACAAGCATTGAAATTCAGGCTAGTCAGAATCATGGTCAGAATGATATGAAGTTCAGGGTTAAGTCAAGAATTTTGTGCAATTTTTTTCATTGCCATCGATGCGTCATGCAAATATATATGAAGCATCGCAACCAAAGATGTTTGACGCAGCATTTCACGATTGAATGCATCATATCATCATGTAGCGAAATCACTGAGAGAAATGAGCTACGGTTATCTATTCCAAGGAAAAAAAATTGCCTAGATGTGCAGACGGCCGATCGATGACAGTTTTCGGGCCAGTCCACTAACATTGGAGATACGTTTTTCTTAGAAATCACAAGAAATTCGCTGCTCAATGTGTGTGACAACTCTGGGGGTCGTTCTAATTTCAAAATTTAGAGCTCGTGTGAACTTAAAGGGCCGACTCACGACACCCCCCCTGTCAAAAGATAAACGTGAAAATTGGGGGGGGGGGCAACCCTCGACTTTAAAGAGATCACCATTTCACGTCATTTTTCGAAGAGAACGGTCACAAATGAACATGATCATGCATTTTTACTTCCAAAAAGCCATTTTCGAAAAATTTGTTGGCCCCATTTTTTCCATGTGGCCAAGACTTTTTGACGAGGGGCCCACGACTCATTTCTCGCGGGAAATGCATTGATCTAGTTTGATTAAATGCGTTCGAATTTCTGCATCAGAAGCATCTTTTTCCACAAGCATTCTACATTTGAGTCTTAATTAATTAGAAACTCTGAAGCTGATCCGAAATTTTTGCAATTTATGTTTTGCGAAACCGGAATATTGCCTTTCTGACATCATGGAGGCTAGTTAAATGCTAAAACCAGACATATGATGAAGGTCGCCGTTGACACTCGAGGCGACTGCTGACAGCGGTCGCCGGGCATCGGTCGCCCACATACAGTCGAGGCGACCGCCACCAGGAGTCGCCGGGCGGCGGCGACTTCGGCGACGCCGAGGGCCGTCGCGGCGACGCTGGGCGACTTTTGTGGTTGATTGATAGGGATAGTTTTCATAAAAATTTGCAACATTCTACGAAATTTTGCTGAATTAACGTGAGATTGGGTCGCATTATTATACCTAATTTTTGCGATAATTCCATGAGACATATTAGGAAAACATGCATGTGCCAAAAGACTGTATTTCAGATATTTCAGAATCTCAACTCGTATCACAAGAATAGAAATAATTAGTGCTAATAATTTGATTACATGATGCACAAATATCCCTCGAATATTTTATTTCAAATTGGATTATGGGTACAATAGATTGTGTGTATATAGGCCTATTGGGACAAGACCAATTACAAATAAAATATAGGGCCTAATTACAAACAATTACACATATCATTTACATCAGATGAATGTGTTTTGCAGATAGGAACAGCTCAAATAATCACATGTTCGTGTTGTTTTGTGATCGACACTCCTTGGGCAAAAATTGCACCGTACTCTTCCGTGGTCGCGTTCTCAGCTGTGTGTTGGTGGGAGAGACGAGGAGCTCATACCTGCAACAGACTGTGCTATATCTAGCAGTTTCATAGCCATTCGGTGTTTGTGGAATCAATATGTGTGTAGACATCCGGCGAATATTTGCGTCCACAAGTTCATATACTTTGGAGAAGGAATTCCGGTTCGAAATGAAGCTGGCATTTTCTGGTGGTTGGAGTGTACGAAAAATAATAGATGCGTTTTAGAAGGGCCACATCAATCATATTGCAGAAAAAACCGCACTACCTCCACCTCCTGCATTTTTCTTTTGCATGTGGAAATTCTCACCATGTGGTTCTGCAGTATCCATACCGGATTTTGTGGATTGTATGAAGATATTATCTCAGGGAGTTCCCCATCCCCCACCCATTTCATAGTTGTATGCGTTACTGCAGGTGTGTGCATTGTAGAAATAAGGATCACGCCAGATCTGCCTTTATCCCAGAAAGATAACATTAGAAGATCTCCAGATTTGAAGTAAAGAGGCCGAATTTCTTTTGACGATATTGACTCAGGTGTTTGGCTTTGGCGGAATGCCGCGTTCGATTCTGAACCGCATTGTTCCAACTAATGTTGTATCTCTCTCATTCAACTTTTCAGCGAAACTCGCATACTAGTAAACCAGTTTGTTCGCCACGTCACATATATAGCCTTTGTCGAAGGAAAGGTTTGACAAGGGCCATTGTAAAACGCTTCAGTAACTGGCATACCCTTCTTTCACTTCAAACAGAAAGACCAATATATTGGGATACCTTTCAAAAAATAACCCTGTATCAGCTTCACAGGACCACAGGATCTTTATCCCGTACTTCCCTGGTTTGGAAGCGATGTTACTGCCTGAAATGCAACACGTCCGTGGGATTCAAGTAGTTGTTTTCATCCACTGTTATGAAAGGTTTTGGTTGTATAGAATTGAAGCAGCCTTTCCGAAAGGTAGTTTCCAACACATGCCCTCGACCTGATTGGATTTATTCCAGCTGACACCAGGGTTGGCATAGCAAAACGTTTCTTCTTGGTGCACGTCGTTCTCTTGCTCCTGTATCAATTTCTGTCCATCTCTCTGTGATCGAGAGGTCAAAACTTTCGTTTCGAGATCCTGCAAAGGAAATAATCAAAGTTGTAGGATGGCACACGTACGATGATGATTATACATAAACAATTGATATATGCAAATGATGCGTGCAGAATGCAAGGATATACGATATAGTGTTATATGTACCAGTGGTAGATACTTCTGTTATACGTTTGTCCTTTGACTTTTGTGATTGAGTCAAAGAGTACATACCGGTATGGGTGTATTTGACCTCTTGTAGACAACTCTTTCATGCGTATTGCTTTGATAATGCTCATCGTCATTACAGATATTTCATTACGAAGTTATTTATTATATATAAATGGCTGCTATATATAGGCTCTACACGGCAAACACAATGAAACTTGCTTTATAAATAACAATGAACTTCTGGACCCATATTGGATTTTTGCGTCAAAAAATCAACATAGATTGAAATGAAGTGGAACTTGTACCGCATGTACGCATACCGTTACTCGGCATACAATTACAGTTGGCATATTATAGTTTATTATCGCTTGGATAGAAAATCTGCGCTACCGGTGTGCCATGTCGACCTTGGAAAAAAATATTCTAAGATGTAGTAGTCATTTACGTACAGTTTCAATATAAATAAACTACGTGAATTAGGGACTGTGTGTAGGCTAATCCATATACGTTATATGAGAAAACATAACTATAAGTTCTATCTAATTATTCTTACAATTGTATATGCTAGTGTCTACCTTTACATTCCACTAAACTAAAGATAGAATGTCTCAATTTCATATTGCAGACAATACAAAGTGCGACATCATTACGCATTCGGTATTCGTTTTAGTGTATATCATTAAATATGGTAAAATCAGAATCCTAAAAACATTCGTGCATACCGCTATGATCAGGCTCTCCCTCTGAATCCTGGATAAGCGATGTAAATAATCTTCATCTAAGATATCATTCTTCCACTTGTTCGGACAATGTCCAACTGATCATCTTCCTCTTTAACTCGGAATCCACGTCATCAACACAATCTTCGTTTGCTATAACTCTTGTACATCAATCTCATGTTCTTCCCTATAAGAAAAAAAACTTCTAGTTGCTTCGATCGCAGCGCGTATAGGTCTAGATGCACATATCAATAGTGCATGAAATATGTGCATACAAACAACATAATGAATACACATGCAGATGTGGTTCGTCGATTTTTTTCATCTCGAACCAGATGGAGTGAAACATTTTGCAGCAGCATCAGGGGTGATCTAATAATAGAAACAACGTCAATGCTGTCTCAATAACGTCTATTGTTGTCATTGAGAACGGGTGTCCTGAAATCGTGAAGAGGAGACGCTCAATTGGGGTTAATGATCATTTCCAAAAGAGCCAAAAATGATCCAAAAAAGCCAAAATCACAAAAGAGCCAAAAAAGCCACAGAATTCCGCCGATTACCCAAAAAAGCCAAACTTAAGCTCACAACACCAGTCTACATCCATACTATCAGTTTCACTACCATAGCTATCGATGCCACTCCTCCACAGCTATTCAAATCCACAAAATCAGTCCACATTTCGATACTCAAATCCAAAAAAGCCAAAATATTCTGCGCTACTGCACCGATTACCCAAAAAAGCCAAACTTAAGCTCACAACACCAGTCTACATCCACACTATCAGTTTCATTACCATAGCTATCGATGCCACTCCTCCACAGCTATTCAAATCCACAAAATCAGTCCACATTTCGATACTCAAATCCAAAAAAGCCAAAATATTCTGCGCTACTGCACCGATTACCCAAAAAAGCCAAACTTAAGCTCACAACACCAGTCTACATCCACACTATCAGTTTCACTACCATAGCTATCGATGCCACTCCTCCACAGCTATTCAAATCCACAAAATCAGTCCACATTTCGATACTCAAATCCAAAAAAGCCAAAATATTCTGCGCTACTGCACCGATTACCCAAAAAAGCCAAACTTAAGCTCACAACACCAGTCTACATCCACACTATCAGTTTCACTACCATAGCTATCGATGCCACTCCTCCACAGCTATTCAAATCCACAAAATCAGTCCACATTTCGATACTCAAATCCAAAAAAGCCAAAATATTCTGCGCTACTGCACCGATTACCCAAAAAAGCCAAACTTAAGCTCACAACACCAGTCTACATCCACACTATCAGTTTCACTACCATAGCTATCGATGCCACTCCTCCACAGCTATTCAAATCCACAAAATCAGTCCACATTTCGATACTCAAATCCAAAAAAGCCAAAATATTCTGCGCTACTGCACCGATTACCCAAAAAAGCCAAACTTAAGCTCACAACACCAGTCTACATCCACACTATCAGTTTCACTACCATAGCTATCGATGCCACTCCTCCACAGCTATTCAAATCCACAAAATCAGTCCACATTTCGATACTCAAATCCAAAAAAGCCAAAATATTCTGCGCTACTGCACCGATTACCCAAAAAAGCCAAACTTAAGCTCACAACACCAGTCTACATCCACACTATCAGTTTCATTACCATAGCTATCGATGCCACTCCTCCACAGCTATTCAAATCCACAAAATCAGTCCACATTTCGATACTCAAATCCAAAAAAGCCAAAATATTCTGCGCTACTGCACCGATTACCCAAAAAAGCCAAACTTAAGCTCACAACACCAGTCTACATCCACACTATCAGTTTCACTACCATAGCTATCGATGCCACTCCTCCACAGCTATTCAAATCCACAAAATCAGTCCACATTTCGATACTCAAATCCAAAAAAGCCAAAATATTCTGCGCTACTGCACCGATTACCCAAAAAAGCCAAACTTAAGCTCACAACACCAGTCTACATCCACACTATCAGTTTCACTACCATAGCTATCGATGCCACTCCTCCACAGCTATTCAAATCCACAAAATCAGTCCACATTTCGATACTCAAATCCAAAAAAGCCAAAATATTCTGCGCTACTGCACCGATTACCCAAAAAAGCCAAACTTAAGCTCACAACACCAGTCTACATCCACACTATCAGTTTCACTACCATAGCTATCGATGCCACTCCTCCACAGCTATTCAAATCCACAAAATCAGTCCACATTTCGATACTCAAATCCAAAAAAGCCAAAATATTCTGCGCTACTGCACCGATTACCCAAAAAAGCCAAACTTAAGCTCACAACACCAGTCTACATCCACACTATCAGTTTCACTACCATAGCTATCGATGCCACTCCTCCACAGCTATTCAAATCCACAAAATCAGTCCACATTTCGATACTCAAATCCAAAAAAGCCAAAATATTCTGCGCTACTGCACCGATTACCCAAAAAAGCCAAACTTAAGCTCACAACACCAGTCTACATCCACACTATCAGTTTCATTACCATAGCTATCGATGCCACTCCTCCACAGCTATTCAAATCCACAAAATCAGTCCACATTTCGATACTCAAATCCAAAAAAGCCAAAATATTCTGCGCTACTGCACCGATTACCCAAAAAAGCCAAACTTAAGCTCACAACACCAGTCTACATCCACACTATCAGTTTCATTACCATAGCTATCGATGCCACTCCTCCACAGCTATTCAAATCCACAAAATCAGTCCACATTTCGATACTCAAATCCAAAAAAGCCAAAATATTCTGCGCTACTGCACCGATTACCCAAAAAAGCCAAACTTAAGCTCACAACACCAGTCTACATCCACACTATCAGTTTCACTACCATAGCTATCGATGCCACTCCTCCACAGCTATTCAAATCCACAAAATCAGTCCACATTTCGATACTCAAATCCAAAAAAGCCAAAATATTCTGCGCTACTGCACCGATTACCCAAAAAAGCCAAACTTAAGCTCACAACACCAGTCTACATCCACACTATCAGTTTCACTACCATAGCTATCGATGCCACTCCTCCACAGCTATTCAAATCCACAAAATCAGTCCACATTTCGATACTCAAATCCAAAAAAGCCAAAATATTCTGCGCTACTGCACCGATTACCCAAAAAAGCCAAACTTAAGCTCACAACACCAGTCTACATCCACACTATCAGTTTCACTACCATAGCTATCGATGCCACTCCTCCACAGCTATTCAAATCCACAAAATCAGTCCACATTTCGATACTCAAATCCAAAAAAGCCAAAATATTCTGCGCTACTGCACCGATTACCCAAAAAAGCCAAACTTAAGCTCACAACACCAGTCTACATCCACACTATCAGTTTCACTACCATAGCTATCGATGCCACTCCTCCACAGCTATTCAAATCCACAAAATCAGTCCACATTTCGATACTCAAATCCAAAAAAGCCAAAATATTCTGCGCTACTGCACCGATTACCCAAAAAAGCCAAACTTAAGCTCACAACACCAGTCTACATCCACACTATCAGTTTCACTACCATAGCTATCGATGCCACTCCTCCACAGCTATTCAAATCCACAAAATCAGTCCACATTTCGATACTCAAATCCAAAAAAGCCAAAATATTCTGCGCTACTGCACCGATTACCCAAAAAAGCCAAACTTAAGCTCACAACACCAGTCTACATCCACACTATCAGTTTCACTACCATAGCTATCGATGCCACTCCTCCACAGCTATTCAAATCCACAAAATCAGTCCACATTTCGATACTCAAATCCAAAAAAGCCAAAATATTCTGCGCTACTGCACCGATTACCCAAAAAAGCCAAACTTAAGCTCACAACACCAGTCTACATCCACACTATCAGTTTCACTACCATAGCTATCGATGCCACTCCTCCACAGCTATTCAAATCCACAAAATCAGTCCACATTTCGATACTCAAATCCAAAAAAGCCAAAATATTCTGCGCTACTGCACCGATTACCCAAAAAAGCCAAACTTAAGCTCACAACACCAGTCTACATCCACACTATCAGTTTCACTACCATAGCTATCGATGCCACTCCTCCACAGCTATTCAAATCCACAAAATCAGTCCACATTTCGATACTCAAATCCAAAAAAGCCAAAATATTCTGCGCTACTGCACCGATTACCCAAAAAAGCCAAACTTAAGCTCACAACACCAGTCTACATCCACACTATCAGTTTCACTACCATAGCTATCGATGCCACTCCTCCACAGCTATTCAAATCCACAAAATCAGTCCACATTTCGATACTCAAATCCAAAAAAGCCAAAATATTCTGCGCTACTGCACCGATTACCCAAAAAAGCCAAACTTAAGCTCACAACACCAGTCTACATCCACACTATCAGTTTCACTACCATAGCTATCGATGCCACTCCTCCACAGCTATTCAAATCCACAAAATCAGTCCACATTTCGATACTCAAATCCAAAAAAGCCAAAATATTCTGCGCTACTGCACCGATTACCCAAAAAAGCCAAACTTAAGCTCACAACACCAGTCTACATCCACACTATCAGTTTCACTACCATAGCTATCGATGCCACTCCTCCACAGCTATTCAAATCCACAAAATCAGTCCACATTTCGATACTCAAATCCAAAAAAGCCAAAATATTCTGCGCTACTGCACCGATTACCCAAAAAAGCCAAACTTAAGCTCACAACACCAGTCTACATCCACACTATCAGTTTCACTACCATAGCTATCGATGCCACTCCTCCACAGCTATTCAAATCCACAAAATCAGTCCACATTTCGATACTCAAATCCAAAAAAGCCAAAATATTCTGCGCTACTGCACCGATTACCCAAAAAAGCCAAACTTAAGCTCACAACACCAGTCTACATCCACACTATCAGTTTCACTACCATAGCTATCGATGCCACTCCTCCACAGCTATTCAAATCCACAAAATCAGTCCACATTTCGATACTCAAATCCAAAAAAGCCAAAATATTCTGCGCTACTGCACCGATTACCCAAAAAAGCCAAACTTAAGCTCACAACACCAGTCTACATCCACACTATCAGTTTCATTACCATAGCTATCGATGCCACTCCTCCACAGCTATTCAAATCCACAAAATCAGTCCACATTTCGATACTCAAATCCAAAAAAGCCAAAATATTCTGCGCTACTGCACCGATTACCCAAAAAAGCCAAACTTAAGCTCACAACACCAGTCTACATCCACACTATCAGTTTCACTACCATAGCTATCGATGCCACTCCTCCACAGCTATTCAAATCCACAAAATCAGTCCACATTTCGATACTCAAATCCAAAAAAGCCAAAATATTCTGCGCTACTGCACCGATTACCCAAAAAAGCCAAACTTAAGCTCACAACACCAGTCTACATCCACACTATCAGTTTCACTACCATAGCTATCGATGCCACTCCTCCACAGCTATTCAAATCCACAAAATCAGTCCACATTTCGATACTCAAATCCAAAAAAGCCAAAATATTCTGCGCTACTGCACCGATTACCCAAAAAAGCCAAACTTAAGCTCACAACACCAGTCTACATCCACACTATCAGTTTCACTACCATAGCTATCGATGCCACTCCTCCACAGCTATTCAAATCCACAAAATCAGTCCACATTTCGATACT